>JASAOG010000032.1:2342500-2687500 GCA_030265305.1 Biomphalaria pfeifferi
ATGACTGGCTGAGTTATATATATATAACTTCGAAATAAAGCTTGTCAGGTTATTGTTACTTTGTTACAAAATCTCATTCATTGAAAGACGAACATATTAATTTTTGTATATTTTAAAAAAAAGTAATTTTATATTTCTTGTTATAAGTAATTTTTAGTAGAAAATAATTCTCCATACTATTTTTTTTTCTCTCTAGAAACACTTCTTTAAAAATCTGGGTGCCATCCTTTCATATGCTCTGATTGGGACAACAATTTCTGCCTTGGTTGTAGGGTGAGTGAAGTGTACAAGGTTTATTTTTATTTAAAAAATTCACAACACTAAAGCATTGTGGGATATCCTTTTTCTAACAATAACTGTGTATTGGCTAAAAAACGTACTGATTTGTATTTTTTAAAATAATTAACATTTTTGTAGTATAATGTAAAAATGTTTTAATTACATATTTAAAAGAAAGGAAACATTTTTCAAATCAAATTTCTAAAGGCAATTTTTTGTTTCTTCTAATTTTGCAGTGCCATAATGTGGGGTTTGACAAGGGTGATGTATGACATCACTATAACTCTGAATGAATGTTTTATATTTGGAGCTTATCTTTCTGCTACGGACCCAGGTGTGTATGGATGTAGATAATTAAACTAGACACACTTCAGTTTAAGTCTCTAATTAACATAAATGACAAGGTTAAAGTGGATGCGCTGGGAGATAAACCTTTTTTTTTTTTAAGGGACATCTTTAATTCATAAGATAAGAAATAACAACTTTGTTTCAATTGATCCTTTTTAAAAATAATTTTTTACTCTCAAACTTTGCTAATTTTGAGCTTGCTAATAACAAACAGGCTAGGTATTATTTTTTTTTATTCTCTCATCTATGGCATTTTATATCTCAGGAGACAATGAAAGGGGCTTTGGGTGCTGTTAAATTTTCCACCAGTTTGAAGACTTGCTCAGTGAAGCAGAGTCAAGCCTCATTATGTTAGATAGAATAAGTTTTATTTCTTTGTATTTTTTCTTCTTCTATAAATGAAGTAACAATCCTGGCATTGTTCAATGACCTGCATGTTGATGTGGACCTCTATGCCCTGGTCTTTGGAGAGAGTGTGCTCAATGATGCTGTGGCCATTGTTTTGTCAGAGTGAGTATTTACACATTAAAACTACTGACTTTCCCTGGGCTTAGGAGGAATACAAAGATGAAGTTACTAAACCATTTCTAATAGAGTAGATCTACATTTACTGCTCTGAAGTACAGTTGGATCCAGTTCATTGGACCACATCTGGAGACAATCATTTTAGCCTTAATAGCTGGCTGGTTCAATCAATGAGGTTCTATTGTATAATAGAAATTGTTTTGGCACTTTAGTATCATTAAAACAATTATTTTTCATATATTTAAAACGAATGTTATATGAAAATGTACTGTATAGATGCTATTTCCCTATAAATTTTGTATGCTGAAATTATTTATATATAGTTACTGTAATCCTTTATGTTTAACAAACACTATGAACTTTATATAGCTTATACTATTATGTTATCCTTAAATCCATTTTATAGAATGGCTTTGTATAATTAATCTCCTGCGATTATTTTAGGTCAGTTGAGACCTATGGTGAGTACTCATCAGATGCCTTCAGTCTGGAAGCATTCTTTAGTGCACTAGGGAAATTTGCTGGTGTTATGGCTGGAGCTTTTGCCATTGGGACATTCATGGGAATTATAACAGCTTTTGTATCCTTTGTACCTAATGCTATAACTTGTATGCCTTGAGTTGTATTCATGTAGTTAAAAATATATATCTTTTGTGTTTTTTGTTTTTTTTAATGTTTGATTACAAGGTAAAAAAAAAAAAAAGCTAAGATTTTGACCAAAAATTTACCAGGCTGAGGGATAATAAAAAGCTACTGATTTAGTTAATAGCCTCAATCTTCTTCTTCTTGAAACTCAGGTAGAGTTGAGCTTTCTGCTCTTGGACCTCTATGCCAGCAAAATTGAACAAGAGCTTCCTATCACTGAATGAGAACAGTGTACATTGTTCTGTCTGGCGGGGGGTCAGACTCACGTCCAGAGGCCACGTACACCCGGACTCGTGCCATTTTCCTTTTCTATACCAAGCTAATCGTGCAGGACATGCCATTTATGTAACTGCCCCTTGAGGAATGAATTGTGACTTGGTTGTTTTTTAACTTCACACAGTGCAATGAGTCGCACCCCCACTTGAGTCTTGTTTTGCTAGCCTATCCTTTGGCCTCTTTTCCTCCTACGTTCGTTTCCACCCAGGTGCCACTATGAGGCAGGGTAGCATGTCTGGGTTAATAGCCTAAAAAAAAAAGAAATTATGGTATACAAAATTTCTACATGGTTGTAAAGTAGTTTGGCTTAAAAATTATACAAAGGGGCATACTAAAGTATGCAAGGGGCACAGTTTTCTAAAGTATGGCCAGATCTAATTAATGAGTAGAAACATTTACTTTAATCCTTTCCACTCAATGGTCATTCCTGTTGATTTTAATAAAGTTGAAAATTGGAAAACCATCTAGGTAACTCAAATAGTGCAAAATAATGTAAAGAACCTAATTTGACCAGTAATGTTTATATATATATATATATATATATATATATTAAAGCATGTAATTCTATGCCTTAACTATTTTTTAGCTAACAAAATTTACAAAAATACGAGATTTTCCTCTTTTAGAGACAGCACTTTTCTTTTTGATGTCTTACAGTACATTTCAGGCGGCTGAAGCAGCAGACTTGACAGGTGGCCTTTGAATATTAAAAATAGGTTTTTTTATAATTGTATTTTATTACCTGTTAATTAAATTTTTAATGTAATAATATATTGTTCATTAAATGAAAATTAGTTTTAGATGCTCATGAATATGTAAGTGTTGCTTTGTTTTTAAAGTGTTAAAAAATATAAATATATATAGCATGAGTTGACACCCTTCTATAATAAACTATTAAATACTAACGTTTATAGGATAACCCTTTCCTTTACCATGATCCTTATAATTTGATGCATTAAGATCAACCCAGCACTTTTCCTTCACTTCCTCTGTTTGGGCTAATTATTTTGATAATCTGTTTCTTGAGGAGAAAAAAAGGTTATCAGCCTTCATAACATTATCTTAAACTAATCACATGAGCATTTTTATTTTTAAATTTTCCCTTACCACATAGAGTGTAGGTCTTAAATGGTAAATGTACTAACCATTTCAACTACTATGGTATTTATAACTCTTATATAAAAAAAAATTGTGTTTCTCAAGAGTTTCAAAAAATGTTATGCATTGAATTATTATTATTTAAGTCCACTAATTTGTTTAATCCATTTCTCAGGTATTGTTGCTGTTTTATTTTGTGGTATCACGCAGGCACACTACACATACAACAATTTGTCTATAGAGTCCAAATACAGAACAAAACAAGTAAGATGTTGAATGTGTACATAAAACAATTAAAGCTCTTTCAGAATCTCTATATGTCTTTATAGTTTTTAAGCCTCAAACTTAACTCCTGAATTTTTTAATTTAAGACCTGTTTTTGTGTGTTTATTAAAGTTCTTTAAAACGTAACAATTTTATGTTACTAGTTTCTTACAGTTTTTCATGCCATTAATAATGGCTGGTATATATTTAAAGACATATAGCTTTTTTTTTTTTTTTTTTTTTTTTTTGGGCCTAGTAACAAGTGACACAAGGTTGAGCGTCCCTAGTCTTATGTACTGGTTCTGACATTTACCAAATAGTCTTGCATGGTTATTACTAGAGTAGATAGAAATTTGTAGTAATAGTCACTTAGATGCTGCTAAAAGAATTTAAATAAGATACACATAAACACCTTGAAATTAGATATTGATTTGATCTTAAAGTCTAATTGATTTATGATAAATCACCTCAAGCCTTTGATATGTGATATATGGTTTAAACTGAAGGTTTTTGTGACTCGCAATTAGACTTTTAGAATATGCATTATGTATGAGCTGACCCTGGGGGCTTTAGTTATACTTAAGATGTCACTGTGGACTGTGTAGCTACAATATGCGCAATGCAACTTTGATAAGCGTAACATAATTTCAACATGACCAAGTCTTTGTTCCCCCAGCTTTTTGAACTGATGAACTTCTTGTCAGAAAACTTTGTGTTCCTGTACATTGGTGTGTCCATTTTCACATTTGAGCCCAACAAGTGGCATGCTGGATTCATTTTTGCAACATTTGTATCCTTTTATCAGTTGTGGGATGAATGGGTTAATTGTTTACAAGCTTAATGAAACATTTACATATATATATGGGATTGAATGCACCCTGCCACACTAAAATATTAATACAGGGCATTAAAATTCACCAATTATTTACTGGCACTAAATGCAGGGTTCGTGCGGCCTCCTGATTTTTCAGGGGCTCCTCTAAATCTCCTGAAATTGCAAAATATACAAAAAAAGTCCTGGAAATCTACTGAAATTATTAAAAATCTCCTGAAAAATAGACAAATTTCTATTTTTGGGTGTCATTCATTATGAAAAATGCTGATCGTATGGGCGATTAGGAAAAAAAAAAACGGCGCAGTCAACATATTTCTAGATCTAGAATTTAAATGAAATTGCTAGATCTATTTTATATAGAGTCTAGATCTAAATCTAGAAAGACATGATATTAAAATTATAATGAAATTGCTAGATAGTAGATCTATAGTGACTATAGTCTATACGACTATAGAGTCTAATACTAGAGTAGACTATTTTATATAGATCTAAAATCTAAATTTAGAAAGACTTGATTTAATATCATTTAGAATTTAGATCTATGATTATTGATTAATTTAAAGTGATATTTAAATTTTAATTTAAAATTAAGACTAGACCTAGATTTAGACCGTAAATCCAGATTAGATCTAGGCTAATAGAATATCTAACTTCAGTCTTAAGAGTAAGACATAGACTTGGTCGTGGAATGTCCAGACTTAGATTCTTAGATGTATATAGGCTCATTATAAGAGACTTCTAAGACAGTACTCTACTAATCTAGTGTTAAGTGTATCTAGATCTAGTTACTTGTTAACTAGTAAGTACAGTCTTAGACTTAGTCAAGTTAGTCTTTAAATTTAAGACTAACTGTTACACACATTAGTTTTAAATTTAAGACTGTAACTGTTACACGACAGTCTCACTAGCAGTGTCTAGCTAGATATACAGCTATAGTATCTATGTTGACTATATCTCTATTATTCTCTCTATATATTTAGTCTTAGTTACATAGTAAGTTAAGTGACTTAGACTTAAATTTAGTTACTTAGTGAGTGACAGCTTGTCACACTTACTACTTAGTGAGTTAGATTTAGAATTCTAGATCTGTATATTATATACTAGACTCTATAGATTCTATATATACTAGATTTTACTAACATAGTCTAATATAGATACAATATATCATCTAGTAATAAGTCTAGTACTAGTCTATAGATCTAGTAGCCAATTCTAGCCTACATAGCCTGGCCTATAGTAAAGATCTAAATCTAGATATAATCTAGACTAGATTTAAATCGAGGACTAGATCTAGCTACTAAGTTAGTTTTATAAAATTTTATTTTATAGATAATGATATTAGAATAAATCAATTTATATAATAAAAAAAAAAAAAAAAAAAAACCCTAAAGTTTCCCTATCAGACCTTACGATCTATGATGTTATGGTCATCTGTTTCTATGGCCAACGGTTAACATGCAGGGTGTTATGTCCTGAAATTTACAATCCCAGTCTCCACCGAGATTCGAACCAAGGACCCCAGATTCCAAAGCCGATCGCTTAACCACTAAGCCACCGCGACCCTAATTTAGATTTTAGTTAGATAATACAGATCTAGATGTCTAGCTAAACTCTACCTCTGAGTTGAATTGATATTGATAGTGTGTTATACATTGCAATTTGTTTGTAGAGATTTTTATTAATTCCTAATGCTAAGAAAAGCAATATTTATATATATAGAGAGAGTAGTGCAAATAGGCTTATTAGTTTACCATAATTTTTTCTTCAACCAATCAGTTACTTTTGAATTTGCTAATTTGAAAAAAAAACAACAAAAAAACTTGTAATTTTATACATATGTTGGTTTTTATATTTATTACTAAATATATATAGTTCGCATCACATTTTTTACGCTCCTGAAATCAAATATTTTCTCCTGGAAATCTCCTGAAATCCTAATCTCAGAATGGTGGGGGAACCCTGTAAATGTCCATATTTTTTTCTGTGAACATTAACATTAAAATGTATACAACCTTTGTTATATCATTGGAAGACTTCACTGAGCTTAATACAACTTTTCATAAACCCACTTGATCAACTTTTGGCAATCAACAAGATTAAAGAAGGATGTCTATGAAAAAATCTATATAACTAAGCATAAACTGTAAGTGCTTTAAAATAAAAATTATTTTGTTTCCTTGACATTCAAAAAGTTTGCTGTGATTGTTGCCAGGTTTTTAAATATTTATCCATTGTCTTTCCTGCTAAATTTGGGTCGAAGTAACAAAATTCGGCCAAACTTTCAACACATGATGATGTTTTCAGGTAATAGAAATTATTTATACTTGAGTTCTTTAGTTGTACACCTTTTAGGATATATAAGGAAGATAACTAAGGATGTGGTAATTACAAGGCAAGAATATTTGCTGCCTAATAGAATCTATTGAGTAATGTTCTTTTGGGGAGTTTTTTAAATCTGGTTTTGAAATTATTCATTCTTGTTCTAGACACCTCAGGCCTGTGATATGTTGAAGACAGTAAAGTTTGTCTTAATGCTAACTACATAAGACCCTATTTAACCATTGGCCTATTAATCTTAATATACCTTACATACCATTTTTACCCACAAAATTGAAAGAATTTTTAAAGTCCATTATATAAATGATAGGAAATTCAAGTCCTTAGAATATATAGGTTACAATTTCTCAAATTCTCTTACATTGAGATATGTAGCAGAGAGACACAAGCTGCCTGGCTACCCAACTGAGGGAGCTTTAGCTCAAATCCAGATGTAGACTAGGAAATTTTAATTAGAGATTTCAATCTAATTAAGTTGCAGCTGAACGTCAGAGGCAGCAAAGAAACTTTTACCAAGGTAAACCCTCCCCTCCTCATGTCCACAAAAAAGAGAATGGCCTAGAGCACACTTATCATGTTGTAGGAGTTTGGAAGATAAAACTATAGAATGCAATGAAAAAAATCACACTAAATTTAGCAGCTTGCTGGGTTACAAAGTAAAGAAGGTAGTTTGATGGGAAGATGGTTTGATCCGAGCTAATGCTAAATAATAGAGTAGTCTAGTGCATTGTAACGTCTATTTTTTTTGAAAGGATATATTTGTATACACAAGCGTCAGAAAGATTGTGGCATTAATATAATATTGAGTTCTAGTATGTTGTGGCACTTGGAGTAGAATTCTTTTATTTTCTAATTAGATATTCTGGCTATATACTTTATGATGCTTTGCTGTCTCTTTAAATTTTATTGATCTGCATTGACAGGCTTGAGGGGTGCCATGGCATTTGCTTTAGCCATAAGAGAAACGGACTCTGAGGGGAAGCAACTCATGGCATCTGCTACCATGATAATAGTATTATCAACTGTGATATTATGTGGGGGTTTTACCACCCCCATGCTTCAGTGGCTCCAGATAAGGTATGACTTGACAAATTCAACATATGTATTTTGTTATAAAGTTAGACTACCTTTTATTGAAGGTCAAATTATTACAAATAAAATTTTTTTTTTAAAGTTCATAATTATCTTTAGGTTTTAAGGGTGACACTGAATGATTCATCTTCTTTGTTCTCATTTATTATGTTGGAACGTTCTTATGACAGGACCAATACATGCACAGTTCTGTACAAGTTAGGCAGCTCTCCAAATAATTTTCTTTTAATAGGGGTGTAATGGGACTCTTGGTAAAAAATGTAGTTTTGAAGGACATGGTCAGCATTCTCTGGTGACGCTCCATAAGTGCAGTTTTTGCTAGTCCTGATTTTTAGCTTCCAAAACTCGTGTTGTCTCATTCTGTTATTTTCAATTCTGAAGCAAAATATAAGATGTTGGTCATGTCAGGATAGTTTATAATAGGCATCATCTTTCTTGTGATTCGGGTGAGAGCTTGTCCATTTCTCGTTGATTCTATTCACTATAAGCTTCTTCATTTACTGAATGATTGATTCTTAAAATAAAACTTAAAAAAGTACTAAATTGACTGGCAAGTCTGGCATGTATTGTTTGATGTGTAGCTGATTATTTCTGAATAAGCTAAAACTTTACTTTTTGTCTTCTCTTTTTATTTCATTGTGTTATGCTTTATTCGACAGAGTTGGTGTGGATGAAACAGACACAGAAATGCATCACATGGCTGGAGAGTCAGTCAGGAATGTAAGTCTTCTTTTCATAGTTTTAGCTAAAAATAATTTATTCCACTTGACCAAATATTTTTGAAAAGCATCAACCTACTTTAACTATTCCATTGTAAATATGAGTTGACAACTCCTACTAAATTTCAGCATGACTTTCTTATCCACTATTTCCTTTTTTTATTTTGTTGTTCATATCAAACTTCAAATTAGGATCCTATAAGTATTCTTTCCTTGTCTAACCCATTCATCAAGATAGAACCTTTAATTTAGTAGAATCACTTTTTAAGCTTGCTAATCTTATATCAATCCTTATCTTTGCTAATAATTTGACCAGTGCATTTATTTTTCTTTTTGTGTCCAGGAAACTGTAAAAAAAATATGAACATGTTCATATTTAAAATTTTTTTTTACTTTGCGAGCTACTGATTTTTTTTTTTTGCCTTATCGATGTACAAGTATTAAATTTATGGTGCTTCTAGACTACAGTTACAGAAGCAAAACTTTTGCTCATTTTTATGAGCTTGTAAGTTAGTTTGAACCAAAATGAATAAGCTCTGTTGTCATGGCTCCTTGAGTCTAGATTAGATTTGTTTAACAGTGCTATACAAATTAAATTAGGATTATTATCTTAATTATCTTACCGGGATGTTATAAAACATGACCTCAAAACAGTGAGCATTGATACTGACAACTAGGAAGACATAGTCTTAGACCGCACTAGATGGAGAGAGACGGTGACGAAGAAAGCTTTGGACAGTGAAAAAAACATGGGCATTTTAAGTCTCAGCTTTTTTTTTTTAAAATTTGTTCCATGCAAAATGTTAAGTGAGAGAAACTTATGAAGCTATCTGAAAACATTTTTCCCCAAACAGAGACATTTTGTAAGAATGTTAAACTTTTTGTCTGTCAGAGCAGTTTTACTCTTTTGCCTGTCTGAGTGTATTCACCATTTTTTTTTTTCTTCTTTCCCTTATCATCTTATAAATTACAGATGTTCCTTCAGAAGACAAGATAATTACGTTCTCCATGTATCTTTGTGTTAATCCAGAGACTTGAACTAAGTCATTGGTTTTTACTGGTTGATTCAGGCAACCCCTTCTGACTCTAATGGCACTAGGAAAGAAGGAGCACTTTTATGAATTTGTATTCAAAGAAATGTGCCTTAATCTTTGTGTCTTTGTCTTTCCCTATTGCTCTTCAAAAAATGAAATGTGGAAGTCTGGCTTTATTGCAACTCACAGTAGTAGATCTAGGATTTAGACTGAACACTTTTTGAATACAAACCTGCTTCCCAGTCATATGAACCTGTCTTTTTTTTGTTTCTTGTTCCCAGCTCACCCCAGATATGGTGGTATGATGAATGTTGTTGAATTAACCTACATACTCTAAAGATTGTTTCTCACTATTTATGTGTTTTGTTTTTGTTGGATGTCATCTAATGTCAAATACCTAATGCTTTAGTTGGCTCAGTGTCACTTTTTAAATATTTGTTTGTGAGTTCAATGTTACAACACTACTCACTCATTTCTTGTGGGCTTTTTATTTTCAAGATATACATTATTTTTGGTTCAAGGGGAAAGTATTGGTGAATATTACTTTGTTCTATACTGAATTACACTTAGATCCTCCCTTGATGTTTAGTGCATAGGGGCTGCATAAAGATCAGTGACCAGACCAGTGATGTTTACAGACTCTTCCCGAATGGTGTCCACTGATTTTAGGTCTATCATGAAAGTACAACCACAAGTTATAATTAGAATTAATTTTCCTCATTTTGGACTCAAGTTGTATTGCTGTATTTGGGGAACATGTTTCATGTACCGAACTTTTGATGTGCTGGTCCGTCAAAACTTTGTTCAGATAATTTTATTGGTCCTAACACACACACAACTAATGCTTGATGAATTGGGCTTCTATGTACTTTTCGTTGGCTATGAATGCCCTTGAAACACCCTGACTGACAATGGAGTAAAGGAGTGCTAGTTCAGCAAATGATTACTTCGTTGGTGACTTGATCTCTGCATCTGATTCCTAATATCCATCTCAGTTATTGCTGCTGAGCCGCACTTAGCTTTCTTTTGATCTTTACTGATGCCTTCTCTATTTTTTTTCTGTATCTGTTGAAGTAAGAAGAAACATTTGAAAACATCTATATGAAGACATTTGTATGGAAAAATCTATCTACTGATTTAGCTTTTCAAATGTCTGAATTAAAATAAGCTATCATTCTATACATTCTGAACTTTGGTAAGTCAGTTAATCTAAGACAAAATCTTGGACATTCCTTGTCCTATTTTCTTAGGCTATCCACACACAGCGGTTATATAGCACCATGGCAAATCCATCTTCCTCCATCAGCCAGTTGTCAACTCCTGGTACCCGCACTGATTCTACCATGCCCGGGTTTGCATCCCCATATAGTGGCAGTCCTTTAGATCATAGCAGGACATCCTCACTTCAAGTAGGACATGACCTGATAGCAGGCCACAATACTTTTTTTTGTTGTATTTTCATTTTCAGTTTAACTTCTTTGTTGTCTTCCATTAGCACCACATTACATGTGTTGTGTTTCAGTGGGTATTTTTTTATTTAGATACAATTTAATGTTAAATTGGTATTGATGAATTTATAAACTTGAGAATCATTATCCACTTACATATCCTCATAAATTTAGCGAAAGCCCATTATGAGCATAAATCTTAGGTTTTCACTTGTGACTATAATTACAAAGTTAAAAAGAAGAATTGAAAAATGTAATATTAAATTTGATAGTTTGTTGTAAAATTTTTCTCATGAAAGAAAACTATTCATCAAAATGAAAAATAAAATCAGTAAATTGGCTAGATAGCACTGGTAGAATAATTTCAGAATTTTTCTTTTTTTTTCTTTTATGAAGTCTTAGCTTTTAAATTGTTTTGTTGTGATTTGATTATATTTTGTTACATCAGTTTTCCTGTTGGCTTAAATTTGATTTTGGTTCAAGATAATCCCAAATTTAGATTGTTGTAAAATAATCTCCACATATTTGTTGTCTGCTTATGTGTATAGGTCTGAATAATCCTTCTTTTGTGTTCCTTTGAAAGCAAGATTTAAAATTGAGTACAGTTGTTCTTTTTTTAAAAATAAATATTAGCATTAAATATATCAAAATAAGCTTTTGTTTTGTGGACATAACAGATTATATGCCAAATTATAAGGAATGAATTAGGCTAATTTCATTAACTGTGTAGACATTATCTGGCAGTTTCAGTAATCTTGTACATTTTAGAATTGATGATCTGTCTCCCAGTTACCAAAACACTGTACTTAGGCTCATCATAACCTCAGCGATTCAAATTCTTGATCTATTGGTCGGATATTCAATTCTGCGTGTCATCAGCCTGACTGCAATGATATGGCCAATGGGACATGTTAGTTATAGTACTATAAGGATAGTCTTTAAATAATTGTTCTATAAAAACAATTAGTGTCCTGTATTGTCATCATGCAATAAGATCATGTCCAAAAGCGGTGAAATACTTCACTAGGTTCATCTTCAAATTGAATAAGTAAAATCTCCCATGTATCTATCTACTTCACAGAAATGTTATGCATCAGTAGCCCTTAATTCTCAGAGTTCTCCATTACTAGCCCAGGTATCATTGAATTTTCATTTCATCCACTTGAGTTTTGAGCTATTAAAAAAGGGCTAAAATTGGAAAAACACATTTTTTTTTAGTTTCTTTGCTTTATTTTCCATTTTCTTAAAATTGTTTCTTGAGGAATCATTACAGTTATATTTTATTCTTTTTAGTTTATTTTTTTCCAAGATTTTTTTTTTTTACAAATTTCAATCTTCACATCTAAATGTTGATTCAACTTTTAACTATAGTTCAGAACATTATCTTTCATGTAACCGTTTTTTGTTTTGTTTCTTGTTTGAAGGATAAAAGCACCCAACCTATTGAAATATAGCCAATACATAACTGTTGCTGGCATGGCTCTCACAACTAATTGTATGCATATATTAATGTTGGCTGTATGTATATTTACAATAAATCCTACTCAACAAACTTAAAATAAAAACAAATAAAAGTATACTCTGATTTTAGTCTAAATAATTACTGATGGGACTAGCATCCAATTTTATGTTGGTTTTAGTCCATTCTGGTCCAATAGCTTAAACATCTGAGAAGAAACACAGTCATTCTTGACATTTTAATGACAAGAGACACACACACACTCAAAGAAAACAAAATTGTTAATATTACCCGTGATAAAACAATGCAAATTTTTTAAATTAGATATGGAAGATTTCTTCTACAATATATTTCTAAACTAGGAATATATCAACCAGCAAAAGGAAGTCAAGGATAGACATTTGTTCATTGTGTAGTCTGGTGTCTTATATTTCAGACTATTTCATTCAAGAGTTGTCTTTTTGAAAATTACCCTTTTCAAAACAGGTCACATAAGATCTTAATGTTGTCCATATTCAATCATCAGCTGGGTTTATCAAGTGTTTTGTTTATGTTGAATCTTGTGGGATCTTCTTGTTATTCCTATGGATCAATTTGTGGTTCCTATTAGTGTCATGCTGTTTAGCAAATTTTTAAAAATATTTTTTTTTTACAAAATCTAAGAATAACAATTCAGAAAATGATAATGACCTTGAGGAAATCCTGTGACCTGCACATTAACCCTTACCATTGGAAATTTTTTGTGTTAGCTGTAAAGATTTCTATACCCCAATTGTTTTCCCAAAAATTTTATTTGAAATTCACTGTCTTCTTACTTTCTATCTCAATCATACATTCTAAACAAAATGAAGGCTCTTGCCAAGCTGTCAATCCAAAAAATAAAATAAATAAATACAACAGGTGCTTCAATTAAATTGTTTTTTACATTTTCTTTCAACCAACCATTCCGCTTGATTTCTTGTCTTTGCAAACCCAGTTTTTACAAAAGTTATATATAGTTACATTAGCTATGTAATCTTTCAGAGTTTTATACTCTGACTTAAATACTTTTTATAATCTGGAACATTATGTATAGTTCATAAGAAACAAAAGCATAAAACATTTAATGTATGGCAGTATTTTGCTCAGAAACATAGCACATGCTGTATGGTGCATCATCCTGGTTAATTAACTATAGCTTGGTTTGATAAGTGTTAAAACTTGACTGCATTTTAAAGTAACACCATAAACATCCATTCTCTTGCACCTTGCTTCTGAAAGATCCATACAAAGATGTAGAGAAAAGTGGGCATGATTTTGTCTTGTTTTACATGTTTGTTGTGATTACATTTTTTTTTTATTTCTCTTTAATTCAGATTTCTTATTCAGAATTTTTTTTTGTTAAGTTTATGGAAAAGATAAAACTATGTATTATCATATTCATTGTATCATTTTAAGACTTGCATTTTTGTTTAATGCTGTATCCCAATGCTTTATATCACTTGCTGCATTCACACTATTTGCTTGTGTACAGTTTTTTTTATCCTTGCATTTTGGTTTCTTCTAATTTTATGGCAATAACTAGAGAAAGAGAAACATGCAAAAACTCTTTCTCCTACTTTTAATAAATAAATAATATATGTGGCGATTCATACCTAATGGAAACACATCTTTTTGTGTTTCTTGTGTTTTTGATGCATTAGCCACTACTATTTAAATGTGCACTTTTTAAAAAAAAGAATATATTTAAATAATGTTTTTTGTTTTTTTTTTAAGTTCAGAAGCCTTAATTTTTATTATAAAAATTCCAAGCAATGCTTATGACCTATATTAATAAAACAATGAAATGTTAGTTGCTATTCTGCATACAAGTTACTATTCTTGTCTTGAAGAGGTTTTCTTGTCATTCCAGCAACCTTCCAACACAACCCCTATAGGACTTCCGTCTGCCAATTCACCCAGAGTGACAGAGAAAGCCTGGCTAGTTGCCAGATGGTACAATTTTGATATGAGGTTTGTTTGGATCTTTGATCCATACTTCTAACATGTGGCCATTCTTTCATTATTCTTCACTCTCACATTTCTGTGTTAGAATTTACAAAATTACATAAAATATATTTTTTTGATATTGTATTTTGTTTAGGTAAAAGTAAGTTAGTTTTATTTTAAAATTATATTTAATTTTGTAGCTTATAAACAATCGAATAAAAAAATATCTTGAAAATTTAGTTCCATCTTCAGTTATGCTCTTTTTGTCTGTTTCTAATTGATAGCAAGCATGGTAATAAAAAGTAAAGTACCCCTTTCAGATTTTCCAATCTATAGGGCTGCTCTACCTCTCCGATTCAAACTAATTGTATTTGGCATCTTTACTAAACTAAAACTAAAAATAAAAAATAAGCTGCAAGTTTGATAATAATTTTAAGTATATTTGTGATTGATTCTCATTAAAACATTACAGATTTATGAAGCCTTTGCTGACTAATTGTCGACCTACCTTGATGGAGACCTTGCCTAACTGTTGTCTCCCCTTTGCTAAGTTATTTACAACAGAAGAACAGATTTCTCAAGTAATGTTTTTTTATTTACTATTTTTATTGTGATCAATATTTTAGAAGAGATGACATTTTTTTTAAAAAGATATTTGCTACAAATCTTAAACTATTAAACTTTCAATTATGATAACATTTTACTTTAAAATTCTGATAACATTCAACTTTAAATTATTTTAAAATCTTATAATTAGTCATCGCATTTATGCTACTGAGGTTAAAAAATCCAGCCAAAGGCTTTTATTTAAGTTATATTGAAACACTTTTGTCTTAATTTATTTTGGTGTGCTTAATGTTAATGATATTAGCAATTAGTAGTTAGATAATTTTGTATTAGATTATATGGGAACACAATTTTCTTCAATGCTCTTGTTTAAAAAATAAATTTGACATTGTTTTAAAATTCATTTTCAGGGAGAAATCCACATTGATGATGACTCTGAGATAGACATGATCATTGGTGCAGGAAATACTTTCCAAGAAGAGGATTACGATGCAAGAACTGAATCTGGTGGTCAGGGAGACACCAACCATCCTTCTTCTCATCATGTGACCACAACACACAGAGTGGGCAAAGAGCCATTGCAGGTGGGTGATTGAAATCAATAAGTGTGTGAGCAGCAGCTGTTATTCAGTGTTTTGTTTGATCTTTCAATTCATTGATACAGTTGAATCAAGCTGATCGGACCACTGGTTAATTGAACCAGCCTCTTTTTTGGACACAAATTCTAAATTATCAATACAAGTTTTATTCTTCAATCTAATCTGGTTGGTTAATCAAACCATTCAGTTATTAGGACCATAACAATGGTATCCCAATGTGGTCCAATTAACCGTATTAGACTGTATATATATACACCTAAGTTTCTTTTATATGCTGCTACTGAGAAGCTAGAAAACAAAACAATTATGTAGTAATATGACTGCTAGAGGTCTGGATTGAGCGGGTATTTGAACTGAAGTTGCCTTGAAATTATGCAGCATAAGTATGGGTAGAAAATGTTGAGGCTACATAATGATCTCGGGTAGGATACTATGCAAACCAATGCGGTCTACGACACGTAGAAACAAAGTAAGCAAAATTCCAGGCTGGTCGTTGGAAAAGTGGAAAATTTGAAGGTCAGATGAAATCATGAATAACAAACTCCAAAAGTCCAGACTTAAATGTCTTGGTTTAGTGCACGGATGAGCACCTTTGAGTGAGGTACACCTTTAAAAAACTTTGTACAAGTTATTGCTTGTAAAAGTAAATTGCTGTTTGACAAATTTTCCGCTTTTCTAGCGACCAGCCTGTTCAATCCTCAAGGTCTAATAGGTAGCACATACAAGGTCTGTTTCTGGGGTTGTTTTTTTAGTATATGACTTATATACTTTGATTGGGAAATATATCTGTGTGGAATCAAGACTGGTTCTCAACATGCACCCAAGCCAGTGTTTGCCTTTGGGTTTTAAATTCATCAGATGAATGCTCTACTACTCAGCGGCCACTTACTGTTATAATTAGTTTCTTAGGACCAAAATAATATTTATGGCCAAAAAAAAAGCTTTTTTTGGGCTCCTTGGCTTGCAGGTTCAGCTGCTTTGCTGTTTCACTTGACCTGCACTGGAGCTATGAGGCACTACGCCAAACTGCAGTTTCTTATCAGGACACTGCAGGAGGCCTAAGCCTTCCTGCCTTGTTACAAATCAAAATTCATTTTCCCAATTTCCTCCACTCTTGGCTAGATGTCTGTAGCTCCCAGGTTTCTCTAGGATCTTTATTTCATTTCCATTTAAATGTACGAGAATAGATAATTAAAAGGATTCTGGTGTCAATGGGAGGATCTAAAGCACAAAAAATGCTGCAATGCTTTGAAATATATGTCAGAGGGACATAAGTTAAATACCTTTGGTAGGCTCAGGATAGCTGGACGTAGCTGTCCCTCACCTTTAAATATGGAATGCTTCACTATTATTGTTTTCTGTTTGTATGAATTTAAATATAGAAATACCACCAACTTTTTGTTGCATGATTATGACATAATTCTTCAACTATTCCATCAAAGTCTTTATTTATTTGCTTATGTAAATTTGATCATTATTTTATGTGGACTTGTAGTAGAATTTAAATCACTGAACGCTACAGTAAATTGAAAAGAAAATGGGGTTCAAGAGTTTGCTTCTCTGCTTTAATTTCTACTTCAACTTTTGTTGTGTTATGTTCCACATTTTTTTAGGAGCCAAAGATTTCTTCTTTCACTTCTCTTGATTAAGGTCAAAAGTAGGATTTTCTAGAAGTATTATTTTTATTACATCTCTCAGCTTTGTTTTTTTATTTTTTATTTATTTATTTTTGACTTAATGAGCTGCAACTATAACTTCACTAATTAAAAACAAAAAAAAAACATCAATGGCAAATTATTATTTTCAAACAGTCTGCAGCTCATTAGTGTTTTGTTTTTTGCCCTGCTTTTATAAATGAATTTTTAAATTTCTGTTTTCTTTGCCCTATAAGAATATGTTTGTAGTCTCCAAAACTGAAAATGTTTTCTTTTTAACTTAATGATTTTACCTTTTTTATTTCCATCTTTCTCTTTTGTTTTCTTCATTAATTTTGATCCTGAGTTTAAACTCTTCTACTTTAGATGGAGGAAATGGTATTGGATGATGGCGACGATAGGCCTATCACTCCATGAGTGATTTCATTGCATTCCTTTTTGTTTTTTTGGTACGCAAGTATACAGCTCTGTGATAGTTAACTTTGTGACCAAATGAACATGAGATGTTGAAAAGCTTTTTTTTTTAAAAAAACAAAACAAACAACAACCAACAAATAAAATAAAGCAAAACAAAAACATTATATTGAGGGTAATCTTAACAACTTTTAATGACATAGCATATTTGTATGTTTGTTGAAATATATTTATGAAAATCATTTTATCATATTTAAGTGCAGGTAATGGTTATATGTGGGCTTCTTTTTTTTTTTTAGGGGAAAAAAAAAGTTTTTGGACATCTGTTTATTGTTTGTGAAAACTTTTTGTGCTTGCTTGAAATAAATTTATATTAATTAGATTTCTTTCTGAGTTCTAATAGTAAGTCCACTAACATCCAAGATCTAACTGAAATAGAATAAACAAATGTTTGTTTTTACTTACATTCTTCCATTTTTCTAATCTTTTTTGAATGTGATCTTGCAGATAATATACACTGTAACCTATATTGTTCACTCTAGTCTGCCTAAAAATAGTGCTGGGATAACATTTCTTATCTTTATATTAAAAAAATAGGTCTTACCTTTTACATGCTTATTTAGACTAGAGCATCACATTATTTATAGGAATAAAAAATAATTTTTGACTTAGACTTGTTATTTAATCTAAAGCCTCATTGTTGCATAGGGCTTTCTTCCTTTTAAAAAAAATAAATATTTTTTTGTGTGACTTAGTAATGTCAGTGTTAATCAACTAAATGTTAATGCTCTTATTATACCCACAAGATAAATGCTTTAAATGAAAAAAAAAAATACTGCAGTTTAAGGAACTATATTTAGTTCTTAGCAATCTCTTTCTGTTTCAAGCAGTGCAACAATAAATGGTTGAAACTTGCATACTTACTTAGACATTGATATTAACATTTGTTTGTGTAAAATTATCTAATTTTTACATGAATCAGAACTAGAGGTCAATTAGACTTTCATAGAGTAGCATAGCCGAGAAAGGGGGCGGGATACCTTATCAATGCAAACACTGTTTTTTTTTTAACTTTTCTCTTTTGTTAGAAATGATAACCATAGTACTATAAGCCATTGAATCTAGTACAAGCAGTAAACTAAACAAAATGAAAACAGATATTGGGATTGATTTGTGGGATAACAAAAGTGATCCATTACCACAAAAATGAGCATTGCTTTTAAATTGCTTGTGGTGATTATAAAAGTAAAGTTCCCCTTTCAAACCCTACAATCTATAGGGCAGATGATGTTACGGTTATCTGTTTCTTTAGCCAATGGTTTTCCCCAACTAAATTCAGGTACCTATTAGAGTTAGGTGGACTAATGGGTGCCCTAGAAATCCTAAAATTCAAAGTCTTCGAGGTTAGAAGTTTGTCTAGGTAAGAACAACAGGATTTTTTAAATGTATTAATTTATTGTAAAAATTTCATCTGCTTTATTGTTTCAACTGGTGGAATGCCCAGAAAGAGTGTTTACCTGCTTTTATATTAAATAAAAAACACAATGCTGTTTTAGAATTCCGAATTTTGAGAACAAAGGGAAGCAAATGCTTATTTTATTTATCCCTTCCCCTTTTTCAATTTATTTCCTCCTCCTCAGACTGCAGTCTTCTTGTTGGTGATTTTAATGTTTTCTTTTAACTAAAAGTAAAACCAAGGAAACTTGATTATTTTATATTTGTACCTATAGTCAAACATTTTAGATTATTGTCATCAAATGATAACTGTTTAAAACACATATATTTATTGCCAAGTCAATTAAGTGTTTAAAACACATATTTATTGCCAAGTCACAGTAATTATCAAACATGAACATTCTAAGCCTCAGTTGTCTTATTGCTAAAAGTGCTTAAAATTTCTTTCTATTAATTTTTTAGTTCCAAGTTCCTTTAACTAGATTAAGATTGTGTTATTTTTTTCTTTTAAAATATAGGTGCTGTCCTCTATGTGAGCACTAAATGTATTAATGACTGACAGTCTTCTAGAAGTTTGTCTTCACTTCAGTTGTTTCTTTATTAATCCTATTCTTGAGCAGTAATGTATACAAAACAACTACAATACTAATATCATGTTTCATGCTTACTGGCAGTCTGATGGCATTCACCTGTCGATCAATGTTAAGCAGATTTGTTTTTTTTTAATCTCATAATTTCTCTTACTACCTCACAGTTGTGACATTGCATGATACTATCTTCTGGAACTCACATTGTTCTCTAAGAAGAGTTAATTCAATGTAGACAATTTTTTCTGAAGTAATGTAGCACAACGTCAAGAGCTAGTTAATTATACCTAGCCTCATTATGACTAAGTGGTTTAGAAATAACATTTTAGTTATGCTACAAGACTCTTTTCTTTGTTTTACACTTAACTGATTTAATCAATAACAGAGACTGTCTTGAACTTACACAAGATGACTAATAATAATAATATCAAATCCATGTCATCTATTCTCAGCTCCCTTTTTCTTCTGTGACATCACACTCATCCATTCGCCGCACTACTTCATATTCACACCAGTCTGACTTGAACAGTGGTTTCACGACATAACTTCATTGACATTGAAATCTTGGATTAGTAATACTTCATAGTTTGTTCAAAGTTGAACAAAAACTAGAACCACACACACACACACCGTCCAATGCCATTACTTTTGTCTCCTGCTGGACAGTTGTAGAAATAATTTTGTCTCTTTGAAGAACAATGCGATTTAGTCTTGAAAATTTGTTAGTTTACCTATTGTAATGTACGGAGAGAGAACAATAAGATTGTCTCTTTGTAAAAACATACACATGTATTTCATAACATGGAATATGATTGAAATGGAGATTTTCAAGTTGAACTACAACAAAGTCAAAGATGCTAAATTGAACTTCACTGTTGCCAACTAAATTAAAAAAAGAATTAAGTTAACAATATCTCAATGGGTGGCAGTTGATCTTTGTATCAATCTATATATATAATTCTCTTCATGGCTCAAGCGTTTGGACACCTAGCAATAGAAAGATAACTTTTTTTTTATTTTTGCAAGTCGGACAGACTGTAAATACCCTTTGGAAAAAAAAAGGGGGGGGGGGAACAAGTAGTATTCACCCGTCACAAAATAGCTGGGCCGGACTTAACCGTTGTGACCAAGAAGTCATGGAAAGATCACTCTTTTTTATTTCTACCCCACGTAGTTTTAGCGGTGAAAAAAAAGAGAGGAGGTCAGAACAAGTCATCTGCTCTGTATTCACCCGTCATTACATAGCAGGGCCGCCTTAACCATTGTGGGGCCCTATGCGAAATGGATTTCGCTGACCACGTTTGGGTAGGAATATAGATAATATGTGAAAATTAAGAGTTTGTATTTGAAAATAAATTCGTCTTTATATGCAGAACTACTTTACGAGCCTTGCATGCAGCGAAGTCATACAGTATATCATAAGAATTAAGTTTCCTACAAAGATATCGGGAATTGCATAATGCCCCTTTTTTTTAATCGCACGTAGGATTGGCATTTTCCATATTGAATGACACCCCAAAATGAAAATTTTTGTGTATATATTTCAGGAGATTTGTATGAGTTTTCAAAAGCTTTTAATAATTTCTGGAGATTTCCAGAACTTTTTCATATATGTTGCCATTTCAGAATATTTCCAGGAGCTCCTGGTAAATCAGGAGGCTGCGGGAAATCTGTTATAAGTTATAAAATGGTTTAATTTATTAATTTATACACCTAGAATTAGCGCGGGTCCTATGAAAGTGCGGATGCATAGCTCTTCTATATTACAGCTAGTTAGTGGACTTTTTGAAAAAGTTCTAAGTCATAAAGTGAAGCTGTAGTGCTTCTTCCTTATTGAAATTACTTTGTGTTACAAACAGAAAAGCTTAGACAATGTGAGTCTGCAGTGTTAAAAAGTGAAACATATTTATCATGTACATTAAAAAAAAAAAAGCTCATCAACACTTTCTTGAGTTTGTATATCAAATGCACCAAAAAGTTTGCTACTTGTAGTATTTCAACCATGTATGAGAATCTCCCATCCACTATCATGTCGCAATACTAACTTCTCTAAAAGACCTCTAGCTCTATTCACTGTATATATTTTGTATATCATTATATTGGGTCCAGTTTGTGTACAGTATATATTTGATGTAATTTGATTGGTTGAGGGAAAAATTAAACATTAATAGATAGTGATAGATAATTAACATTAATTCTTTTTTCTTTTCCTTTTGCCATTTGATAGGGTATAAACCACCTATGTTCTTAATAATATTTAGAAGTTTTTTTAATTCTAAAATTATAGAAATTTTTAAATTCTTTTTTTTTAAAGCAAAAAGAATCAGTCAAAACAAAGAAATGATTACAATTTGATTTGAACATAACTGATTTTTTAGTTAAAAAGTTAAGTTCTTCTTTATGAATTAGGGTTGTATTTTCATAGATCGTTTTCATTGAAGCTAATTGTAAATATTGTATGTTTTTTTTATTTCTCTCTACACAGACCATTGAAGATCCTCACATTGGCGACCTTGGACTAGGCCTGACCAACCAACTCAACACCATTCCTATGAGAGTCAACTTGCCAGGGCCAAAAGGGGACAGGGTGTAGCTATGACTCCTGACAGTTCAGCATCATCGGTCTTCCCGTCCTTCGTCTTGACTTCTCCAGGATCTGATAGTGGATGGTGTCAGCCTACTTAACTTATCACTGCCTAGCGTGCTTATTGACTCTATTATTTTCATACACCGGCTACTTGGTCATAAGCTTATTTGACAAGACTGGATTTAATGAGACGCCAACGTCAACTTTTTCCTCTAGTTAGTTTTGTAGTCGTTTTGTGCATGTTTAAAACAAGTAGGACTTTATTTTGACAGCTTTTAATTCTTTGTAAGGTAATATACAGAAGGATATACAGACATGTAGCTTTTACTTTTGTAAATTTATACTCATTTTATAGCTGTTATTATTTATAGTTGTTCAATTATTTTCTTGAAATTTATAAATTTGTCATCAGGGATAAAATGACAACTACCAGACAACAACATGTCTGGCCACATATGCAAAATTATTTGTAAATATATGTTAAGTATTAGAAGTGGGTGTTTTGTTTTATTGAATAGGAAGTTTAATGTAGTAGATTATTCAGTAAGTCATCACTTTAGAGTTAATTTGATATTTAAACTTTAAGGGGTATTTAGAAGTAGTTAAAACCTAGTTGAAGTATAGTTTACTTAAGTTGTGGGTAAAATATTTTTTTTGAATTTATTACAGGCTCTAACTAGAAGTGTTCAATTAGATTAAAAAACTGTGGATTGATTGATATGATTTGTGTAACTTGACAGAATAATCATGACATCAAATTGTCTTTTTCTGCTTGGCATTTTTTTTTTATTTAGAGGGAGATAAATGACCAGGAATACATTCCACTTAGCCTAGAGTTATCTGATGTGTTGGGGATTGCATTAATCTCTAACAGTGCTCAAATGAAGCATGGGGCAAGTCCTAAAAAGAAGGCAGGTTTTTTAGAAGCATAGAAGCAAGAAAATTCTAATGACTGTAGATCATTACCACATCTGTGATTAGTATTTCAATTTATTTTTAATCATTTAAAGAAGAGTTTTCCCCCCTTCCTTCTCCTCTTATCAAACTTGTCATTTGAAGGGTCTAGAAAAGCCTGTGTAGTACATCCCAGCAAAACAAAATACATCTTTTGTTAGACAACTTATTGTAATGTAGTGTTTCTTCAAAAGTATTTTGTATATTAATGTTTGACTTGATCAGATATTAAGAGTAGAAACCAACATGGACTAGGAAAGGAAAGTTTTGTATTTTTGTTTTTACAGAAAGATACACAATTCAGGAGGCACTGGAAGGATCTATTTATAGAAGTATTTAGGTTGCGCTTTCACAACTGGTAGGTAGGGCAGAGGAACTGCTTTGTCAAGATTGTATTGTACAGCTGATATCTCTTTATGTAATATTTTATTCTGACCAATGAGAAGACATTAAGATGTTCATAAACTCGCTACCGGTACCGTAAATAATAAACAGTTTTAAGCAAACACAAGTTTGACTCTTTGATATAATTTTCTTCTTCATGAAAATTTTTTTTTTTTCTTTTGATTTTAAATACAATAATTTGTTTGCATTAATTTGTATTTTTTTTTTCCATATTAGACTTTTCAAAAGTTCAAATAGTTACCTTTCACCCCCACCCCAACCTCTTCTTCTCTCTTCTTTTTTTAAAAAGTTTTTTTTTCAACAGAATTTTTGTCTTGTGTTTTGGAGTTTTAACAGTCTCTGTTCAAAGTCACCAATATTATTTTTCTCAGCAATCAGTTGTTTCATTTGATGTGAGAAAAAAACAAAACTAGCATTGCTTCTGACTGAAAACCTCAAAAATATTATCACAACTTTTCACATTTATTTCACGCTTGTTGTATTGTTTGTTCTATCTCATTATTTCATTATGTTCATTACCTCCTTAAATTTATTATTATGTATACCACATTTATTTAAAACATTGTTTGTTATATAATAATTGAACATTTCTTTCTTTCAAAGTGGCTTTCATTAACAGAAAAATTACTTAAGAGAGATGTTTCCATAAATGTGTGTGAATGCTAGTTTTGTATTTTGTTTTAAGGTTTCAGCCCATTTTTTTTTTTTTTACATTAATCAAAATATGATATAGTACATTTCTCAAGTTTATGAAAAGAATGTGCTTAGTTCATTTGTTACACAAGTCCATCAAGTTTTTCTTTTATTTTTTGTAACACTATTGATACTATACAAATCATTTCTCATAGCCAGCTGTGATACAGAGAGTTGTATGATATCAAACCAAATTCATTGATTTCACTGTCATTTCTTTGAAACTTTTTTAAAAACTTTTTTTTAGGGGTTGTGTTACTTTAACAAGTACCGAAAATTTAAATGTATTTTGGTCAAATTAGAGTTTTTCAGACTACTCTATGGCAAACTGTTTCATTAGCATAATACAATGATTCAAAGAGGATTATTTGAACCAGAAAATATTTTAAAAATACATTTAAAAAAATACAACAAAGCATGTATTAAAGCGTACTTGTATCAATTAGTTTGGATCATTCATGTATTTAAATCTGTAATTGATCTAGACTAACAAAAAAAAAGCATTTGTAAAAATTTAAAAAAAAAAATGGGGGGAACTACCTGAATTCAAACTCATAGCTCAAGCCTTCTTTGGCTTCTCCAGCCAACTCTGTAACCACTCTGCTAGTGGAGTGCTTATGTACATGGAAGATTGTTTAGTTATATATTATTGTTTCTATAGTCTCGTCCTCTCTTTCAGGTTTGTGTTCACTTTGACTCAGATGATGTGCTATAAATGGGACTAATTCAGCTTTTACCACCATTTCAGTCAATTAGAATTTCTTTCCCTTGTTCAAGATACCAAACAAAATAATTAATTACCAATAGTTAATTAAGTAATTGATTAATTATTTTTAATGATTCTTGTGTTGTCAGGTAAAAGAAATAATTTTGCAAAATTTCAACTTGATCCAAGATTGGGTGTGGGAGAAATAATCTTTGTAAAAAGGATAATTTTTTCCGACATACACAATGGATCAAAGCAGTGATGTTGTTTTTTTGTGGTGTAGTTCTACCACTTGAGATGCAATGTCTCAGTACTTTTACTTTGTATATAGGCCCCATGTCACAAAGCCATTTAGAAATGCTAGCTTACCAAATGATATTTAAAAGAAAACTATTCAAATTATTTTGGGCTTTTTTTAACATCACAATAATTTAAAAAATTGCTGTAGAGAGTTATAAGTTAAGAATTTGTTATAATATTCACTTTGATGAGCATGGTATTTTTGTGGGACTGGTCTATAATCAAGTCATCTTGAAACTTTCCTTCTCACATGAACTGAAATTATGTTTAGACTTAAGATGAATTTTTAAAAATATATCCTTTAAATAGATGGATTGGGCATTTTATAGAGAAATTTTAATTTTTTTAAAAATCTAGTGATTAGGGTTTTGGTAGCTGAGAGGTTAGCACTTGGCTTCTGCACTGAAGGGGTCTCAGGTGGGAATCTTGATGAAGACTGGTATTTTGAACTTTGGATTTTTACTGTGCCCCTGATTCCACCCAGCTTTAATGGGTACCTGACATACGTTGGAGAAGTAAAGGCGGTTGTGCTGACCACAGAACACTCTTGTTAACAGTCACCTACCCCCATTTAAAGCTAGGTCTAAAAGAGATATTTTTTACCCTTGTTAAACAAAAAAATGTGGTGATTTTAAATACCAGAGCTTGAGAACAGCTGTATATGCAACACTGAACATTATTGTTGTTTTAAGATACACTGCAGTGGTGGTAGTCAGCAGCTAGATTTATGAAGCTATTTGTATAGAGTTATTTTTTATAACTAAATAGTATGTATGCTACTTTTGTGAATGTGTATTTACAAGGGGGTTTCAATCTATGAAGACTATGATTGATTTATTTGGATAGTCTCCCCTATTGCAGGAATAGTTTTCGATGTTTATTCAAATTTTTTTTTTCAATATTTGTTATGTATGCCATAACTTTCATTGTAAGGCTCAGGAGATTTGGGCTTGGAATTAAATGAAACAAAACCTGACATTCTCATGTATATTTATCAACATGTTGAAGCAAATCCTTTGATAACTTCCCATTAACAATGTGTAGAGCCACCCTGCACATGGCTACACTCTGGGCCAGAATCCTATCCCCCTTTCTTTCTATTGCCCTTTCACTTTATTGCCACAGTCTCATATGGTTGTCAGACTCATGGCCTACTGAACCTCCCCCCTCTCCATACATTAAAAGCGATTGATACAGATGCACTTTGTTCTAAATTTGTTCATTACTATGACTTCCATTACATAACACTTTTTTTCCCTTTTTATTTGCATTGTTTTAAATGCACAGAATTGGTTTCTGTTATTTGAATTTCATGCCACTCCATTGTGACAATTTTCTGCTCATTTCTTTATGCAATGTGTACATTATAAAGTTTTATTTCTTTACCAACTAAACTTAACTTAAAAAAAAAAATTACTTATACTATTGATGATATTGTTTAATTTTTTATCAATGGAACAGTGATGTTCTTAACATTCTACTGAACATAGAATCTGCACATTATTTCTACAGTAATGTTTATTCTGTATATTTGTATTTTTTTTAAGAAACAAAACTTTATGAGTTAGTCAAGTTTAGAAACAAAAATAAAGAATTAAGATATTCATATTCATGAAGGTCTGCACCAATATTTTTGAACATTAAAAATGTTGCTATTTATAACATCCAGTGATGAAATGAGTTATAACCATTCATCTATGTGATTTCAGTAGTAGTAGTACTTCATACATTTACATGTTTGAATCATTTTACTTTTTTTTTTCAACCTTTTGAACATTTTATTAGCTTAACATCAGAAGTTTTTTTCCAAAACTTGATTTTAACAATGTATGGAGATCTATGATGATCCTATTACAGACAGAGCAATCTTTAAGGCAAATTTTAAAAACAAGATTTCCAACCCATCCAAAAAAAAAAAAAAAAAAAAAAAGATTTCTTAAGTTATTTTTATAGATCTACTTTATATTACTAAATACTATGTGTTCTACTTTTGGTGAATATTTTGATAAGAGAATGTGTTTAATGTAAACACCATAAAATGCATTTTTTTAAAAGTATAATTTCAGTGGACTGCATCTTGGTGTTCGAATTTATTCCCTTTATTGTTTATGTTTAATTTTCGCTTGTTATTGTAGATTAAAATATGAATCAATCAGTACCAGGCACTTTGAATCATCATGCATTTGTTACTTTTAACAAATAAAAAGAAATATTTTCTATTTACGCACAGTTGATGGATTAGAAAGTGAAATGGGAACAAATCCTAACAGTAAGTAAACTCAGTGGATCACAGAAAGATGCTTCATCAAACAATATATGAATTCCTTCAGCCGGGAAGTGACTAGGAGTCATTTAATTGGAGAAGAATGCCAGGTCATTAGCTATGATCGGTAAGATGTCGCCCACACAATAGTTCACACTACAACAAACTGGCAGAGGTGTAGTTCACACAAGCCATTGTTGTTTCTTTTTCGCTTGTGCATTGGGGATGTTTACATTCTTTTAGTAATAAAATACATAAACATAGAAAAAGAAGAGAAAATATGGAGAAATGTAGAAGGTGATATAATATTACCTAAGAAAAATACACAGGAAGTGTAAGAAAATCAAGATGAACGATAACTGTTGCGAAATAGCTCAAAATTTGTTTTATTAATGCTAGTTACTTGGCCATTTTTCCGCTAGGTTGTCATTGCCGGAAGTGGTAGTGGATGTAAGCACTCCACGACCTTTAAAATGCTTCCTAATGGCATGCGTCTCAAATAGCCTCTGACAACCAGTCTAACTCCTGGTCTTCACGTGTGGCTCAGATATTGGGTCCGGCAAAACTGTTCTCACTAACAGGAGAAGGGGCAAAGGCGAGTAACTGGCGCCTTAACCAGTAAGCTTCGGGCAGGAGGGGCTCGTTAGCCATGGCTGGCTACCCACCTAGGAGAAGGAAAACTCTGAATTCAAACATCTGTTGCCTTGCAGCTATACCCAATCATGGGAAAGGCTTCAGGAGTCAACCCTGAGGAAAAATCAGGAGCTGGCGACCCTAAGGCAGTTTGCAGCACCCAGTGCTACACTCTGGCAGAACCTGCGAAGACGCTGACCCCAAACTGCATCGGCACTGTCATTCCTTTAGATACACCAGCTGCGTGGAGAGGGGGGAACTGATGTGTGGGTGACCCACCTACTGCACTTTAAACAATAACAAATAATTGTGTGTGTGATGCAGTTTACTCAAGAACAAGTTGGTAGAGATCTAGGTATTAAATTAAGAAATCAAATGTGCAAACCTGAATGTTGCTTTTTTCTTCCTTCTACACAGGTGGTGGCCAAACAACTTTACCAATCCTGACAGTCTTCATTTGACCAGATTTGTCCCTGATGGTAAACTTTCCTCTTTCTCTGTCTATCTCTACAGGAGGAGGTGGGGTGGTGGAGGAGCAGGTGGCACTGTGAACTGACCATGAAGTGGGGGAGGGTTATAGGGGAGGACTGGCGGTGGAAGGGATGGGGCCATCAGCAGTGGATGTTCTAGTGATAGTACGAGTGACGGCCCCTTCAATCAGAAAGTCAGATATTTAATGATGAGGAATGGCCATAAAAAAATTTAAATCAAGAAATTGTCTTATTAGATAAAGAACATTGTGTTACACAATGTAGTGGCTTAAATTACCTGTTGCTTTTGCTTGAGATGGTGTTCTGTTTAGTTTAGGTGCTACTGGAGGTGGAGATTTAACTTCTGGTTGTTGACGATGTTCAAAATTTGACTTGATGAACTGAACCTTCCAAGGGCTCTCCACTTCAGGCTAGCAAACAGATAATTAACATTATTACACATTATAAGTATGTATACATTTGAACTATTGCTAAATTTTCCTAACGGAATAGTACAATTAGATCAAATGTTTTGATATATTATAAAAAAAAACAAAAAAAACATTTGCATGAATACCTGTATTGTTCCATTCATATGGGCTTGAGCTGTGACATTACCATTGGGCATTCCCAGTGCACTAAAGCCAGAATTGAAACTTGAGCTTGGACTAACGGCATTGAACTGACTCATTGGAGCTTGAGGAATGACTGGCTGAACACTGGGAAGGACTGTTGGTCTTACTGGTGGAATTATACCAGGCAAAGCTTGAGGAATAATCTGGAGTAAAATCCAACAAGTCAGTGTTTAATTCAATGAGTTGGTGTTTTTCAATAAGTGAGTTGTAGAAATAAGTTGTTTTTAAAATGGAACTGTTTAAATATATTTCTTTAAAATTTTCCCAAACCATAACAGCAATGAAGTTATAAGCATAAATATATAATTACAGGATTGCAGGATTGTTATTTACCTGGAAAATCACAAGCACACAATTGAAACATATAATTGAAAAGCCTGACACATTCTTTTCTAAATGCTATCTTTTCTTTTTATATATTAACCCTTATATGTTTTGCTTGTCCGAGCTATGTGATTAGCATTTTGAGATGAGTTGACTCAGGGATTTTCTAGAACTGTGGGATGAATGGATGATTAGATTAAACTGCTCAGCTACCTAGCAGGTGGGTTCAATTTCAAAGTGCAATTTAGATGAGTTGTGTTTGCTGAGTGACTAAAGGCAGCATGAAACATTTTTCTCAGATACTTTTCCCCCACATGTCCACAAAATAGATTTGACTAGAGTACACTAAGAATACTGTAGCATTAAAGAGGCACTATGCAAAAAATATGTAAAAAAAAAATTCCAACCCTCAAAAAAAAAAATGCAAGGTTCGCATGGGATTTCAAAAACCGATTTAGCAACCAAAAACTTCACCCCTTGAAATATTGAAGTTAACTAGATTAAAGGGAACTCACAGTAACAGTTGCGAAAACAATATTTCCTAAATGCAAGACAGAGGCCAATATTTTCTTTATTGTCTCCTGTTCTTGATGATCAAATTTCAATATGTCCATTGCTGCCATTAGTTTCTGATAGTTGTCTGCATCATCACGACCGCAAAGAACTGCCACCCTATGTATCAAATACAACAATCTAGGATAAATACTGATCAAACAATCTATAGCAATGGATACATAACAATCATATGTTGTCACTCATTTTATCATATACACTGCACTCATCCTTAATCTTCAGAATCAAAGACATTGCTATTATTATTATAAATGTATCTAGTGGTTTCTAATGTTATGTAGCTTAGATCTGCCACTAAAAGTATCCCTTTCTGCAAGGGTGGTGTTTTCCAAACTGTGTTCTGCAGAACCTAAGTGTTTCCCGAGGCCTGAATATCACAAACTACTGGAATAGTTAACTAGTAAGCCACCACATGAATTAATCTCTTTAAAAAATATGCATAGTGTTCTACTAAATACTCAGAATGTGTAAAGTGTTCCATTAAGGAAAAAGTTTGGGATCCACTGTCCTAGGGAATGTTCGAATATTTCATACTAGTCGACCGGCGGCATAGCATACGCCGCTATTTTGCAGGGCCGGTCTCAGGCCACTGCAACCTATGTGACCGAAGGATCCGCACTTTCATGGAACCCGCGCTAATTCAAGGTGTATAAATTATTAAAGTCAACCATTTTATAACTTAAAACAGATTTCCCACGCACTCCTGTCGATTTACCAGGAGCTCCTGGAAATCTCCAGAAATTGCAAAATATACGAAAAAGTCCCTAAAATATATGGAAATACATAAAAACAAATTTTCATTTTGAGGTGTCATTCAATATGAAAACGCCAATCCTATGCGCTATTAATAAAAACGGCATTATGCATTAGCCGTAATTGTGTAAACAGGTGAAAGAAGCTTCTCGCGCCTCAAAGTAATAAAGAATTAATTGAGGTTAACAATTCTCAAAGATAGATTGAAACATTTGGTAATTCTTGCTATTGAGCGGGATCTATGTGGGAAACAGAATTATTATGATATACTCTATCACCGCCACTCATTGATCAGGGAACATGAAATGCACCAAGATACCTGTGTGTAGTCGCTGAATGAACTCTTAATGTTGTGTCTGTTGTATTTATATGTATTTTTCTGTTGTGTTGTCTTTATTTGAGAAAAGAGTCCTTGTAATCGCAACAAATTTCCGTAAGGATCAATAAAGCAAGGCTCGTAAAGTAATTCTGTACATAGTAAAGAATGAATAAAATGCATAGATGAATTTATTTTCTTATACAAACTCTTAAATTTGACTTATTGTCCGCTTCCATACCCAAACGTGGCCCCGCGAAATCCGTTTCGAATAGGGCACCAAAATGCTTAAGTCCGGCCCTGCTATTAAGTGTTTGTAAACTGTTTTACATGTTTCGGATGTTCCTTCAGAGTTGACGATAGTTTACTTACTAGTCCAAACCTCCCGCTTGGGATGGGAGAAGGCAGGGTTTGACAGTCCAGCGCGCAGCCATCCGTAGCGAACTGTGAAAACGTGTTCCCCCCCCCCCCCCCCCCCTCTTGTTTTTTTTCATGGGGATGACTATCCGCAGAAATAAGAGAGTGATCTTTCCTTTACTTCTTGTTTGACCTGTTTAAGGAAGAAGAGAATTATATATATAGATTGACTTAGGTGTGTGTGGGGGGGTGTAGGGTGACTACTATAAACTTTTTTTTTACATGGGGGGGGGAGGTGGTCCGAAGATTTGTTACATGACAAAAACAATGTTTAAAGGAATAACAGACAAAGTAGTCCCTTGACTTTTGAGGATCTAATTTTCGTGGAAGGGCTATGCCACTGGTTTTCAAAAATACGGAAAAAATACTCCGCCTTTTTTAACATCACTGGTTTTCTGATGGCTGCCTGATGTCTATGTACAGTACTGGGAACAAAGTCATTGATGGCTACCTGATGTCTATGTACAGTACTGGGAACAAAGTCATTGATGGCTACCTGATGTCTATGTACAGTACTGGGAACAAAGTCATTGATGGCTGCCTGATGTCTATGTACAGTACTGGGAACAAAGTCATTGATAGCTGCCTGATGTCTATGTACAGTACTGGGAACAAAGTCATTGATGGCTGCCTGATGTCTATGTACAGTACTGGGAACAAAGTCATTTAAGTGCAGAAAGAAGTTGACACTTTTCCCATCATTTGTATTAATACCATGATGAAAACTAATTTGGGAAAATGTTAATTAAATCTAGAGAAATTAAGTCTAGAGAATTACTTTGATGCTGTCTTAATTACACATACCTAATTAAGGTAAAAATATTTAGGTGCTGTTTGAAGGCCATATTTTGACTTTTGCTCATCAGTGAGTGCTTCAAGCATTTCATAAAATACATGATAGTTTTTTTCTTCAGGAGCCTAAAGTTGTAATTAAGAAAAAATAGTTAACTATAAATCATTGGTCTACAACACAAGGATGAACCATACATTTATACAACACAAGGCTGGTTCTGCAAATATAATTGTTCTGATTCACTTCAACTTTAATTAAAGGTTTCATCTTCATCTTATGAAAATTAATAACAATTATACAATATATATATATTTGAAAATATATAAAATAAAAAAAAAAAGTTTTTTTTTTGGTGCTAGCTTTAAGTTCATGATTACTACAATCAACCAATTTTGCCCCGATTTAAAGATTAAAATGATTATCAAAATATAATTGTTAAAGAAAACATTTTTTTTATATCAAGAGTGCTAAATTTAATTTAAAAATATTTTAGCCAAGTTACAGAATGTGAATGTTTTTATGAAAAGTGTCAAATAAATTATAGTTATCACAAACTATAAAGAAAGAAATCTTGGGCATGGTCTACTGAGCCTATTGAAGTAGGATTAAATAATAGATGTTAGCTGTTGCCTCCAGGACTTAGAATTATCCATCACTGATGTTAATTTCCGCAGTGAAAGTGTATAATTATATACCTGTATTCGTGTATCTACAATGTATTATGATTTGGAAACATTGTTGGACTATGTAAGTGTGTGGTGTGTGTAACCATTTACGTCTCTGGTATCTGCATATGTTTATAAAGTCTTTCTGAAGATTTAAAAAAAAAACTTTTACAAAATAAGACAACATTTGACATTCTGAAATGGATATCATCGCGTGCCTTCCTACATGGGGTATGAGCTAGACTCGCTAGAGCGTAACAATTTAAACAAACTGGAACAATGGACCTCATTCACCAATCGTAAACAAACAACATTTAGCTACGTGATTCTCTATCTCTTCTATATAAATTACGATCTAATTTTTAATACACAATGGCTATCACGTGACAGTTTTTTTTTGGTTTTATCAATATTATCAAGTGACTGAATGTTGTTTGTTTACGATTGGTGAATGAGGTCCATTAAAAAACTGGAACAGACACAAAATAGAGCAGTGAGATTCATAACAAACGAATATTCACATTTGACTAGAGTAACACCTTTAGTAAAATCACTAAATTTAGAAAGCCTTCAGGATAGAAGACTTAAAAGTAAAGTAGCAATTACACAGAAAACACTGAACCATAATCTTCAAATACAAAAACAAAATTTAATAAAATACTTTGAAAGACACAAAGATTAAGACACATTCCTTGTTCCATATTCTAGGACAAATTTGTACAAATGCTCCTTCTTCCCTATTTCTATTAGAGCATGGAATGGGTTGCCTGAGCTAGCCAGGAAAATCAGTGACTTGGCAGAATTTAAGTCATTGGTTAATATGCATGACTGAATACATGACACGTAGGACATAATCATTTTCTTTTTTGAAGTAACGTCGGTATTGTATAAGATAAGAAGGAACTTACAAAAGTTATAAAACAAACAATCCATTTTAATGCCTTTTAAGTACAATGTCAGTATTCATAAAACAACAACAAATGTTAATTAACAAATCGTGACTAAAGGGGAAAAAAAGTAGATTAAAAAAAAAGTAACAGACATTTTTCTTATCTCTTTAATTGAGTTGAATCAAAACAAAAACTTTTGGCCAAGACGCTGAAGTAGTTAATCACATAGTAGGTTTCGTTTTTTAACTCGCTGCATGGTCGTGTGGATCGCGTTTGGACTGTCGTCAAAATAGTCCCTGTTCGTACCCTGTCCGTCGCCGTGCTACAGGAGGTTATGGTGGGATGTAATAATATTCATTTCTGAAGGGGCATCCGAAATATAAATAAAAACTATTGTTCATCTGTTCCACAAGTCTACTAGCTCGATTCTTTTACCAGTCTTTATATTTCCTGGTTTTGTGCCTTGCAAGATGATCTTCGCTAGTCCTGTGTATCTTGGCCGTAGGATCTATTATACAAACCATTCACATAGTTCACCATTCATCAAAGATTATATATAGAACTAGCTCCAAGAAAGCATCAAAGATTATATATAGATCTAGCTCCAAGAAAGCTGACGCCTTGTTGGCTTTGATATTTTAGTATCGATACTCCAGCTTCTTGAAAGGCCGGCAGGTCTATGAAGTGCTCCGGTCAAAGTAATCCGTCATCAGCTTATATGCCAACAATTTAGGCCTATGTTAAAAATTGGATAAACGTGTCAGTTTTTCATGCGTGCAAAGTTATTTATATACACTGGCATAACCAGACCACTCCTCACCATTTTTAATAGCGTAACTACAATGGTAGATAGAGAGTTGATGATTTTTATTTTTGGAAAACAGAAATAACGTAAGAACTCTATATTTAAAAACTATGTTTGGGCGAGACCATTCGTTATAGAAGGCCTCGCCACTGACCTATGACGTTTAGCCGAAATATTTTTACAAATGAATATCAATTGTGAATAATATGTTCCAATATTTAGCAACTATCACTTTTTTAATTGTCAGATTTTCCAAAAGTAAATTTTTTTTTCACGTGGGTGTCACCCCCCAAATGGGTGTCACCCGGTGCGGACTCACCCCCGCACCCACCTAATGACGCCACTGTATGTATGGAAACTTCATCTAGATATTGTAGTACATTACTAGTATCATTAGAACATAAAGAAATGGTCTGACTCTAGTGTCAAACATTTTATCTAAACAGTTTCCAGGCTTCAATCTTCTGTTTTCTACATTGTCTTCCAGTTCTCTTCTAATCTTTATCTTTAGATAAGTATTCAACAGTTCCAAAAGACAATGACAACCTTTGACCTTTAGGAGACTTTATGCAAAAATATAAAAAGCCTGGGAATTATATGTATATAAATATATAGGTCACTAGTGTAAATATGATTATTTTTAAAAAATTTTTACTTCTTAGTTAAAAGTCCAGACATAGCCACTAAATATCTAGTGCACGAAAGTGAGCGAGACCATCGCCATGTATTTAGCTCTCTGCTTTGTTGTTGCCCTTGCTGGAATAAATGCTGTGCCTCTGACATCAGGTACGAAAGACTGTGTTATTTTGATCCCCATTTAAAAACAAATATTCATAGTTTAACAAACTGATTCTGATACGAATTTTATTCTGATAAAAAAAAGGGGTCGACAGACTATGTAAATGTCCACATTCCGTGCAAAGGAATCCATAATAAATGAATTTTCGGAGTGGTGATTACTTATTAAAAATAGGCTTGTTACCAAATCAACAATGACATGTTGAAACTATTTGACACCAGTAAGGTTTATGCCTTGTACTTCAGTTTACTATATTGAACCTCATAATAATAACAAGCTAAACATATAAATATTTTTTAAAAAACTTATTGTTATAACTCTGCCATGCGCACCGCCATCCAGGCTAGTGCTAGAAGGTGCGCAATGTGATAGACTAGACCTAAAAGGATGTCAACATTAGAGACGATTTACGCCCAAGTTGAGAGCCGAAGTGAAAAGACTGTGACTAAGAAAGATAATGTTTTATGAACTTGTGATGTCGTGTAAATAAAGATATATGTGCCTCGTTGAGTTGCCTCACTTAAGTTATTAGTATTGGTGTCAGAAGTGGGATTATAAGCAACTCAACGAGAGGAGGTAGGCTTTGATTACAATGACATATTTGAAGTTATTACATCACTCAGCTTTCAATTAAAGAGATAAGACAAGAGCTTCAGGACCGAGGTTTAAAATCCCTGGGTAGCAGGGAAACGCTCACGGCTCGTCTGCGGCCATCTCTGATCAATGAAGAAGAAGATCCGGAGACCTACACATTTGAAATTGAACTTGGGATTGTTGAGTTCATTGGCAAGATCCAGGACTTTGTGGAAGCATTTGATGAACAGCTGAACATGATTGGGAACATGATGGGAAACATGAGCAGGAACATAATGTTGAACAAAGTAGATGAAAATAGAGGGCCAAATAGACCAAATAGATAATATTGTGTCGCAAGCAAAAGGAGGAATAAACTCTTTAGGGAAGGAGCAGTTACCTGGTCAGGACTGTGGCTGCACAAACAGTGGTGATGGAGGCGCTGGGGATTGGAGCGCTATCTGTGACTGTGTTGTGGGCAAGTCTGACGGGGATGATTTTCAGGGCGAGAAACGTGACAACGATTGCTGCGACGATCTCAACGGGATGTGCCGATTCGAAAGGAAAGAGACAAATGAAGAAACTAGAGAAGTCTGTCACGTGCCTGAAACTTTTGTTCCTGGTATACCTGCAACGGGCCGGACAGATCAAGACAACGTTGGGTCTGCGTTCAAGCTTGCTGCTCTGGACCTTAAAGACTTCTGTTTATCTGTCAGTACCTTTGATGAGAACTCAAGCCATGAAAGCCTCAAGACCGTTTCTGATTCCTTGCCTTTGATGTCGTCGAGTGAAATTGCGAATACGGGCCCCAACAATGGCCGAGACAGAAACAACGAATTATACTTTGGCAGCGGCATAAGAGAGAACTCCATACTTGGCGACTGCATCCAGGCGATTGACATGAACTGTATAAGCGGCGTCCTGGGGGGACAGCGGGGACAGTGCCCATGCCAAGAAACCCAGCTACAAGATCTGAACTTGACAGAAATGTGTACTTCTGCCCACTTCAGTGAGAATGACGTGAACGGTGGTGAATTAATTCCAGCAAAACCTGATGTAGTGTTGGATGAACATTACAAGGATGCTTCATGGGCATATCTTCTAGATGAGGCTGAGAAAGACTATGTGCTTGAAAACATGGCTACAAGTGGGCCTACAACTGTGTCACGAGACTTCCATGGAAAAGGTCCGCTGGAATCTACAGTGGTTGCTACAACCTCCATTTGTGTTACGTGGCTGGCAACCCTAACCTCCAGTAACTCTCCCTGTGTCAGCTGGCTGGCATCAGCGACTATCGTCATGAGGTCGAAGCAGCGACCACGATATCGTCTCAAGCGTAGACTGGCCAACTGGAAGAAGAAGAAGCGACGGCCTCGGAAAACTGTGCAGATGGCTTCGTGGGCAACAGGCACCCTACCGTCTGTGGTTCCCACCGATCGACCTCCACCTAAACTGTCAACCCCCCAGTGCACTGTTTCTTTTCGGGACGAAAAGCTCTAAGAAGGGGTCAATGTTATAACTCTGCCATGCCGCCATCCAGGCTAGTGCTAGAAGGTGCGCACTGTGATAGACTAGACCTAAAAGGATGTCAACATTAGAGAGGAGAACGATTTCCGCCCAAGTTGAGAGCCGAAGTGAAAAGACTGTGCCTAAGAAAGATGATGTTTTATGAACTTGTGATGTCGTGTAAATAAAGATATATGTGCCTCGTTGAGTTGCCTCACTTAAGTTATTACATTATATTGTGTCTCATAATTATGTAGAAGTTATTTCCCCTTTTCGATAACAAACAAAATTATAATAATCAATAATTAATTGACTAATTGATAATTTTAAAACAAAATAAATTCGAGTTTTGTAAGGTAAAATAATAATTGCTTAAAGCTTGATCCAAGAATGGGTGTGGGAGAAATAACTTATGCATTTCTCTAGAGGAATAATACTCCACATTCCACATATTTAGCCATAACACTGTACCGGTATACTAAAGAATTAAGATTAACCTTGCTGGTATCAAACACAGTAATTAGTTATCAGTAATTAATTGACAATATTTTTATTTTTTATTCATTCATCTTTTGTGAGGTACAATAAACAGTTGTGTAAAGTTTCAACTTGATCTAAGAGTCGGTGTGGGATAAATAACTTGTTCAAAATTTTTACCAGACAGACAGGGTGGGTTTAGATATGATTTGTAAAAAGCACACGTAATGTAACGCACAATGAAATATTAATGGCCTGTGAATAGCTAAATATGTAATCTCTCTTTAATAGATTATACCTGATACCTTTTCCTTTAAGTAGGATACTTTTTCCTGCACTTCTGCGATATTTTCCTTCTGAGTCTCTTTATCACAGAAACCTACCATGCTATTGACTGTTTTGGCTTTGTTTATACTCATTTCTTGCATAATGTTATAAAGGATTGCAGATAAATGATAAAACGATAGGCTTACAAACGAGCTGAGGATAGATTCGTGGACGTACATTAGGAATAAATGAACACTACAATTTCAGGTGGAGTCTCAACAGAATTATACGGCGATCCATTAACCCACGATCAGATCATACAACTTATCAAAGATCACAGTGAGTATCAATTGATGTAGGCTTGGCTAGGCAATGTCATAATATGAAGCATGTAGGTCTGCACTTGATTGATAATTAAGTGATATGGGGCAATTAGGACTGGGCTTGACTCATAATTAAGTGATATGGGGCAATTAGGAACTGGGCTTGACTCATAATTAAATGATATGGGCAATTAGGACTGGGTTTGACTCATAATTAAGTGATATGGGGCAATTAGGACTGGGCTTTACTGATAATTAAGTGATATGGGGTAATAAGAACTGGGTTTGACTCATAATTAAGTGATATGGGGCAATTAGGTCTGGGCTTGACTGATAATTAAGTGATATTGGCCAATTAGGACTGAGCTTGACTGATAATTAGGTATATGGGATATGAATTACTAAGAATAAAATAGTTCCACCGATTCCATTTACTACGAATCGATATGTAACTTTTAAATATACCATGTAGGTAAATACAAAGCAAAAACATTATAAATTCGATCTGCAATTTGTGCTGAAAGTTAAAATATTTACATCATGGGAGTTGACCCTTTCACTTCGAGGTCACATGACACTTTGGACCTATTATCAGAGATGTGTAAGTTCTTATGTGCAGTTCAGGTTTACTTTTGAAATGGTAATGGAGTAGATCTATGCCATTTTAAGTTTCCCACATAGTATATTGTTAATGTAAACATGCCATGAGCCAAGGTTTGAATTTAACCGCCACACTTGATCTTGCAGTGAATAACAAAAGACAGCAGTTGTCTCTGTATGGCGACCCTCTGAGCCACGACCAGATCCTACAGCTCATCAAAGACTGGAAGAAATGCTTTCGTGTTTGTTTTTTCTTTAAATATAGTTCTCAAAAGAGCTAAAGGCTAAACAAAGCTAGTGGCTTACATTATGATAAGTGCTAAAAATATTTAAAAACAACAACAAAGCTTATCTAAAGGGGAAGAACTCCGTCCTTAAAACTATATCTACCAATAATGTAAAAGTTATTTCCCTTAATCGATGTAAAAAAAAAAGTAATTAATTACCAATAATTATTTGACTAATTGAGTATTTTTGTTTAATGCTTCATGTTTTGTTAGATACCATAAATAGCACTTAGTAACCTATAAAACATCATCATCCTCATCTGTCCCTAGACTTTCGTCGTAGAGGAGCTGGGGACAGTTTGCGTAAACAAATCCCGCCACTCTTCCCGGTCAGCTGGCAGGATGTCAAGAGAGAAGCCGGTCCACTCTTTTATGTTGTCCAGCCAGCTTTTCTTTGGATGACCTTTTCATCGTGCTCCATCCACTGTACCTTGATGAATGACTTTTGATAGTGAGTCATGTCTTGACCAAACCAGCTCAGCTTTAGTTTCTTCATAGTATAGTATTAATGAATTCCTTCTATTGTCAGCTAGAGAGTTGACTTGTAAAAGTACAAACTCATTTGTCTTCTTTTCCTGGTATCTGATACCCAGCATTTTAATGTAGCATTTACTCTCAAAGGCTTGGATTCTTCTTACAGCCCCAGCGTCCAATGTCCAAGCTACACAAACATATAGTAGTACAGACTACTAGCGAAGAATACATACTTGATTTTATTTCACTGGCCTTTACTTTTGCATTCATTTGATCTTAACCTTGTGTTAAAATCAGCCTTTTAATCAATTTTCCTTTGCAGTGAACACCAAGAGACAACAGTTGTGGGAAAACCCTCTAACCCACGATCAAATCATTCAATTGATTAAGGACAATAGTAAGTATTTTGACTATTGAGAAAAGTAACATTCATACATTTGTTGATACGTTCTTATTCAAACGTAAATAATTATTAAAATGCTGATATTTTGTATCAAATTCTGTTTTGGCTCGAAGATTCTCAAAAATAAAAGCTTGGTAGGCCTACTAGCATATAGTCTAGAGAGTTGGTTAGTTTTCAAAAAGTTCTGACTACGTCCAGGCAGACTTCACGTGCTGTATTTTTAAAGGAAAGCAACAACAAGGCATAGGGAAAATAGGACAAGCTATGTGTCCAATGTAGAGAAAGAGTTAGGCCCCTTATAGTGTACATCATGGGCGTAGCCAGGATTTTTTTCGGGGGGTGGGTTTAGGGGTGGATTTTTTCTCCCCCCCGACCCCCCCTGGCGAATTTTTAAAAATATGTATTTATGTGTGTGTGTGTGTACATAATCTTTATTGCATTCTGACCCTTTATTCTTTCGGAAGACGTTTATTGTGCCCTAGAATAGGTTCTTCCATGAGTTAGTGGAAAAATTGTAGATTCCCCGCCATTACTAGCAAGGGTGTCTGGGGGAGCGCTAGGAGCTCCCCCAGCGCCAAGCACTATTTCTGGCATTGAAAGCCAACAAAATGCATATTCTGAGGTATCTACAGTGCATTTTCCTGCTATTAAAAAGTTTTATTTCAAAAACCTAATGTGCTATTCTTACTGACTTAGACCCTCCCGCGTCGTTTGGAGCATTTGACGTCAAGCTGTTTCCATAAAAATCTATCACTGGTAATGTCTGAAGCCTCTTCCCACCTGCCATGAGGACCTCAATGAATGAGTGGCGTCAAGTTGTACATGGATATCATTGCAACTCTTCTTATGGGTAATTCATTTTGTCGGAGAACATGTCCCGCAAACCTCATGCGTCGCTCACTCACTATCTTACTAAAGGGTCTACTCCCAGTTCGGCATAGGATTTCCTTGATTTAAACCCGATCTCTATAACTGACTCCTAAAATCTGTCTTAGCCATCTTTGTTAAGCCACATTTAGTGTGTTTCAATTTCGGCGGATGACTATTCACTGCAGTTTATTAAGGAAGCCCTGCCACTGGTAAAAATGTGTAACCTCTCTTGAATACGCTCTTGGAATTAAGTGACTGTAGTTTGCTTTAGATTTTATATCGAAAAGAGAAGTTTTATCGTCAAAATCATCTGTTGGGGGTTTTCCACCTCAAAATGCTCTGTAAGGGGGAGCTTAAACTCAAAACCATCTGGAGGGGTTTTAAACTTTTAAAAAACGCCATCTGTAGAAGAAGGGTTTAAACTCAAAACCCCCGATTGGATTGGTTACGCTCAAATAATTTTAGTGTGTAATTTGCTTTTTTTTTATATTGAAGAGGTACTTTTTAGCTTCAAACTCCACTGGAGGGGAGTTTAAACTCAAAACCCCTTTGACTACACTCATAACATTTTGAATGTATAATTTGCTTTGTTTTTATTATTAAAGAGGTATTTTTTTACCTTCAAACCCCGCTGAAGTGGGGTTTAAACTTAAAACTAAGTCAAAAACCCATTTAGCTACGCTCATAACATTTTGAGTGCGTAATTAGCTTTTTTTTTTATATTGAAAGGGTTTATCTTAAATTTTGGAGGGGGGTTTAAAATCAAAATCTCCCTGAACTGTGCTCTTGGAATTAGGTGATTTTCGTTTGCATTTTTTTGTTTTGTTTTATAGAAGAGGGGGAGTGAACTGCAAAAACCCCAAGTAGGGGGTTTAAAACTCAAAACCCCTGGTAGGGGGTTTTAAACTCAAAACCCCCCTGGTAGGGGGTTTTAAACTCAAAACCCCCCTGGTAGGGGGTTTTAAACTCAAAACCCCATTGGTTGTGCTAGGGCAAGTGATGGTTTAGTATTAAAATCTCACCTAAAATAAACAAAATCAAAGCAAAAAATCATTTACTAAATTCCGAAGAGGGGGGGGGGGAGATTTCATTTTGGGGGGGGGTTTGAACCCCAACCCCCCTGGCTACGCCCATGGTGTACATCTAACTGTCTCTTTTCTTTTCCCCTCAAGTTTCAACAACCAGAAGAGACAATCTCCTGCAGTCTGCTGCATACAGACAGTTGATCCAACATGTCTACGGTAGGTCTGAATGGCGTAGCATATTTCCATTTTAGTATATTTTAAATGTTTTTGATAGTTGATTTACTTTGCTGCATACGATTTAGATAGTGATCACTTTGATGCAGTGTTAGAACCTTGCCCTCCTGTGCAGGAGGTTTTGATCTAACAATCTTCATGTTCTTGATGGCAAGGATTGGAAGCTTGGGATCAAAAGTTTAACTTTCAACGTTATTACCACTAAAGTCTTCCAATCCTCCTTTGAGATCCTGCAAGCTCTGTAGAGTGTTAGGGCACTATTAGGAACTTGGCGGGAAAAGTTATTTGTTTCGTATAAAAGGGAAAGTTTTGACTTAGAGACAATGACGCGACTAGTAAAAAACAAGACTAGGATTTTAGGAAGAATAGCGAAATGTAATTATACTACCTTTGACGGCTTTAGAGAGAGACAATTCTTATGGACGTAGAGATTTAGCTTGACGACATTCGACGGTTCCCTTCGTTATTCATTCGCTATCATCGTCGACTAACTTCTACTATTGACCTTTCGCTTGTATTATTTGATTTCGTTATTTGAGTGTTACCTCCGTTAGACTTATCTGTACAAGACACAGCGCGGAAGAGCCTAACAGTAGTCTAGATATTTTGCTAAAAACTCAGAAGCTTCCTGCAGTCCAGCGAGATTGAAACTTATGACCTTTGTTCATAACTGGCATTTCATTTAAATAATGAATATATTTTTTTAAAATTAAGCTTTTGGTTTTGTTTCAAAGATAATCTTATTTGGAGAGATGAATTGCTAATTCATTGCTAATTGTCTTCCTTTTTTTCTTGTTATTCTAGATCAGGGGTTCTCAACCTGTGGGTCGAATGACTATTTGCCAGGGGTCGCCTAAGACCATCGAAAATATGGACAGTTATTGTAGAATATTTGTGTTACACAAATAACAAACTAGTGTTTAAGAGGGAAGACATATTAGGAACTCCATTTATTACCTAAACACAAGCGGTGTTGCACTGACGCGCTAGTGTGCAAATATACATATAATACTATTATGTTACAGTTATTGTCTATTCATCTATTGTTGTAGCCTATGTGTGTTGTGTGTGTGTGTGTGGGGGGGGGGGGGGTCGGGCAAAGTTGGGGATTGTAAAAAAGGGGTCTCCGAACCGCTGTTCTAGATTCTAGACTAACATTTAGCCAATGTTTAAAGTTATCTACACAATCTTTCTTTCTTGATTCCAACGTTCAGTTTTTAAGTTTTGATCTTTACACCTGTACTCTTGAATATTATCTTCTGTCTTATCTTGAACAGCTAGCAAACACTGTTACATTAGTTTACTGTGAGATTTGTAGGTCAAAGCTCATTCGAAACATCTGTTGGCCGCCTTTTTACTCCTTGCACTTACAATGCATTTTGTAGTTTTCCATTCTTTTTATTGTTAACAAAGAGTTGCCAAACTAGGTGTATTGTGCTTAAATGCTGGTCCTGTGGTGTATGTTGTGTCTCAACGGATATTAAATATAACACACTTAACCTTATCAATGTTGTTTTAATTTTAGAATGCTAAGAAGTGCACACAAATGAACCTTTTAAAGTACATGGCTTATCAACACGTTCTATATTATATACACAGTAGCGTATTTTAAACTTGAAAAGGCCCTAAGCTATTAGAGATATGGGGCCCTTTGGGTGCCTATAATAAGTCCAGTGATATGTTTCAGTGCTAAATATTTATTGGGAGCGCTACAGCTTATGTTGCTTAGACATAAATCCGGCCCTGCATGTACACAAGAAAAACCAAAATGGCCAGCTGTGCTGGATGTTAAAATATGTAGGTCGCAGCTGGGACTGCGTAGCCAAATGAAATACAGTACTTCTCATTAATTTTCGGACTCGAAGAAAAGCCTTATTTATTATTATTATTATTATTATTTATGATTCTATTCTTTACTGTAAACGTGCCAACTCGGAAAAAAATTCATTTCAAATAGTCTCCCCTTTTTTTGTGATTCTAGAGCAGTGGTTCCCAAACTTTTTTTTCTCATAGACCCCTTGCCATGTTTTCTGGTTTTCTTAACTTGAATTGCATTTTTGCGAATTCATCAAATTTTTATTTTTAAACTTATTTCTAGCTGTAGTGAGTCGAAGAGTGAAAAAGTATTTAAAAGCTTAGTTGTAGCGATGTATATTTATATTGACAAAATTCAAATTGAAGCCAATTAAAAAAACAATTAATATTAATTACTTCAATCAGACACTGGAAATTTTTTATTTTTTTTTCTAAAGGTATATCATCCGTTGCTACGGATATTATATTTCATAATGGAATTCGTTTTCTATGAAGCAGTCCTTCAAACATTAAATATTAATTAATTATTTAATTAATTTGTCTTAAGATATCATTGTAAAGGTTTTCGCAGAGAGAAGTTTCTCGTGTATCTTTCACGTGTGGCTGAAATATTGGGTCAGATTAACTGTTTTCACTAACAGGAGAAGGAGCGAAGGTACTTGGCGCCTAAACAAGTACTTGGCTTGCTACCCACCTAGCACAAGGAAAACTGTATTCAAAACTCTGCTGCCTTGCAACTATATCCAAACATGGGAAAGGTTTCGTGGGTCAACCCTGGAGCCTACACCCTGTCAGAGCCTGTGACACCGTTGATACCAAACTGTTTATGTCGTTTGCAAAGAATTGCATAAGAAGCTTTTAATTTTATAACTCACTAGACATATTTTACCCGCGATCGGGGGTCTTTATTTGCGTATCACTGTCGATATAGTCACTGAGAGTGTTTTGTAAACAATTAAACGAAATAATTTTTAGTACGCGATTCATGAATGAATTTAGGCATAGGCCTATCTCAACACGGCTTCGCAGCTTTCGTAAACGAATGTATTAAAAATGCTTTAGAAAACCAAATTTGAATGTTAATTTTATCAAAATATGAAATGAATGGACTATAATTAGTATGTTCATGTGTTAATGTATAAAACTATCTGTGCGAAGAGAAGTTATATCATCTTAGAGTTTAATTAGAGTTTTAGACCTAGGAATTGAAAGATGTGTAACATTACGGTATTGTCTAATGAAAGAATGTTCGTCAGGAAATCTGTAGTCACAGATATAAGGAACTAATGTATGTAAAAAATGCTTTTGAAACACAAATTTAAAGGTTAGTTTTATTATAAAATGAAATCAATGGACCTTCTTTTGTATTTTCATGTGTCAAAGTAAAAAACTATTTGCGCAAAGAGTATTTCTTAAAATTAGATCTAGATCTAAATCCTTTCGATCTTTTCTCATGTCAACATTGTTAACCATGGCCTAGATCCATAAATACTATAGCTTTAATAGAGTCGGACAACTTTATTTTTTTTGAGGGTCTTAAGTTTGTTTTAGGGCTAAAATGCATACACTATGGTCTAAGTTAGTACCCAAGGAACATTCCTGCCAAGTTTTATCAAGATTGGTCAAACGGTTTTGATTTCTATTCGTTACATACATACATACATACATACATACATACATACATACATACATACATACATACATACATACATACATACATACATACATACATACATACATACATACATACTTACATACATACATACATACATACATACATACATACATACATACATACATACATACATACATACATTACATACATACATACATACATACATACATACATACATACATACATACATACATACATACATACATACATACATACATACGCATTACTTTCTACTGTATAGTATAGATACCACCGACGTGTCCTTCAACTGTATTGTTGCTTAAAGAAATTCTTTTAATAATATCAGATGTAGATTTCTGTTTAACAGTTTTTAAAACTTCTTCAACGGCTGGTAAAATCAATGTTTACCTATAGTGTTTTCTGTATTTTGCTATAAAGTAAAGAGATATTGCAAGACGCTCACAAACCATCATCTTCTCTGTATGGTGTGGAAAAGAGATTTTGTGGGTCTATTCTGAACTTTATCTTTAAGTGTTCCAAAGTTTTTCAAATCTTCATCTATTTTGTCAGGGTGGCATTGTCTAAAATGATTGGTTTTATATCGTCATAAAAAGGCACTTTGGCACTATTAGCGAATGAAAGGATTACATTAAAGGGATGTAGACATCTCATAGACCCCCAATTTATTTTTTCATTTTCGTAGACCCCTTAAAAGTCATCGTACACCCCTGGGGGTCTATATAGACCACTTTATGAATCACTGTTCTAGAGAAAAATTGAGCCAATGTATACGGTTATCTTTACAATCAATCTTTCTTGACTTCGCTACATATAAAAATCTCAAATGAGTCCGAATTCATCATAATGTTTTATTATTATTATTATTATTAAGAATTTTCTTTTTTTTTTCAATTCTTTTTTTTTCAGGTACTATAAATCCTTTCATCTCAATATCAACAATTGATCAACCCATTTGGTCAACTCTGATCCACGACTTAGGCTACCACGAGATCTTAGATATACTCGGAGAGATTTGGAAAGTCCGTTAACTTCAGAGGCATGTTCTGGGTTTCTGAATAGTTCAAGTCATTCGATGTTCTGCTTGGGGGATGCTTTTCAGTTGACATTTCTAAGCATGCATTTTAGTGTTGTTGTTTTTTCTTTTTACGACATTAAATATTTAACGCGATAACAATCTTTTGTTAATATGTATTATTACAAATATTTTGTGTCATTGTGGTAAAAAAAGCCGCAATGCTACAATGATGTTTACTTTAGTTTGTTTGCTTTACATGTTTCGTATGTTGTGTCAGATTTTGAAGAGAATTACATCCTAGCCCTAACGTCCAGCAGGACAACGTGGATGTCAGCGGGCAGGGTTTTTGAACCCACAGATCATTGAGACAACCAAAAGACAGTCCAGAGCGCTACCACACGACCAGGCACCCATTTATTCGCATTAAATATTCTACGAAGTCAACTTTCCTAGTTATCTAAACTGTTTTTTTTTTCTAAAATATAAGAAAATATATCCAAAGCAAAACAAACATGGTAAAAATATTTTTCTTTTCTCTTCTATTTTCTGAGATCTGAGTGGGACAGACGGACAGACGGACATTTTGCACAAAACTAATAGCGGCTTTTCTCCTTACGGAGGCCGCTAAAAACATTCACTTTTCGTGTATTTCTGATATTTGTAGGCCTAAATATTCTGAAAATATTAGCAGTTCCATAGCTATTAATTTCCACTTCTGACATCAAAAGTATGTAACATAACATGTACTAAAATTGTTCTGCTAGTACATCAACATCTTTTAAATTGTTGTTATTCAGTTTGTCATTGGAGAACTGCTTCAGTCTTTATGTCTTTGAGCAGCACTTAAAAGTCACTGACAACTGACGCAAGACCAAAGCTTGTCTTCATTTCTGATTTTGTTTGGCTGTTTACTTGCTTTCAATATCTTAATGGCTGAAACCCAAGCAATAAGAGGCAATGAATGGCTTGAGGGTAGAGGGCAAGGGAGAGAACAAGCCGGAGAAAGCCGTCTGCAAGTGTATTGAAGTAGAAGCAAAGAGGAGACCACCACTAATCATCACATTACGATCGCATAAATAATTAAAGGGCAAAAACCTGACAAATCCGATGATCTCGCTGCTCTCCCCTCGCCCCCTTCGCCGCCCCCTCCCCTTTCCATCACGCGTCTTCCGCTGTGCATTTCTCGTTTGTTTGTATCCAATAATCGAGGGACAGCCCTTGTCGGGGTTCGAGTGGCCCTGCCGACATGTACAAGTTCTCACGGGCCACACAGAAGAGCAAAATTGGGGGCCACTTAGCTCGGGGAGTTTTTTAAGCCGCTCGTGTGCGTCTGTTAATAATAATATAAAAAAAAATGGATGCGTTTGTTTGCTTGCTTAAATTTATCCGACTCGGTTTCATAATGTTAATTTAAACGTGATCTCGTCTCTTGTTTCCGAGATCTTCCATTATATTAAATCGACGAAGTTACAGCCATGTTCTTTTTAAATGACGTCATAGTTTCTTTAAAAATAATATTTAGTATAATAATTAATATTTTTGTATGAAATATAAATTATTCGTCGACCGGCGGCGTAGCATACGCCGCTATTTTGCAGGGCCGGCCTTACGTCACTGCAACCTATGCGACCGCAGTGGGCCCCGCACTTTCATAGGACCCGCGCTAATTCAAAGTGTATAAATTTTTTAATTAAACCATTTTATAACTTAAAACAGATTTCCAGCGCCCTCCTGTCGATTTACCAGGAGCTCCTGGAAATCTTCCGAAATTGCACAAGATACGAACAAGTCCTTAAAATATAACGGAATATATAGACAAAAATTGCCATTTTGGGGTGTCATTCAATATGGAAAACGCCAATCCTACGCGCGCTAAAAAAAAAACGGCATTTTTGCATTAGCCGTAATTGTGTAATCTGGTGAAAGAAGCTTCTCGCGCCTCTGACTAATGAAGAATTACTTGAGGTCAACAATTCTCAAAGATAGATTGAAACATTTGGTAATTCTTGCAATTGAGCGTGATCTATAGAGGAAACAGAATTATCATGATATACTGTCTGACTTTGCAACACGCAATTCTGTACGTAGTAAAGAATGAATAAAATGCATAGACGAATTTATTTTGTAATAAAAAATCTTAAATTTCACTTATTGACCGCTTATCTACCCCTACCCAGAGTTGGCCCCGCGAAATCTGTTTCGCATAGGGCCCAACAATAGTGGTCCATCTTTGTTAGCATATTGTAACATTGCCTCCCTTACATTTACGTAATTGTTTTAGAATTGGTGTATTTTTATGAGAAAATCGCTTGCATAATTAATTTTGAAAATTAAACGGTTTGCTTTTAGAAAAACAAAAGTAGCCGTTGCACCTAAACTTTTTAAGCCGCATTTAATGATGAAATAAAATTTTCATATCTCTTCTAGTTTTCGAGATCTGAGTGTGACAGACGGACAGGCGGACATTTTGCATAGGCGAAACGATGGCTCTTCCCCATTACGGGCAGCTCATAAAAAGAAACATTGAGTCGAGTGTGGGAATTCCCTGAAAGCATATTAAAAAATAAAACTAAAAAATAAAAAAACAATAGTTAAATCAAACAAAGCTTATATTAAGTGTATCAATTAGTTTGCATCAGTCATGTAATTAAATTTGTTATACCCCTCAAACGACAATCAATAAAGAGGACCAATTCAGCTTATACTACCACTTTAGTTACATATAAGTTCCTTCCCTTGTTTGTGATAAAGTAATTCATTACCAATAATTAATTAACTAATTGGTTATTTCTTTTTAATTTTTGTGATGTCAGGTAAAATAAATAATTGTGCGAAATTTCAGCTTAATCCGAGATTGGATGTCGGAGAAATTACGTGTACAAACTTTTGACCAGACAGACAGACAAAAAAACACACAGAGTGAGTTGATACAAGCTTTGTAAAGACTTAAACCAAATGTAATTTTAAGATTACAATATTAGGACAAATTCTATATAAATCTAAGAAAATCATTAGAGTCTTTTTCGAAATACCCGTCTAGCCAGGTTCACCCAGAACTCGTGAAGAGTAAACAAGCTCATAAGAAGAATTAAAAAAAAAAATTAGAAAAAATAATACTTTTTAAAAACAAAGCTCATCTAAGGGAAGGAACCGCTAAGTACTGCAAAATATCTGGAAATTACAGTGTTTATCTCCCTTTCTGCTAAATGATTTACCAATTGGTTAATGTTTGGATTGATTCGTGTATTGGTATCGACTATGAATAATTATGCAAACTTTCAACTTGGCCCGAGAATGGGAAGTGAGAGGTAGAACGTGTCAAAAAGTAAGAAGAGGACTAAATCCATATATATACATTCACATCTCTCATTAAGTAGCATTTATGTCGCTATTTTGAAATCAAACAAAATAATTAATCAACAACAATTAATTAACCAATTGTTTAAGGTTTTTGATCGATTCATGTCTTGTCAGTTTTAATGAATAACTGTGCAAAGGTTTCACTTGATCCGAGAATGGGAAATGGGAGAAAAATGCATGTTTAAAACTTTTACCAGGCAGACAGACAGAAGGACAGACAGACAGAGTGAGTTCATATAAGCTTTGTAAAAAACGTTTTAAAAAAAGATCATATTCCTCTTAAAATACATAGCTAGTCAACACTTTTTATATTCTGTACACCAGATATTAACATAAAAAAAATAAAACAACTAAACATTTTCGAGTTATCCGCGATTGTTCAAAGTCACTTCATAGATTTTACATCCACCGAATCAAAAAGGTTCACTTCTAGCTTTGTAAAATAATGTAATCAGTTTGATTGCTTATCATCAGATAACATCGTTTCTATCTATACAAATTAAACAATTTTCATTTCATATTTATGTTTATTTAAATAGAAATTCTGATTTGTGAAAAAAAAAATTGTCATTATATTTTATGGTTTCCCGTCTTCTGAAATAATCCTAGAAAATACAGTTTGAATCAAATATGTTTGCAATTATTTTAGCAATTAAAGTTTCTTTTTTTATCAAAACATTTATTTGACAGAAGTACGGTGTCACCGTAATCAAAATAAAAAGTAGGTGGGGTGGGGTAAATGAAAATTTAAATTTAAAACACACAAAGACTTGAAGAAATTAAATAAAAAAAAAAGAGGAATCAAGGAAAATAGTTTCGGGGAATAAAAGTTGAAAGAGAATAGAGAATACTAGAACGTAATTGTAAAAATATCCTCAAATCAATGGATTCTAAATGTGCTTGGAAAGAATGATTCAACTGAAAATGAATTTCATATTTTATCTCTGTGTGAATTTAGCCAACACGTTTACTTTTTCTCCGGCTCTGTAACTAAAGGGGAGCAATTCAAACGTTTCTATTCATGTTCGTATTATCTTTCTTTTCAAGTCTCGTTTTTTTATCATTTAAAATCAATCGGATTATCCGCCCCCGATCCTAAAGCAAGGAAAATACGCCCCGAGTCATGGTAACTGTGTTGATGGTACTGGCTGAAGACCATCATCATCATCCAAACATCAGTGAGAGGCTGAGAAGTTCCAATACTATTTTTTTTTCTTAAATCTCCGGTATCAAATGTTTGTAAAATGTTTTACATGTTTCGGATGATCTTTCAGAGTTGAAGATAGTTTACTTCTTAGTCCAAACCTTCCGCAGGGTTTGGGCAGGGAGCGGGCAGGGTTTGACCCCGGGACCATCGATAAATCCACACGACAGTCCAGCGCGCAAACCGCACGACCAGGCAGCCATCCCGACCAGGCAGCCATCAAACCCACCAGGTTGCTCGTAATGTTTATAAATTTGCCAGTATTTACGTTATGAGAGCAGTGCTTCCCAGCCAGTGGTCCTCATAGATATAGATAATGTTTGATTTACAAATGTTTTTAAAAATAGATATATACTATAAGTGTGATATTTTTCGGACACGAATTACATAAATATGCATAAAAATGTATACATTTGAGTGCACTAAAAAACAATGAATCAAAATGTTAAAATCAACTGAATAATTAACGGTCTATTGTAATAATTCATATCGAATCTACTCCACACTTTTGTTTATTGTTACAGCTTATTTTCCATCACACATACACATATGCACACATACCCTGCTGCTTTCATACATATATTTATGTCATTGTGTTTATTTAATACTATTTTGTATTGGTGTCGTAATAAAACAAATTCAAATTGTCCGCAATTCAAATTTTAGAAACCGCGATGAAATAGGTAGTATTGTGAATTTATTTATGTCAGCTAGCGCAAATCAAATTCTTGCCATGTTAAATATATCTCCCCTTATCTTAGTTTTAGTACCTTAGTTTCTTCTTGAATCGGGGCAGAATCTGGTGGGACTTATCAAGCCGATTCTGGAGCGGCATGTGAATGCAACTTTTTTAAGGCAATCTGATTCTTTCTTGCTTGTTTTTTTTTCATTTAGTGTGTGTGTAAGTCCGCTTCATTTCTATAGCTCTTGGAGAGGTTATTACAAGCATTCACAGTCTATGTAGATTAGTCTTGGCATGCACAGTCTATGTAGATTAGTCTTGGCATGCACAGTCTATTTAGACTAGTCTTGGCATGCACAGTCTATGTAGATTAGTCTTGGCATGCATAGTCTATGTAGACTAGTCTTGGCATGCACAGTCTATGTAGATTAGCCTTGGGATGCACAGTCTAAGTAGATTAGCCTTGGCATGCACAGTCAATGTAGATTAGCCTTGGCATGCACAGTCTATGTAGATTAGCCTTGGCATGCACAGTCTAAGTAGATTAGCCTTGGCATGCACAGTCTATGTAGATTAGCTCTGGCATGCACAGTCTAAGTAGATTAGCCTTGGCATGCACAGTCTAGGTAGATTAGTCTTGGCATGCACAGTCTATGTAGATTAGCCTTGGGATGCACAGTCTAAGTAGATTAGCCTTGGCATGCACAGTCTAAGTAGATTAGCCTTGGCATGCACAGTCTATGTAGATTAGTCTTGGCATGCACAGTCTAAGTAGATTAGCCTTGGCATGCACAGTCTATGTAGATTTGCCTTGGCATGCACAGTCTATGTAGATTTGCCTTTCATGCACCGTCTATGTAGATTAGTCTTGGCATGCACAGTCTAGGTAGATTAGTCTTGGCATGCACAGTCTATGTAGATTAGTTTTGGGCGCAGGGCCTCTTGGAGAGGTTTTTACAAGCATGCACAGTCTATGTAGATTAGTCTTGGGCGCAGGGCCTCTTGGAGAGGTTATTACAAGCATGCACAGTCTATGTAGATTAGTCTTGGGCGCAGGGCCTCTTGGAGAGGTTATTACAAGCATGCACAGTCTATGTAGATTAGTCTTGGGCGCAGGGCCAGGAATTTGTAGATGTATTGTCCAGATACTCAGAAATGTTATCTGTAATTATTATTTTGTTTTAAATGTTACTTCAGAATTAAAGATTTTTTTTCCCATAAAACTGCTTTTATATAGCCCATCTTTCCTGCTTATAGCATGCTCAGTATGGTCTGGTCGAATCTCTTTTGTGGACCTGTGAATATAGGAGGTGGGGGTATCTGGGAGAAGGTATCCGTGCTACCTTTAGGCTTTCATCAAATCATAACTTTGCTGGAGTCGGGATTCGAACTCAACCCTTCTCGTTAGACGACCAAGCCGTAACCAAACGGTTTTAGCCTCTCAGCCACACATCCTAGCTCAAATGTCTCTCATGACGGAAGAGGGGGGGGGGATGGCGGGCTCGAACCGGGGACCATGCAGACGACAGTCCATAGCGCCTACCACACGACCAGCCATCGCATTGATCACTTGGTGTCCAACTGTCTTACTCTGTTTGCATGTCTTTCGACCACCTTCCCTTATTTCTGTGCGTGTAGTCGCCCTTGTGTGTGTGTTTGTGTATGTTAAAGTGTGTTGCCCAATTTCTTTCGTCTCATGTTCTTTTTGTAGTGAAAGGCAAATCAGTTTTATTATTATTATTATATTTCCCCCCCCCCTCCCCAAATTGAGATCACGTTGATTGCAAAGGTTCTCGTATCTCGAGGTTCTGGGTGGGACTCCTTCAAGTGCTGTTGGTGGGACCCCTTCAAGTGCTGTTGGTGGTTGCTGAACGAGCAGCAAAAGGAAGAACCTTACAAAAATGAACGCTGTTCTCTTGAAAATGCGGCAAAAAAGAAAGAATAATAACAAATTGAACTGATTTTTTTTTTTAATGTTCAGAAAATTTTATTGGTGAAAATATGATGATGAAGGTGGAGGCATGGACGGTGGAGGGATGGACGGATTGATTGCTCGGGTAACGAAATTTCAGGGCGAAAATGCCTGGACGTGGGAAAGATGGAGATTGTTGACATGAGGCGCCCCCACAAAGGGAAGTAATGCTCTCCAAACAACTCCAGATTCTTTCCCCGTGTTCGTCCAAAGAAGATTTTCATAATGAGACGTCAATCGCAGCGAAAAAAAAAAAGAGAGCTGCATCTGTGATTTGGGATCACCCCTTCCCCTCTCCATACGCCACATTTTGCCCTCGCGTTAAACGTTCGATGACGAAGGGACATCACCCCCCCCCCCCCCACAGCCACCTCATCGACTCCCCCACGCCACTTCTGGTTCAAGCTGACCACAAAAATTACTTTAGGTTACCGCCCTTGCCTCTCTTCATCACCCAACTCGCCCGGAGGGGGGAAAATAAAAAAGAGACCCCCTTAAGGCTCAGACGCCCCTCAATCTCCCGCTACCCACTGCCTCTCACACATTTTCAATCCACTTGTTTAGATATTCTTTAAAACCGTTTTTTAAATATGTTGATATTTCCCACGGAGACAATTTTACACAATTCTTTTCCCTTTTTTTCCCTATGATTTTTTTTCCTTAGACCAGATGAAACTGTAGTCAAAAAGAAACACCACGCAGAGTTGAATTAGTCTTTAACGTCTATCTTCCAGACTAGTATGAGCGACGGTCATTGAATTGGTATTTTTTATTTTACTTTATTTCTAATTTCTCAGTTCAAAGAATCGGTCAAAACTCACCACGCCATTTAACGTTGCCGAGCGTTGACTTGTAGCACCAAACTGCTGGTAGACAAGTAAACCGCGTTAGGCGTGGTATAGTTTAACGTATAAGACTTGAAACCAGAATAGCTTCTTTGTGAGCAAATATAAAAAAACGTTTATTACAATATAGACAAATTCAACTTGAGATAAAATGAAAAAAAAAAGATATTTAAAAAATATAACTCCTTACAAAAACACGTCAATAAACTCTGGCATCCTGGAGTCGTCTGGCATCCTGGAGTCGTCTGGCATCCTGGAGTCGTCTGGCATCCTGGAGTCGTCTGGCGTCCTGGAGTCGTCTGGCATCCTAGTATCGTCTGGCGTCATGGAGTCGTCTGGCGTCCTGGAGTCGTCTGGCGTCCTGGAGTCGTCTGGCGTCCTGGAGTCGTCTGGCGTCCTGGAGTCGTCTGGCATCATGGATGGCATCCTGGAGTCTTCTGGCGTCCTCTGGATCCTGGAGTCGTCTGGCATCCTGGAGTCGTCTGGCCTCCTGGAGTCGTCTGGCGTCCTGGAGTCGTCTGGCGTCCTGGAGTCGTCTGGCGTCTTGGAGTCATCTGGCGTCCTGGAGAAGTCTGGCGTCCTGGAGTCGTCTGGCGTCCTGGAGTCGTCTGGCGTCCTGGAGTCGTCTGGCGTCCTGGAGTCGTCTGGCGTACTTCACCAAGATCATTCGTTATAGAAGGCCTGAACACAGAACTGCAACCTTTAGGCTATTTAGACCAATAGCTCGTTGCCACGTTGTACAGAACTGTGACAAGACAACGAGCTATTGGTCTAATCTGCCCAAAGATTGTGACGCTGCAGGTCAGTTTTCAGGCTTGAAAAACTGTAAAAGCTCATAACCAAAAGTTTTATTCCAAGTCATAATATTTGATTGTATACCAAAATAATATTGCTTCTGCTGCTTCGATTTCATCAGAACCCAAAAAAGATTTCAGTTTCTGTAGGATGAAAAAAAAAAAAAAAAAAAGGAAGATACTATGATATTCTTGCACTAATGTGACGTATGTATCAGTACACATCCTTGGAGTTGTGTTTCTGCTGCATCACACAGACATGATCGGAATCTTGTAGTTATACGGACCAGATTTTACTGTCTTCGGGGGTAGGGTGTGGGAGTCATTTAAGCTTTGGGAGGAAGGGGGGGGGGGAGTCGATCGCCCCTAACAGAAATTCCGCTAGTGGTAACAACCCAGTTCATTTTATTTTAAAATTAAAAATCACAGTTTTATAATCATTTCGTTTTTTTTAATAAGAAGAATTAGACAATAAGTTTACTTCGAATTTGAAGTATTTTTATATATATATTTTTTACCTTTTGGGGGCTAAGGATAATAATAATAAAAAAAGGTCTAATCTCAATTTTTGTCTGTTTCTATGGTTAATAAGCTTTTAAAGAATAAAGTTTACACAATGAACACAACGATTAGGCATGGAAGGACAACTGAAAGAGCCAATAAAGGGAGATAGAACATGACTGAGCCATTCACGTAAATTGTTATTTCTCTTCAACACCATTTTTACACAACGAAACATTTAGATTAATTTTAGATGATAATTAGATCTATAATGTTTACATTTCTTCTCCGAGAGTATTTGATGTTTGTCTTTGTGATAGGAAATTATTAACGCATGAAACAAATGCACTCATTGTTTGTTGTAATCCGAAAGCTTATGTTTGTTAGCGATTTTTCATACATTTTTGAAATACCACAATACCTCATTAGGTCTAGGACAAAAGTGGGCAAATTAAGACCCGCGGGCCACATGCGGCCCGCCGGAGTGTTTTATGCGGCCCGCCGACACCTACAGAAATCAGGTTTGCCCACAGTTTATACATAAAAAAATCAAAATATATTTAAAATAATATCTATATAAATTATTGAAACTGTCTATTATATGTCTATTAAAGTTTCAAGTAAACGAAGATTTTCTTATTGGCTATACATCAATACACTCAATTCAAGATACAATCTTTGATCAGTATTTAATTAATGCTATGAAGAACTGTATTGAATGTTGGGTATGCTTGGAACAAGATGGCAAGTGTAACAACTGATGGAGCTCGGTCTTTGACTAAGTAAAATATTTTTTTTTTTTATAAAAAATATCCCAACCATAAACTCTAAACAGAAAAGTTTGGACAAAGCTGCATAATGTTTCAACATGTTTCATCGATAAAGCGTAGTAATGAACCTTTTTAGAGCTAGGAGTTGTTAACCACAGGTAGTTCCGATTTAGGAACAAAGTAATTCACTGTATCCGCTAACTTAGCATGGGCAAGGCAAATGAGAAGAATATAAAATCTCAAGGAAGAAATTGTTATGTTACTTGAAGGACATTGACTGTGAATTTGTTACCAATATTTCTAATGAAGAGTGGACTAAGATTTCATTTGTTTTGCAATTGCTACTGTAAAGTATTTTTTGCATATGAAATGTAAATGTATGTTAAATCTTTTCAAAAAGGCTTTCCCATCTCTACAAGCAAGCAAAAGAAAATAGGTCTTGTCATTTTCCTTTGCTGAAGGGTAAAACTATTTCTAGGGAAATGATTACTTTTATTTAGATCCCTTAATTGAGCAATTTATAAAAGCTAATTTTAGACGTTAAGAACCAGTTTTCAATACCATCAGGTCACCATTTAGCGCAGAAGCTGATTTAGCTACAGAGGACATAACTCCAAGCAAAAAAAAATCTCCACTCAGTGCTACCACGAGTGTCTTATGTGTGCCAGAAGCTGTACGTCAACACTTTACAAAATGTGCTACTGTTCCCACTATTTGTGTACACATACACCAGTTCTTCTTTTTCTTCACTCTCATTTGACATGTTGGAGGGTTCAGATCAGTAATCTTATATCTGAGATGAACTAAGCAGTGGTTTCAAGATCTGGCAGTTCTCCAAAAAGTTTTGGTTCTATAGGAGGGCTTTGGGGCCAGAGTCTTGTTTGGGTCTCTTGATTTAGTATGCACCAGTGAAGGACATGGTCAGTATTCTCTGGAAAGGGCAAGTTTCTCTCTTCCCAGCATATACTTACCAGAACATATATTTTTTTATTCAGTGAACAAGCATTTTTTTTGTGGAAACTAAAAGAGTATAATTACTGGTCGATTTTGACTGACTTTAATTTGACAGCAGTCACGAGGGTAACAAGGGCAGCTAGTTCCACAGTTCTGGAACAATATGCACGAGTGTAAAAAGTATAATACTGCACATTAAGTACAACTGTATACTTGAGGGGATATTGTAATATAAAAAGACAAAAGCAATTTAAAAACAAATCGTAAAATTGGTTTAAAAAATTGCTAACTCTTATTGTAATTCCTTAACGTGGAGTGTGAAAAAAAAAAGAAACCTGAATATAATACAGAGTAAATATGAATTAAAAGACATTCTACACAGTTAGCTAGAGTATATCTCTAAGTTGTATATACATATGCGGCCCGCCATTCGCAATTTTTAAAAAATGCGGCCCTCGATACAAAAAGGTTGCCCACCCCTGGTCTAGGTCATACGATATTGAAGGATCTGTGCAGGATTTTTGTAATCTTTGAAGTGCCTCAATGGAAATCCCACCTAATGAAAATTAAGCATAATAAAAGCATGTTATATTCTTGATACAAGAAGTACAGTACTTGTAAGTTGTATCTTTATTTCCTTATATAAATATATGTGTGTGTGTGTGTGTGTTATGCATATTTAAAATTAAATATTTTCAGTTTGTTTAGTTTTCGCCGCACTGTATAAACTTCGGTATATTTCCTTCAATGCAATACATGTCACTATGATATGACCAATGTAATACATAATATAATGAAGGGTAAATATCCCAACCTCCTATTTTAAAATTAGAAAAAAAAATTGTTAGTAGTAATTAACTCTTAAACATTCAAGTAATTATTTCCAAATTTTAGAATACATTCATAAATCGCATTGCTTAACTATAGCCGACTGTGACCGTGGAAGGAATCAGAGTTGAATGTATCAATTTACCTCCCCCCGGCGTCGCGAGTAATGAAGATGAAATATTGATAGTGGACGTGCCAGACAGCGAGGCCATGCCGGTACTTTGTCAGGTCCGAGTAAAGTGCCATTACTCTCATAACACTGTCTCGTGGAGAGTTCTTTCTGATTGTCCACCCCTACTATGACATCATTAGCTACAGCCATTGATTTGTTTTACCACTCATTAAGAGATCAGAGGTTCGGGGCAAATAATATTAACTAATTGTTCATGTTTTTTTTTTCTTTATTCCAAAACAACAGTTTCATTTGAACCGACAAGTTATTTAAAACATAACTTTGCTAGAATAAAAATGTATTAAAAATTAAAACTCATGCAACCCAAACTCCACTCTAGGTCATTGCCATTAGGCCGCCGCGAGGGTTATGGCCACCTGCGTGCTAAATTAAAAATGCTTCCCCCCCTTTTTTTTCCCCAGAAAACAATTAATACTAAGTTGGACACAGTTCCAAAAATGCCATTTGAATTAAAACCATTTCTTTAGCCTGTTTCATTTTGTTCCTTTCCTATTAGCACCGTGTTGTGGTGTCTCCTCAATTACAACAAGGAATCATTTCGTAGTTACGTGCATACAGAAATCTCACATTTTCGTTCTATGTGATCAACATGACAAACTGATCTCGTTCTAAGCTACTCACTTCTGCTCCTGTATGTGTGCGACGGTTATAATAGATGAGCTGCAGCAGGTATTACTATGAACAGTGTAAGTGTAAATAATCATGATCTAGATACAATTTCTCTGTTATGTTTTTGTTCGTGTGGCAGTCGCTCAGAGCTGTCCATACAATGGTATCGGGTTCAAACCCTGGCCGCTGCCATTTCCAGTAGTCTTACAGAGGGCTTTGACTTGGAAGTACAAAATCTTCAATTCTGAAGGAATGTCCCAAATGGACAGGTCAACTCAAGTTTTGTCGTAGCAGGCCTAAATGTTAGAAATATTTCAACTATGTATTTGAGTTCACTTCTTAAGATTCTCTCATATTATTTTTTTCATTCTTAAGCATTCAGAACACGGTGGAAATGCTTCTCAGTCGCACCTTGCGCTCTGGCCTATACGGTCGTTAAGAGAAGATGATTAGGCCAATAAGGAAGCAAAACAATATCACTATCATTCATCAAGGGAACGCTTTTATAGCAGACACCTGCGCCGCAGAAGTGGTACAGAGAAGCAAAATGTGGTTACCTCAGTGTGCTCTGTCTTCAGCCTCTACTCTAACCCGATTTTCTTGGGAAACGATTTATCGGTAATAGGCATGTACATATTTTCAGTAGTAAAGACTATTATGCCCTAGCCCGATCTTACAACTACAGCAGGACAGTAGATGTCGGGGGGGGGGGACAGGGTTACAACATAGGGGACACCTTGACGACAGTTAAAAGCGCAACCCTCACCACCAGACTATTTCAACACTTTGTCTTTGACCATACTGAGAACATTATTACCAGAGCAATGCCTCAATTGCTCATGTGATAGAGTCTCTTAAACACGTCACTCAATAACCTGGAAGTCCGAATAACTTGGCCACACAATTATAGGGCGAAAAATCCTTTAATTTGAGCTGTTAGTTTAAAAAAATATATTTACATGAAGTGTTTTATCTAAGGTCTGTGAATTAGAATAGAAAAATGGTGGATATGCGGCGGGGATCTGTGGGGTCAGGTGATCACAGAGGCTCAACTTTTGACCCCAGTTGTGTATTGTAATAAATCTAAGTCAAGCACTCAACGAAAGGAATTGAATATCAGATGGTGTGTTTATTAACAGTTACAAAAACAAACAGACAGTGACTTCAGCCATCAATGCACAAGAAGTTTAGTTCCAGCTTTAGTTCCACCAATTCTTTCCTACCCAAAACTTAATACCACCTCTAACACACTTCTCATTGTTGCTCCAGGTCCTTAATCCAGTTGGTAGCTCGAAGGACGGCTCTTAGCTCCAGACAGCTGTCTACTGTCTATGCATATCACTTCAGTCGGATCTAAACAGTGTATCAACAAAGTTGTCTATCATCTCGTGTTGAACGGTGCGCTTGTGCACACCATTAGCGGAAGCGTAAGCAGAGTTATAACAGTATCAAGGATTGGCCTCTTTAGTTGCACGTTAAGTTAATAAGAGAACACGATTTGTCTCTCGAGAAGTAAAATGCACAAGTCTTATCGGGTAAATTGTAAAGTATTAATTACCTTTGATTTTCATGTCATAAAGGATGTTTGCCTACATGCACTACTATATTTTTGCTCACATGACCCGGGGGCTATACAAGTTGATAACGATTGGCAGCTGTGCGGGGTATACCAAGGTGCATATAAGAATTCCTAGTATACCGGTGGGTCCTTATACCTCCTATAGTTCACTGTGTGGTTGTGAAATGTACATTGGGCAGCTTTACGAACATTTCATGATAAACCTTAAGAAAACAATTAGGCCAATCGTAGGGCCGATGCCCAATCAGGGCAGTCGTAGGGCCCAGCTCAGCTGCTCCATCACCAGATAACTTGGTCAACGACTTTCTGTCGAAACAACTTATTACAGAAACAGGATTGCGTCTCGAAGGACAGACGTTCGATGAGCAACAACCTCATGTATGAACTTTCTTATCTAGGGAGGAACAAATTATTTTTCAATTATTTTCTTTCATCATTGAAGCTTAAAATCATTTTGAAGATGAGAAATAGAAAGGCAAAGACAATTAGTAAAGTAAAGTAAAGTTTCTCCTTTCAGACCTCGCAATCTATAGGGCAGATGATGTTAAGGTCATCTGTTTCTTTAACCAACGGATAACGAGCAGGGTGTCACGTGGCCAGCACAACGACCAACCGTCTTTACTTTCCTCAACTAAAGTCAGGTACCCATTAGAGTTGGGTGGACTTAGGGGCGCTGTAAAAATCCCGAAATTCAAAATCCCAGTCTTCATCGAGATTTGATCTCGAAACCCCATTTTCTGAAGCAACGCGCTTAATCACTCAGCCACCACTCCCTCGAAAGATCGTTTCAGTGAAAACAAATTAATATTATAAATCTTGTCAATTGTAATAATAGTTTAATTCTGCAGCAAACAACTGTACTTATTCTACAGATCATTGTCTGCTCTGTAGGTCTACTTTGCCAGGTAAAATCAAACAATGAACATCTACGTTCAGAGTATCACTGCTTAAGAGTGCGTAGTCAAATGTAGATCATGTTAAAGCAGCAATCTTCGTGAAATTGGATGGCGCTGGGAGCCAAAGGGCGACTGGGTGGCAATAGGAACTGTAGGGGGCGCTGGGCATAAAAAGTGGTCCGAGAAATGAAAGAAGAAACTCCATAGGTGCACTGAAATAAAACAAATAAAAAATCTTTTCAAAATTATCGCTGACCAGCTAAATATAGACAAATTATAGTTAGTTTACTTCTTATTTTAGAACAGAAACAACTTTAGAAATTGATTAAGGGATTCCCCTTTTCAATGTTTTAATCATAGACATAATATTATATCTAGACTGGAAATCGGAAACAATTTCTTATCCGCGAATGATCGATTCACAGACCTATATATATAGATTGGTATGTACGTAACTCTTTTTCAAGCTGTAAAGGAAATTGCCCCAAATCTAGGAAAATCAATCTTTTATGTCTTAGAAAAGTAATGATCTTTAGTTTTCAAAACAAATCTAGGAAAATCAATCTTTTATGTCTTAGAAAAGTAATGATCTTTAGTTTTCAAAATTTAGAAAATAATGCAAACTCATTTCTCCGATTTTTTTAAATGGGCTATTAATCACAGAACTATATATTCACGCAAATATATGAAACAAAGCCATTTCCTGTTAGTTTCAATTGAAATAATGTTTCAAAAATCCTAGATCGAAATAATTCACGTCTCTGGATTACCTAGATCTTTCTAGATTATGTATCTAAAAAAGTTTTATGATGTTGTTTGAAAATTGATTAAAACTAAAATTAAATGTGTTAAAAATGGATGTATCACGCTCAACTTTATGTATATTGTAGCCACTTATGGGGAACCATCAATGGTGGACGCTAGAAAGGCTTCATAAGTCATTTAGAAAAAAGAAAATCCAGAACTATCCATTATTTACCTTGTGAGAGGTGATACACAGGCAACATCTTCTTTAAATTTTAGCCACACTTTCATTCCTATTTGAATCTACTTATAGCATTGTAAATAAAATTCAAAACCATACCGAAAATAAGCTCATCTTTCAACAGTTTTGCGAAAGAAATTATAAGCAACATGTAAAAATCTCATTGTAAATTGAATTTCGCTGGATTTCGAAAAGGAGTTGCATTGCTCGTTTTATTAAGCTCTTAAATATAATTTTTGAAATCATTTTGAGAAACAGGATTCATCGGTTGGTGTTGACTTAAAGCAGACTAAACTGGTAGCCATCTAACGAAAATGGATGAAACAAACCTCCGACTGCGAGGATGTGTTTTAAATTTTATTGGTTAAATCCTTTTCTCTTTCATTGAGATATTACATCTATTTTAAAGGGTTTTACAATTCCACATAACTTGTTTCTTGAAAATGAATTACTGCCTAAGGACATCGATATCTATGTAATGCACGTTACAATGCTATATAAGAAATTAAGATTCGCTTCTAGAATGTAAATAAATAGAACAAATTAAATATAAATGACAATTATTAAACACCTGTTACTGATGTTCAATTTGAATGGCAGGGAAAAATAGATTTACAAAATTATGTCTTCAGTAAAAAAGAATGTTAACATTGGAGGCACAACAGAAAATATGGCTGCACTTAAATGTTCCTGTAAAATTCAAAAACTGTGTTCGAAATGGAACTATTTTTATCTTTTCCATCAACATGCACAGTTAAACTGGATTAAGTAGGTAAAAAAACTCAATGTGTAAGCAAAGAAATAGACGGGATGCAGGCAAGAAAAGACCTTCGCCTTACATTGACTAATTTAAAGCAAAACATTTTAATATTGTCAGACTGCAGGAGGCACGCGGTTCCCATAAGCTACATGTTATATGTAGTGAATTCAGCAATATTAATATTTATTTTAAGAATAACAATTAAACCTAAAAATAGTAGGCCTAGTAATATTCAACAACTTAAAATGGGACTATTCAGAGGATTTGAAAGAAAGTCATCACAATGAGATTAATTCCTGTGTATCCACTGCAAGAAATCTGACATTTTTGTATAATATTTATACAATCAATGATCTGTTATTGACAGCGTGAAAATTAATAAATACAATTTTTCTTCCAATTTGCCTTCTCTATTAGTATTTTTCTTAGAGGGGGCGCTGGCGGAATTATTTAAAGAAAAAAAAATTCGAAAAGGGGGCGGTAAGTCAAAGAAGGTGGAAGACCACTAGGTTAAAGTCATGAACGTTTTTCTATTTTTCTATTCATTCACACGTTTGTAACTTGCAGGACGTCTCTTCTAGAAAGGGAGGCAATACGTTAAATTGTATAAAGATAAAAAAAAAGTTTGTGTAATATGTTTCAATAAATTCTCATTATTTTATATAAAAGTTAATGTATAATAATACTATTAGACGCTACAAAACTAAATAGCTCTGCATGTTAATACTTTTGTGAACGTGGTGAAATAAAATTATATATTTCTAAAATCTAAATAACATTGTCTAAGCCATATTATAACCACAAATATAAAATATGAATACTTAGTATAAATAGGTGAAGGCAAAGCACTAGTCTCTAGGGTCTCACAATTAGCACGATGATAAAGCTAAAATTGAATAGCGCAAATTCTGATGTTTCCTTTTAAGAAAAGAAAAAGATAAACAAAAAATTTAAATGAAGGTAAGACTCTCAAAGTAACAACATCCTCTGATTGTGTTTCAGAAGAGGCACCCTCATTGGTTAATGTCAAGTATTACAATGCCATTGAATTGCATGTTCTAAAACCCAACATTTCTCTCCCACTCAACACGATAATTCCCCTAACGAATGTCGCGCTTATTCATGCGCTTTGCAGTCAGACAAAGGTAGAGCCTAATCAGGGCCGGACCCATTTATAGGCAACACACGCGAAAGCCAAAGCTAAACCTTAGGTCGCAAAGAAATAGTTAGAACTGACATATGATATCTCGACTTATAAAAGGCAGCATAAAAAACCAGTGGGCGAAAAAAAGTATTTCAAAACATCATGGCGGGCCGCACACAACTTTCGAAAAAAAATGGCGCACACCATTCCTTACAGTCCCTCTACAGTGAATCCACCCGGTATACATGTAGGATACACAGACGTAACATTTGTGACAACTTTAATTAAAAAAAGCACACGCACAAACTCTTTTTACCTCTATGACCTAACAGGGCAGGCGGCGGCTGTGTGGTTAAGCGCATCGCCTCCGAACCTGGGTCCTGGGTTCGAATCTCGGTGAAGACTGGGATTTTTGCATTTAGAGATCCTTAGGGCGCCTCTTAGCTTACCCAACTCTAATGGGTACCTGACATTTGTTGGGGAAAATTATAGGCGGTTGGTCGTTGTGTTGACTACATCACAACCTGCTCGTTAACCGTTGGCAGAACATCATTATCTGCCTTGTAATATTGGTTGTACTATATCATAAGTTACTGTTAAATAATAACAATTAACCACGTTACAAGCTCATTCATCTTTTTGAAAAAAAAAATCACACTTCATGAAAAGCGATTGTGGTATCTTTTTTTTTTTTTCAACTCAGCGGACCGCATGAAGACTTCGCGGCCACATGCGATCCACACAGTGCTGCCAACAACAACTGTCAAAAACTAAAAGAATTAGAATTCCCAAATAATGAATAAAAAACTTTTATATTAAAAAAACAATCATGAGCATCTTAACGATTTGGCGAATGCTCAAGGTACAGTGGAGGGAGCATGAAGAAAGGGTTGTCCAAAGAAAAGCTGGCTGGACATTATTAATAAATGGACCGGTCTCTCTCCATCTGGATATTCAAACAACAGCTGCTTACCGAGGAAAGTGGAAGGAGTTGATTAGGCGAACTGTCACAACACCCCCTCTACGAACTGTCATATCACCACTACGACGAACTGTCACAGCACCCCTTCGACGAAAGTCAAGGGATAGATGAAAGATAGTGATTCGGATTCACGACATGAATTGCATTTCAACTGTATTAAATACAAAATGAAGCAAACAACCAAAACAAATTTATAAAAAAAAGGTGTATGCAACATTAGGTAAAAATAGCCTTTATTAGGAAACAATTTGAAACAGTCCATTGAAATGTGATTTGTTTTTACAATTTCGGGAATGGCACAGATACAAAACAAACAAAAAAACTTTACGATCAAACGAATAAATTATTTTATACAATCTAAAACAGTGACACAAATGAAAAATAAAATAAAATTAATAAATTAGTTTATACAATTTGAAATTGTTTGCACTTTTTTAAAAAGCATTTCAGAAATTATTAAATTAGTTACATATATAAAAAGCATATCGTATAACAATAAACAATTAATGTAATACAGAGAAAGAGACAAGCAAAGATAGATTCTTCCAAACTCTATACATGAGGATATTGACTAGGCTTATCTATAACGGATAACTACATAGAGCTAGCTTTTTCTTTTTGGTGTATCCGGTTAACAGTTTGTCAACAGTTTTCTTTCAAAATAGCGTCCTTGACAATGTTTATTCTGTCTATTTATTTTAAAATCTCTCCCAAATTCTTGAGTTTTGCCATGAGACTGTTTTATATCTTGTCACCTTTCTCCACATTACTTTCTCTTCTTTACTACTTTTCTGCATTTTATTGCTTTAAAATGTAAACCGTATCTTACAAAGGATCAAAATGCAAACAAAGAACAGATAACTGAGTTTGAAATCTATACCTCTATTAACTTTTTCACTTCTTTTGCGATACAAGTTTTCAATATCAATCGAATTTATGTGTCGGAGATCGCTAATAAATGGTGTCAGCGTTCTTTAATTAATTAATGAGTCTGTGTGTTTAAACTACAATGTACTTTAAAATCAGAATAATTTCAATGAATAATTTGCAGTTGTAGCAGAGTAAAAGTCAGACATTTTCACAGTTTAGACCAATGTCTGCCATATGGAGGACATAAGCCCGAAAAAGAGGACATGTCCTCGTTTTTCCGTCCATCTGATAACCATAATTTTACACGTACAAAGTTTTCATGCAGTCCGCAAAATGTTGAATTTTCAATATTTACTTGTTCATAAGTCTGAGTAGTTAAATGTAATATGTACAATTAACCAGCTTCCCTCCTTGTTTTCAGAATAAAAATTTAAACTTTCAGAAAAAAAAAAAAAAACTAATTTCAAAAAGAACATATACATCGTCTAATAGTGCGGGCTTCCGAATTTCCAAACTAAAATTGTTTGATGTCAGAAGAAGCTTTTTTTTTTTCTTTTCTCATTCGCCTTGCAAAGTAATTATGGCGTTCTCATTAATACCGCCAAAAAGGCTCATTTAAAATATATTTGGCCGATACGTTTCTGGCTATTAGCCAAACCGGGTCTTGTAATGACAATCTTTGGTGTAGACGATTTAAATAATGTGAACTTCGCAGAACTCAGACCTGGCCAACAAGGTCCTATGCTTTTTGAGATGCTGAGAACCAATGCTATTGACAGAGGTTGGAGATAATAATTTGAGTTGCAGGATCGTAAGTCTAGTACGCAATAGTTGTATCGCAAATATCTGTTTCTAATAATGCCTGGGCGTATTTGACTAGTCTTTATCTCTGCAACGTAAGACACCAACTCTTATTCAGATCTGCTAAGAATATTTTTGATGAATTTCGCTGGGGACGTTTAAACAGGAATACATAGATAAGGGAAGATAACTCAGTAAACAATCCTTGTTGTGTTGTCTGCGCCTAGTCTGAGCTGATGTTCGCGCGCTTTCAGTCTCAATGATGCTATACTGGAGTTTCTGACGTCCCCCTTCACAGGAAGTAGTAAACCCCTGTTGAGTTCCTCTTCGTGACCCAGATCGGGTGACGTCTGCTTACGATTGGCCGAGTCTGTTTCGTTGCTAGGAGGCGACGGCGTTGTCGTCTTGGACAGAACCGGAGTAGTGGGCGGCGAGAACGATGTCACGTCCGCCGTCTGTCTGGCTTTCAGGGCCGTCGAGGTCATGCTTGCAAGAAGGTGCTGAAAAGAACCCGGAGGCGGCAGAGACAACGACATGGGATTGAGTGCCCTGATGGCGGCGAGTCCTCCTTGCGGCGTCATTCCTAGAGAGGAGAACGCTGCGGCGGGGGAGTATAAACCAGCGTTACCGAATGGGTTCATCTGTGGTGGAACTCCGTACCTTGACATAAGCGTGTTCTCGTAGGTCTTCAAGAGTAGATCAGAGTAGGATCCTTGGTAGGGGTGATGTGGGTGATGAAGATGTGGTCCAGGTGGAGGTCCCAGAATACCCCTGGTCATCATGCCCAAACCAGGTGGGTAGGGGTTAAAAGGATTCGACTGACCACCGACTTTTTCTTTCTTTCTCCATTTAGCTCTTCTATTTTGAAACCAAACCTACAAAATTAGAGAAAACCATCAATTAATTATAGCAACAGCAAATTGATTGTCTGTACATTTTGTTTTATTTCAAACCAATATTTAGAAATTGTGATTCGTAGTTTGGTTCTTCAGCACACACAATTATTTGTTGGCTGTAAAAATATTAAGAAATAAAAATATAGGCGCCTATGGTTTATCTTTACTTCACTATTTTCTACATCAGATACATTCAAAAAGTTTACTACTTATGAATTGTCCCCAATTATATGAACATGTAGCTGATGACATAAGTTAATTAGTCCGTCCAGAATATTTTTTTTTTACTAGACTTTGTAAAAAAAAAAAAAAAGAAGTGATTTTAAATAAATATCTTAAGTGCATAGCTCATGAGTTACTGGTTCAGCTAATAAAAAAATTAAATAACATATTTGTAAAAGACTGTATTGTGATAAGACGCAATGAAGCTTTGAAACAGTAAAACAACTAAATACTAGTTCATACATTCAGGGCTGGAAACAAAAGAGTATCTACCCTATATTTTCTATTACAATGCCGTAATACATAAGGAAAGACTTTACAATACTGAGTAAATATGCACATCAATACTTTTTTATAATTTCTTTAACAATGATTTGAAAACAAACATAACTCTTCATCTCATTTTGGAGGCGCATTAGCTGAGTGGTAAAGCGCTTGGTTTCCGAACCCGAGGGTCCTGGGTTCAAATCCTGGTGAAGACTATAATTTTTAATTTCGGGATCTTGAGGGCGCCTCCGAGTCCACCTTGCTCTAATGGGTACCTGACATAAGTTGGGTAAAAGTAAAAGCGGTTGGTCGTTGTGTTGGCCACAGGACACCCTCGTTAACTGTGAGCCACAGGAATAGATGAACTTTACATCATCTTCCCGCATGGTCTGAAAGGGGAAACTTTACTTTACTTTACTCTCTCTCTCTCTATCAACACAAACTCATTCTCTCACTTATCTTCTTATCTTATATAATACAGACGTTACTTCAAAAAAGAAGATGATTACGTCCTACGCGTCATGCATTTAGTCATGCATATTAACCAATGATTTAAATTCTGCCAAGTCACTGGTTTTCCTGGCTAGCTCAGGCAACCCATTCCATGCTCTAATGGCACTAGGGAAGAAGGAGTATTTGTACAAATTTTTTCCTAGCATACGGGACGAGGAATGTGCTTTTATATTTGTGTCTTGCAGAGTATTTTATTAAATTTTGTTTTTGTATCTGAAGATTATGGTTCAGTGTTTTATGTATAGTTGCTACTTTACTTTTGAGTCTTCTATCCTGAAGGCTTTCTAAATTTAGTGATTTTACTAAAGGTGTTACTCTGGTTAAGTGTGAATATTCGTTTGTTATGAATCTCACTGCTCTATTTTGTGTCTGTTCCAGTTTCTTAATGTTATCTTGAGTTGAGGGGTCCCAAACGGAGGATGCATATTCTATTATTGGCCTAACCAAGGTTAAATAACATTTTAGTTTTATGTTCTCATTTGAGTTATAGAAATTTCTTTTAATAAATCCTAATGCTTTGTTTGATTTTTTTTTTTATAGTTTCATCAATATGTGGATTCCATGACAGTTTTTCATTTATTATAATACCTAGGTATTTTGCGTTTTTAGTCTGTGTTACTGGTTTGCCATGAATAAAATAAGTGGAATTAATTAGTTTTAGTTTTTTTGTTACTCTTAACAACTGACATTTTTCTGGGTGGAAAGACATGCTCCAATTTGATTCCCATTTCTGTAATTCATCTAATTCTCTTTGTAAAATATCTGCCTTTTCTCTTCCCTATCTCTCAAACACGCGTCTTTTTACATTTTCTCTCTCTCTCTCATTTAACTTTTTAATTAAAATTGTATTCACTATCATTTATCCCACATTTATGAATCAATTTTGGTTTCATGCTAAATCAGCCAAAGAAAAGTTGGAACTAACCCTATCCAGTACGGGCTACACCTACTCAGCTAGTTTGTCATGACTTCACTCTAGCCACCAGAAAGTCCATTCATCGTACAATTTCCGTCAAATTGTAATCCAAACACTCATCGTGTCGAGTGCGTATACCTTCGACTTGCTTTTTCTTCCCCGGCTGTCAAAACGATCCTCCCTTAACATTTTTATCTGTTTTACCCCATTCAAGAATCAGCAAGTAGACCTATACGTGAGCAGACGAACACAATGGACACTTTGCATTGCCTTGTTTGCATTAGTTATTCTCTCCAATTGGGCTCGGCGCCAAGGTGGTGTCTTCCATATTTAATAGATGATAATGTGAACACAATATTGTATAGGTAGCTTTTTGGTGGCCAAACTGGCAAAGTTAAACATTGCCAGGGAGGTCTTACTGTTTTAAACCAATATATATATTTTTTAAAAAAATGTTAAGAAACTTTTTAGACGCTTTTTGTTGGCACTAGTCGTGATTCACTTAAGATGAACAGAAATGAAATAGTTTTATATTACCAATGTTTATTTGGCAAATATTTACCTCTTTTTAAATTTTTATTTTATTTCTTTTGAAAAAAAAAAATGAAAGAAAGAAAGTCCACATTGAATATTAATGGTATGCTCTTTCGTGACCTTTTCCCTATTACGTCTCAATGAAATATTAAAACGATTCGTTCTAGACTGGAGTGGGCATGGGGTAATGGAGAGAGAGAGAGGGGGGAGGGAAGAGAGGAAGTGAGGAAAGAAGGGAATGAAGAAGAGAGCAGCGGGAATACTGGGAGTAAAGTGGGATAAGATGAACCTGTTTGACGATCCTCGGGTAGGTGTTTGGCCAGGGAACGTTTTGATTAATCACGATTAATTAGAAAAATCTGCCCAGCTCGGGTTGCCAGATTGAACAGATAATATTTCCTTTGCGAGTTACACGACGACACGTAGTGTCAATAGCCATGTCCTCAAATCGGTATGTTTTCCCGCGCTAAGGGAAGGGAAAGTAGGAGTTACCTTAAGAAATTATCGGCGCCCTCTGAAAATATTTCTCGACTAACAAATGGATTTCTCGTGTTTTTTTGTGTTTATGATTGTTTACCTTGCTGCGCAGCCCTTGATTGGTGACTAGTTTGTCTTTTATTGACATAAATTGAAAGCCTATTTTGCGTTTCGGTATAGACTTGACGAGTGTATTTTAAAACTCACATGAACTAATGTACCAGGCAGAGTTTCTCAATCGGTTCTTCCGGGGCACATACAAAAAATACTTGCCACCTCTTTAATTATACAAATGGTCAACGAGCTAGTAAATTTTCTCTCAACGATATACATCAACTGTCAAATTTTTTGGAAAATATTTAGATAAACTTTCGAGATTCCACACTTTTGCCCAGGCTCCACGAAGATATGAGTTGCATAAAGGTAGTGTCACAATGTTGGACAAAAGTATCGTGTACTTACTTGCACTCGAGCCTCTGTCAGATCTATTCTCATGGCGAGCTCTTCTCTGTGGGAGAGAAGCCAAAAAATAAATATGATTTTAATCATGGAATGTAACGTTTTCTGTGACAAGTCCTGATGTACATGAGATGTGTTTATTCGTTGTGTGTCTATTTGTATTCGTGTGAATGTGTGTCTTGGTTTTGTTTTACGATTATGTAATTTTTTTTTCCTTCAGTTTATTTATTGTTAGCCAGTTAGAACTATAGTTTTGAACGAATACCAACAGTGGCATTGGCTCATTTGGGAACGACTCATGCGGAAAAGTAAAGAATAAAAATCACTTACAGTTACAAACTAGACAATTGTCCTAACTACATTTGTTTGTCCTACTGCCTGGACACTAGCCAGAGCATTGGTTTGTGTCTAAATATAGTCTGTTTGCTTATTTTACGTTCAACTTTTTTGTTTTTTTTTACTGCTGTGGTTGACAACAAAAATCCCTCCCCCTTTTCAGTCTGGGTCCCTAAGCGATTGCCCCACTCGCCAGGGGCAGATTCAAAAATAAGTAGTCCGATGATCCACCTGCCATGTCTTTTATTTGTATCTGAGTCTTCAATTCTGAGGACGTTCAGATGAAGTCATCAATTTGATGATATTCAAACAGACGTGTTAAGGACAAAGATAAATTTACTAAATATAATTAATGCGCTTCAGACCCGTGTTGCACAATTGTCGAGTCATGCTAATTAGAAAATGTGTTGTTTTTTTATTTGAAGACATTTTAAAGTTACACATATGATTGTATTTCCTTTCACATTTCTCCACACAGTTCTCAGACCAACTGAACAGAATCACATCTTCATAAACCCAGTACATATTGACATTAACTGTTTTTTTTCCTTCATTCGTGTCTGCAAATATTCCGCGCGGAAATTTCACATTTCCAGACGAGTTTGAAATATAAATGCGTCGACATTAATGCCATATCTCTCGCGCCTGTGTCAATGTCAAATGTCACATGTGACATTGGCCTTTGCTTTCTGTCCACATCAAATGGGGAAAAGAGGGTTGGACACGGGAACAAGAAGGAAAAAAAAAACTTGCGTTAAAGGAGATGGGGGGAGGTATGGGAGGAGCTTCAATCGTTATTTGTCTTTAGAGTTTCTTGCAATTCTAAATCTCTACATTAAAGAGTATTTTCAACCTGGAACACCGGACTTAACAAATCCAAGGCGGATATGTAGCACGGTCCCCCGGAAATATTTTACTGGGTCGCAAGTCAACACTAGCGACCGTGAGGCCTGCAGACGTTAGAAAGCTGTTTTTTTTTTCCCTCTCCCTTTCCCGTCCTCTCTCCCAAGGCGATGAGTTGCTGAGATTTTGTTGTTTTTTTTTTTGTTTGATTTCGCTCACAAAGAAAGTGGCTTGCATTGTGTCTTAGCGGCTTCTGGGTAAGGAAATCGGATTTTGAACTTGCTCCATCTCCCCTCCCCACTCAGTCTCTTTTTCGTTTCCTATTCAAGTCCTTTGCGTTGAGGTCTAACGTCATTCCAGCAATGAATCGCTGGTTCATACTAACAAACATGGCGGCTATGCAGGTAAATCTAATGAGAGAAAGAAGGAAGGCTAATGGGATGCGAAAGTGGGGGTGGGGAGGGAGAATGGAGCTGAGAAAGAAAGTTAGAAAAAACACAACATCAACTGGTGTGTTCCGGCAGGCGGAATCAAATTTGTCATCGCCGATTAAAGGTCCTTTGACAAATTGACTCTTGGCTTTGCTAAAGAAACAGTTGTCGGCCCTTGCTCTTGTTTGCAGTGATCCTTGGCATTAACAAAATGGCGTCTAAATAGCTCATTGTCTTTGCCCTGATCAGCCATCTTTTGTTTACTTCTTGAAAGGGACAGATTCTATGTCCCTCTGACTCTTTTTCCCTTTGTCTTGAGGTTTCTTCCCATAGTTAGGGTTATAAGAAAGGGAAACAATTCAAGAAGTAGTCAAGCATACTTCTGCTCACAGATTGACCTGATATAAATGTCATGTGACGAGGATGATTTTTCTAAAGTGTTGGAGAATGCATGACTATAACTGCGACTATAACAGACTTCATAGATTTTCGTCGGGTTAAACAAACAAACAAAAAAGAAAGAAATCACTAGTTTAAAACTAGAGAAACCAATGAAATGATCATACGCTAGTCATCAAATAGAGTTTAAAAACATGCACAATAATTTCCAATGCACATATCCACAATTGCAACTGCAACTATACTATCTCATATTCGTTCCAAAAGTAATATCATCTTCACTATTTTCATACTGCAGGATGTTGTAATATATTTAGGGATTTGGGGGGAGGGGGTCATTATCCCACTAAAAGCAGCCAGATTGAGCAAGCCTATCATACAATAAATCTGAATCATTTTGAGATTTTTTGAATTTTTTTTTTTTTTTAGCAAATTTATACATTAAATTAGAAAATATGGGAGGCGCAGTGGCTGAACGGTAAAGCGCTTGGATTCTGAATCGGGATCCCGGGTTCAAATCCTGGTGAAGATTGGGATTTTTAATTTTGGGATCCTTGGGTGCCTCTGAGTCCACCCAGCTTTAATTGCTACCTGGCATTAGTTGGGTAAAAGTAAATGCGGTTGGTCGTTGTACTGGCCATATGACACCCTCAAAACAGATGACCCTTACATCATCTGCCCTATAGATCATAAGGTCTGAAAGGGGAAGATTAATTTGTCAGCTTTTTTGGCAGTAATCAATTCCTAAAAAGAAAAGTAAAGATTAGAAATGTAATGAATAGAAATGGAGTGTTACGTTTTGACGTATTATTTTATTTCCTCAATACTTTTATTGTAAATTATTAACAAAAAGACATAATGAAAACCAATAAAACTCAGAATATATTATTTTTTTACTCATCCCCTGTAGTATTGCATTAATGATTGGACGGGCTTGTCATTAAACGAGATTCTAGTCAAGGCTAAAGAATGAAATGGAGAAAGACGATCAACAGTCATATGTGATACCTCAACGGTTTAACAGACAAAGAGAGGAAGGTGAAGGTGAACTGTAATGTTGAGTTGATAGTCGTATTTTGTACAAATGTGATTAATTGAATGTTTGATTTTATGTTAAGAAAGGTTTTGATTCATTCAATTTCAACGTTATATTCGAAAAGTCGGATCAGGTAGTGGCCAAATCATAACTTAGGTATTGCAATGTTTACCTGGTAAATACATCCGGGTAATGTGTCTTCTGAAACGCTCTCTCGAGTTCTTCCAGCTGGTAGCTGGTGAAGGTGGTTCTGTACCTCCTCTGCTTCCTCTTTCCCATCTCTTCCAGCTCTTTATCTTTTTCGGAAGCCTCGTCGTCATCGTCGCAGCCGTTCTCACCTTCGTCTACCTCGCAGCTGGCCCGGCCTTTGTTCTCGTCGCCGCTGTTGTAATCGCTGCCGGCGTCGTTCGCCTGCTCAGACTTGAGGCCTTGGGGGCCTTCCTTGGCATCCCTTCTCGGCCTCTCCGCGGAGTATCGTTCTCCTTCGGAGAAGAAAGTCCTGTCCGAGTACGGAGACAGAGCGTGGTCCGCTAATGACGTGACCCTGCACTTAGCGATGACATCACCGGACCCAGGAGCGTCGTCTTCGCGGGAGTAATTGTTGTTGTTGTCGTCTTCTCCTGTCTCCTCGTTTTCATCCTCCACGAGATTTTCCATCGGCAAGTCTCTTCTATCAGAGCACTGTTCCTCAGGGGAGTAGCCGACACTTTTCATCCCCCGGGGCGAGCTATGGAATTTATTTCCATTATACCCTCCATTACACAAATTATCTTCCAGGCCAGAGCCGATTTTGATAATATCCTTTCTAATTACGGAAGTCAACGCCCCGGGTGAATTCGTCGCAGGTGGCGGCCTGGGCACGAACAGTTCTTGTTGTGATTGTCCTCCAGGCGATGTATTTCCGACTTCCGGTCTCAAGATGGCTACCCTGGAACTCTGAAACGTACCGGCAATCTGTGAATCACTGGCTGTCCTATAGCCTGAAAGAAGTAAGAGATACAAAAAAGATGAATTAAAATAGATTAGGTGATAAATAATTCAATGGAAAAATTGCTCTGTTTTCCCCGAATAAATCTCGCAAATCGATAGAAAAAGAAATCAATAGTCGCGTAAAAAAAACTCTAAATGATTGAGAATACTAAACTGATCAATTACATTAACTGAATGTTTCCATAACTAATATTGAGTTTTGACTGCTCTGGAAAACTTAAAAAGAAAAATCTCTTTGTGAAAAATAAAATTACATGTACAAAGAATCCAGATCGTTGGGAATAAAAAAAAGATGTTTTTGTTTTATGTAATTAGAAACTTATATATATATATATATATAATGAAATGTTATAATAGAATCCCCTTATTGATGAAATTATTAGCAAATCAACCAAATCATTAGGGCTTAATAAAAAAATTTTTTTCAAATCATACAAAACATTAAAGTGTTATTTAACTTTAGTTAGGCCAATATTAGAAATTTGAATCCTCTGTTTGGGATACCTCAACCCAAGAAAACATAAAGAAACTAGAACAAATACAAAATAGAGCAGTGAGATTTATAGCAAACGAGTATTCCAGTTTGATTAGAGGAACACCATTAGTAAAATCCCTAAACATAGAGACACTTCAGGACAGAAGAATAAAAAGTAAAGTAGCTATAATACATATAACACTAAACCATAACTTACAAATAGAAAAACAAAACCTAATGAAATACTCGGAAAGAAACAAAGATAGAGCCTTGATAGAGGCACATTTCTTATTCCATACGCTAGAAAAAATTCGTATAATTGCTCCCTCTTCCCTAGTGCCATTATAAAAATGGAATGGGCGCTTGAATCAACCAGGAAAACCAAGGACTTAGCAGAGCTTAAGTAATTAATTAACATGAATGAATAGATTGACATTGAAACCCGTAGGACGTAATTATCTTCTGATTTGAAGTAACGTCTGTAATATATAAGATAATAAGATGATCTAAGTAACATTTATACCAAGTTTTACCAAGATTGGCCGAACGGTTTTGATTTCTATGCGGGACATGCAAACATACATACATACATACATACATACATACACACATACATATATACATACACACATACATATATACATACACACATACATACACCTTACATTCAATGAGATATATAAAAACTGAGAAGTACTAATACGTTATATATATATATATATATATATATATATATATATATATATATATAAGCTTAATTGAGGCGAAATTTTTATCACTTATCCTAAATGCTTTATCATGGCCAAAAAAAAAAAAATTGACGAGAAATTTTTATCACTTATCCTAAATGCCTCATAAACTTATTAAATTTGAAAGTTTGCATTCAGATTGATTGATTGCTAATGATGAAGAAGAAAAAATGGTCATCTTTGGATCAAGTACAAGTACCTGCAAGGACACACAGTACACATTTCGAGCGATCCTTTCTTTCCGATACAGTAAATACAAGCATCGATACAGTCCACACTTAAATGCGGGCGAGCTTAATACTCTTCTCGTACACCCACTCGACAGCTACTTAAGCCGGGACCTTCGTGTAACAGACCAGAAATCGATCCCGTCCGCTGCTTTATTAAACGAGTTATTAATCAACCAATTAACAAGCAGGGCGTCACAGAACGAAGTACCGAGAGTGAATACATGTACTGCCATACTTTCTGTCTGTCTGCTTTCTTATTGCGTCATATACAGCAGAGGTTCTCAAACCTTTTTTTTTTTTGACCCGGGAACCCCTTTTGCCGACGGACCTCTAACCGAAAAAGCTGCATAAATGCATATTATGTAAGTAAAAAAGTAAAGTTCCCCTTTCAGAGGATGTAAGGGTCATCTGTTTCTGTGGCCTATGTTTAACGACTGGGTGGACTCAAAGGCGCCCAAAGATCCCTAAATTTAAAATCCCATTCGTCATGAAGGGTTCGAACCCGGGACCCCCGGTTCGGAAGCCAAGCGCTTTTTGTAATTATAAATCATTTTGTTCTAGAAGTATTTGTTGAGATAATACGTTTTGTTTATATAAAATTAAAGAAAAAATTAATGACTTGGATGAGGTTTCCTGTGTGATGATGCTCATTACGACAACGAATCCACGTTGTATCTCATACGAAGACGGGAAAGCAGTCAACAACTTCTGTACAATGACCCATAATGCAAGATATAAATTTGAAATATGTTTTTGTAACCAGAATGTGCGGTATCCTTTTTTGCATTCGTTTAAGTTCCTCGTCTGTAATAAGCTGCTGCTGCTGCATTAAAATGGATATATCTTTGATAAGAACCTGAGTTAGTCCCTGCGCAAAAGCTTCAATACCCAGTAGTAACTATCCAAGTGAAGAATTGTTTTCAAATCTTTGGTTTATGTCGTTATAGAATAGTAATAGGCCTAAATAATAAACATATTAAACAATAGTGAGGGGAAAGTTGATTATTATCCAAATTATCCAATCGGATAAACGGGCTTTTAGTGAAGAAGTTATTTTAGTTATTTACAATTTTCACCTTTTCTAGGAACCAATTCGTTCCACGCGGACCCCTGGGAGTCCTAGACCACACTTTGAGAACCACTGATAAATAAGAATGTGTTCTCTGCTTTTTCTTTATTTATAGACACACAAAAAAGGGGAAGATGAGAACAAGGACTAAACAGGGACAACTTTCAAACCACATTTTGTGTGCACCTAATTACATCTGACACCCTCCGTTGTTCTTTTTTTGTTCTATTGTTTATAGTCTGGAGAGCTCTTCATTTACCTGTGCAAAGTTTGTGTAGTACTCGAAGGGACAAATTCACTTGTACACTGAAGAATTCAGCCCCACTTTCCCCGACTCTCCCATTCCGCCTTTACTTTTATTTTTCCCAATAAAGTATCGACTACTTTCTTGTTTTAATTACACTTGTTTAAAGGTGGATCGAGCTCACTAGTGTGGCTGCTGGAGAGACAGTAAGGAAGTAGTTGGTGTCAGATCTAAGACAGTGTACATGGGGAAAAAAATAAACAAGTGCTATGTCAACTTGTTGCTATCATGACAATGTTTTCAAACTATAGTGAATTTTTTTTTATTTGGTAGCACTTAATACGGCTTGTCTTCGAGTCTGAAGATTAAAGAAGAATACTTTATTTTAAGTAATTTGGCACACCCAACTTTGACCTATATATTTTGCTATAACAAAGCATACAAAGCCATTGTCTGTAAATTTTAGTTCTCTTTTTTCGTTTTCACCTATCTTCAATGGTAGCTTTCCGTTTGGTCTCATTACTAAATAATCTCAATATAACTGTTATTATTCACTATTTAACTTGAGGTATAGATCTAATAGTAATGAAATAAACTGATATTTAAACAAAATCTACCTCGCAAAAAAGATAAAAGTCTTTACTATTTCATGTCTTAAGATCGTCTCACATGTGTACGTTAATTTCATCATTGTCACTGCGTAACCACCTATCAATCACTTAACCTCTTCTCACCGACGCTTAGAAAAAAACACACGCTCCATAACACCCCTTTTTGTCAGGACGTTGCACTCTCCCCCCTCATTATGAGAGGAACTAACCCCCCCCCCCAACCCACTAGTGAAAATATTTTTTAAAATTATCAGTAATGGATCTACTTACAGGGTGGCCCATTCGACTCAAAACAAAAATTACAAACAACACGCGAAAATTCAAGGCCAGAAATGAGTAGGCGCTTATGGAAAAACCCATTGGAATCCCTCGCACGCTGCTCTATTTTATTTGTTCTAGTTTTCAAAATTATTTCTTATGTACGAATATCGTTTATATTTTCAAAGGATAATGGAATAATTAGAATTTATTTAAAATATTTTTTTTTAATTTAATAATCAAAAAAAAAGTAACCTTGGAATAATGATTTGGCCGCCCCTTAAAGTCGGCCGCCTGCGTGCAATGCACACATTGCACAATAGGTAGCGGGGGCCCTGACTATGCCAAAAGGATGGCGGATGGTTTGGTTGTGTAGATTCTGATGAAACCACAAAATGGTCTGTCGTAGTTTAGATTAATAAATTGGGACTGTGAGAGCTGAAGAGAAGAAGAACAATTGAGAGACGACAAGACGTGTATTTTGAGTGAGTTAGATCCAGTCTAAATTATCTGTATCTCATTTCTTCATACATCTACATTGAAATTGAAAGCTGTGTATTTATAAAAGGTTTATTCAGTTTGGTTTTAAAAGAAGTTTTATTTCAAGCTCTACAATACGAATATAATACGCCTACACCATTAGTTGGACTAGCTGTTTGGAGCTACAAATAACCAACGGACTAGTAGCGACAGTATGTCAGCTCAGCAGACCAGAATCAAGTAACGCGTAGTACATACGACCTAGCCGGGCCAGAAACGAACTTTCTTTGGCAACAGAGCAGGGAAGACTACTCCGAAGTGCTTAGTTAAAAGCTGGACTGTACGCAAGAGCTCCAATACCAAATAGCATGATAATTCAAATAACTCAACCCTTGGGCCATGGAGCTGGGGATACTCATGAAAGGAATGAGACTAGCAGTCTAAAGTGGCGGTACACGGGGGGGGGGGGGGGGCTGTAACTTAGACAGAACCGGCCAAAATATTCTCCGTTAACCAAACTGCCAAGTAAGTCATGGGTCTGATCAGAAATTCCCATGTTTCAGCAGCATAAACAGCACAGCAACAATAGCAATAACAAAAACAACATCAGCAGCAATAAAGGCAGCAGTAACAGTAGCAACACTAGCAGAAGTAACAACAACAGCAATAACAACAGCCGCAACAACAACAGCAATAACAGCAACAGCAACAACAGCAGCAACAACAACAACCGAAACAGCACCAACAGCAACAACACCAGAAGCAATCACAGCAACAGCAACAACAGCAGCAACAACAGCATCAACAATAACAACCGAAACAGCATCATCATCAGCAACAGCAGCAAAAAACAACAACAGTAACAAAATAAATACATTTTTCAACGGAGATTTGAGTTATTAACTTAAAAGTTACTGGTTTTTAATTCTAATGCAGTTTTAGTTTGTTTAAAAAAAAAAAACACTGTCTCAAAAATATATTACAAATCTTTACGAAGTTTGCTGTTTTAATTTTCTCCTTTTTTTTTCTACTGGCACAACGAAACAGCAGATAATTAAATACGATGACCAGTTAGTTATATACATTTTGTATTTAAAAAATATGAAATGGCCGCGTATCATGTTCTAAAAGCCTGCTTCTTGTTTGACCATTAGCATTATTCATTCAAGAGAGCCGATATCCCTCTCTTTAGAACACTTTTTTTCCCCCCCACTCTATTGCTACCGCCATATTGTCTGTATTATCCCGGGCAGACGTGTAACCAGAAACCAAATTCTGTTTGCCAAAATGATAATCAATCCCCTTATAACCAGATTTAGCAGCCAAAAAGTAATCCTCTTGTCTCAGCGTTGATCTTCATTTGGCTGTGTCTGGCCTCTTATTTGACCGACCCTCGCCATCTTCACATTTCGATTTTTCGTGTGTATGTGAATGACAAAATCTGGGAGCTTGTGTTCCTGATCCCCTTACAGCGGTCAATAATTCAGGACAGAATTATTAATCTTTGGGGATAATTGTGACGATAGAACATAATCGAAGTATGAAAGGTCTTTTCAGATATGGCGAAGATACTAAATAATGAATTTAAAATATGTTAATTACGACATAAAATATCGATTATGTAGATGCCTCGTAAGAGCCAATCAATGCATTTTTTAATTCAGTTCAACTCTTTCTCTCCTATTTTACAATGCCAACGTTGATTTGACTCCCGTTAAACTAAATTGGTTTTTGGATTTATAAAACTTTAATTTGTGTTGCGTAAAAAGAGCACGCATTCTCCTATAATTCAATACCAAATATAACATTTTCTGAGAACAGCAAAATAGTTATTGAAGCTTAAGCATAACGAGGATAGTGAAATACAAATGAGCAAAAACGAATAATATTATCGGAATGTGAGAAAAAATTACGAGAGAAAGAGTTAAGCAAGACATGTAATAATCAAATTGTTAAACGAGTCTGTCTATTTGTGTATAGAAATCATCCTAGTTATGCGTCTATGAAAGTTAGTTAGTTTGAAGTCTTCTAATGTAGTAACTTCTATAGTCTATAATATAGACTAAACATAAAAATATGTTCTTTGTTGACACTTTAATTTACAAAGCTTATATCAACCAATACCAATACAGTTTTCTTTGATGTGGCAACGAGCTATGGGTCTAAACTGCCCACAGTTTGTGTCGTTGCAGGTCAGTGTTGAGGTCTTCTATAACTAATAGTCTCGCCCAAATACGCCCTTCTTTCTCCGGCCCTATCCCATTCCAACTAGTCCAGACAAGTGATAAAATCAAAGCGTTTTGCAAAAGCTAAAAGCATGAAATTACGCTAAAAAAATTGATAAAAAATATTTCTAATTGCACAGATTTATTATTGTTAGTCAAGATCCAAACTAATTGATACACTACACTTAATACAAGTTTGTTGTTGGTGTTTTTTTAAAGTATTTTTTTTCTGTTTTATAGCAGCCTCCGAAAGGGAATAAGACGCTATTAGTTTTGTGTGGTTTGCCTGTCCGTCCGTCCGTCCCATTTAGATCTCGTAAACTAGAAAAGATAGTGAAAATACGACATCATAATATTTTAGACCATTTAAAGTTCTGATGCAACGGGTACTTTTTTTCTTTTCTGAAAGCGAAAAAATCTAATTTTTAAAATCAAGTATGCAAGCAGTTTTTTCATAAAATACAACATTTTTACAACTATTCACTATTAATAGTAACAAAGACGGGATGGTATTTAGTAAGGGAGAACACTATATTTTCATCACATTTATAGAAACGGTTTTAGATTTTTTTGTCAAAAAAAAATTATTTTTTTAAACAATTGTATTGCTAATTTCAGTAAGTTCTGTCATATTAACTACTAGATAAAAAAAAACTTTTTTTAAAGAGAAAAAATCTATTTAGTATGCATAAAAGTGGATCATAATTTAAAATAAAAATTAATAAGTAGCTTTTCATATTACCTTTGAGCTCCAGAGTCGTTAATCAGATTTATAATTATGAGCTAATGGATGTATTTTATTTTTTTAACGGAAATTTTGTGCTTGAGGATTTGAATAGGAGATTGACCCTTTACAAAACAATGAGATCAATTGGATAATCATTATAAGACATCAGTTAGGCCAGGTTCACATCTAACTTCACATTCACTTTCACCTATCCCTTGGTTTGCTGGACCGTTTGAGCACCACACAAGATCCATTAACTTGCTTTCTCCATTCTTCTTTGTCATTTGCATTTGATAGAATTTCATTCTGATATTGTTTCTGAAAATATTGAAACCTGCCTTTTTTTGTCTTGTTAGACCACTTCGGGGGCCGATTTTGAGTTTGTGTTTCCACTCAAACTGTCTTTGTAAGCTTGTTTTTTTTTTTTTTTTTTCGTTTTGTTTTTAATGTCCAGTTTACGTTCTTAAAGCAATAAAATACAGTAAGTGAGAAAAAGAAGAGAAAGCGTAATGAAGCAATGTGGAAGCGATTTAATGGAACCAACAGAAAAAAGTACGACTATGAAGAGAGGAAGTTGGTAGACATTTTAAGATAAGCAGACGAAATAAAGAATGTCAAGGACGCCGTATGGAAAGATCACAGTTGCCAACTAAGTAACGAAAATTACTTTGAGATGCAAGGCTCAGAATTTTGTTCTGCATTGCTGAATAGTGCAACAAAATGAGTATATGTTTTTTTTTTTTTTGATCTTTCGCTTATCAGTATTTCCGTATACACCATCGCCACCAATAACCGCAACGTGTGTGTGCGCTTCTATGGTGACGGTGGTAATAGGTTAGATATGTAGTGTGAATTATGCAAGATAAGCGGTATAGTCGTCAGTGGTCTTAGGTAGGAGAGGCGGCTCCAGATTGCCAGACCGAAAAGACGTGTTTTTTGTATTGAGCTAGATTTTGTTCAAAATACTATTTTATAGTATTACTAACATCTACATTAATTTCATTTTATCTTAAGTTGATATTTGTCTATATTGTAATAAAAGTTATAAATAATGTTGTTCTTAAAGAAGTTATTCAAGTAATTCCAAGATTAAGATATGCTATGCCTACAGTGGTTTAGTAGTCTGCCAGGGTTTTAGTGCTGCAAGTCAACGGCCGTCAACAGCAACCAGGCGGAAAAGAAAGAGTCAAACAGATAAAACAAAATATGGTATATCTTTTTCTATGTTGATACCAAGTCCCCCAGTTCCTTGAGATCGAACCCGGGACCTCTCGGTTCAGAAGCCAAGCGCTTTACCACTCAACCTGCACACGCCACCATCGGGTGAGGAAAGGATACTTTTACAAGCGATCAAGTTAATGAGATAATTGACGACTTATTTAGATGTGAGAAGAAGCAGGGCAAAAACCGACGTCCATTCAACGCAATGTCAAATCGTTGGCTACGTCAAAGCTTCCGGTGCAAATTAGAGGTCTTCGTGAAACCGTAAGATGGGGGGGGGGGGGGGGGGGGGCAGGCATAATTAGCTTGTTTCCACATGAAATGAATATGGGGGACTGGGGGGAGGTAGGATTGGAAAGGTCAAACTTCGTGTCAGATTTTTCTTTTTGGTTCGGGTTAAATTATGTATCGGGAAAGCTACCTGTCTTGCTGGTTTTTTTTTTTGGGGGGGGGGGGGGGTGCCGGGGGGGGCGTCTAAGTCTAACTAACCATCCCTTCCTCCTTCTGGAAGAGGTAGTGAATACACGCGACCTTCCCCTCCCCTTCCCCACCCTATCTCTTTGACTCCTGTGACTCATTAAACAGTTTAACAATGTGAACAAAGTGTCAGTCACCAAAACTTTCAACTATTTGCATTGTCATCCATGTTTTGGTTTTAACTTTGCTCTCCTGCAACCCCCACCTCCCACCTTTTTTTTTTGTCAACCCTCCGAGTCAATTCTCATTAGATTCTTTTGACTAAATACTCCATTACCGTCGCCACACCATTCATGAATACTAAACGTCTTAAGGGTCAACCACTTGGTGGCTGAGTTAGCATGACTCGACAATGATAGAAAACGAGTCTTAGATATGCATTAATTATATTATAATTATAAATATTCCTTCGAGGCGCGGTGGCTGAGGGGTAAAGTGCTTGGCTTCCGAACCGGAGATTCCTGGTGAAGAATGGGATTTTTACTATCGGGATCTTTAGGGCCACCTGAGTCCACCCAGCGCTAATAGCTACCTGACATTAGTTTGGAAATGTAAAGGTGGTTGATCCCAAGACACCCTCGTTAACCCTGGGCCACAGAATCAGATGACCTATACATCGTCTGCCTCGTATATCACAAGGTCTTACGTTTTTAAAAATTTAAAACGAACGTCCATTGATGATGACAAAGCGCTTAACCTCTCGGCCACAGCGCCCCGTTTTAGTAAAAAAAATAAAAAAATCTAAAAAATGATAGTGTAAAATATAATAATCTAAAAAAAATTATATTGAAAAAAAAATGTCTTTTCCAGTGGACATTGTGGAAGAAGACTAGAATAAGTTATAATCCCCTTAAATAATCTCGTTTCTGGCTGTACCAGAGAACAATTACAAAACTACTACTAGTTATGTAATTTTTATTCATCATATGGAAAAACAAAAACACCACAAATTTCAGACCCTGCAATCTATGGGGGCAGTTGATGTAAATCTCATGTTTCTGAATCCCACAGTTGACGAGGGTGTCATATGGCCAGCACAAAATCCAACCGCATTTACTTTCCTCAGGTGCCCATTAGTGGCTGGACTGGGGGAGAAGCTAAAAATCAAGAATCAAACCCTAGTCTTTACAAGGATTCGAACAAGACTCCTAGGTTTGGAAACCAAGCGCTTTACCACTCGATCAACACGCCCCCCCCCCCCCCCCCCAAATTGGTTGATGAAAAAAAAAATACTTTGAGCTCAATGACATTTGAAAACGTTAAAGAGTTCTTCTCATTACTATGCAGGTTTGACTATTGGATAAGTGGTAACTTGTTAAAACTATAAGCAGACGAATGAAAAAGAAACATTTTAAATAAAGTCCTTATGTTTTTGAATAAGTTCAGGTATTTCAATCGATGGGGAAAAATTCCAGGCTCTCAGGCACAAGGTTTTTGCGAGAAAGGCGTGAAATAGCCAAAAAAAAAAAAAAAAAAAAAATAGTTAACTCACATATGAATCATTCTAGTCCAGGGGTTCTCAAACTGTGGGTCGTGGCCCCCTTGGTGTCGAATTACGATTTGCCAGGGAACCCAAAACCATCGAAGATATGATTTTTTTTTTGCCTATTACAAATGGAAATACTTTGTACGATGTCAGTTTTCAGGCCTTCTATAACTATTGGTCTCGGTAGAGGACAAGCCAAGACAATTGATATTGAACACAGAACGTTAAGAAAATACATTTTGACGACGATATTTTATCGTCTGGTCTGACAGCAATAGTTCAAGCAGAAATTGAAAAACTTCAGAGCGTCATCTGTAATGAAGTTCTACAAGCCGAATGCATGAAGCCGAATCCATTTGAACGTCAATGTGATAGCAAAGAGGAACTGAGTGGTAAAGCGCTTGGCTTCCGAACCTAGGGTCACGAGATCGAATTCTGGGATTTTTAATTTCGGGATCTTTAGTGTGCCAGCTCTAATGAATATCTGCCATTAGTTGAGGAAAATAAGGCGGATGGTCGTTGTGCTGGCCACATGACACCCTCGTCAACTGTGGGGCACAGAAACAGATTAATTTTTACATCGTATGCCGTATAGCCCACAGGGTTTGTAAAAGGGTACCTTTTTTTTGTTTACAGTAAACATTCAGGATTTACGACAGGGAATACACGGACAAAATTAGGTAGGTATTTAAATGACGATTTTCTTTCTGGTGGCCAATGGGTTCGGTGCTGACCAGCAGTTGAGGATAGTACTGCAGTGGTGAATAGATGTATAAATAGATAAATAGATAAATAGATAAATAAATAAATAAATAAATAAATAAATAAATAAATAAATAAATAAATAAATAAATAAATAAATAAATATATAAATAAATATATAAATCTCTCTCTCTCTATATATATATATATATACAGTGCTTTTTGTAAAAAAAATAGGTACTGGTAACTTTTTAACTACTAATAAATTAACAATAAAAATACAAGAAAAGCAATAATTTTTTCCCCACATTCAAAAAGGTGCCGGTAGGCGTACCGGTGCGTACTGTCACAAAAAGCCCTGTAGGGCCTATATATATATAAATATGTGTGTGAATGTATGTATTTATATAAACATATACATTCTTTAATTAATTACTTATATTATTTCACGCAAGTACTCCGAAATGTTTCTATCTCTCTCTTACATTTCCTCTCTCTTTATATCTCTATCTTTCTCATTGTGTCTTTCTCTCTTTCTCTTTTACTCTCCCTTTTTCTTCTTACCTCTTTCTTTTCTATCACTGTTCTCTGTAAATATCTCCCTTTTTTAACTTATCTCTCTCTCTCTCTCTCTTTTTTCGCACACACCTGAGGTACATTTATTGTTTTCTCAAATTGACATCAAGCAAAAACAACTTAAACACCAGAACCACACCATTCGGGAACGTGTCATTTTGTTTTTGTCTTTTACAATGTAAGTCTAAATTAAAGGTAAAAAAAAAAAAAAAAAAAGACAATTCTAGAAATGTGGACTATTTGCGATTCATTTTGGCCGCCTACGTCTGACACTGTCTCATTAATGAGTCGGCAATCATTCGCACCATCGTGGCGCCCTTTACCTTGGAGGTCCTCAGAGAGACAACGTCATTAGAAACTTAAGAAAAGGGATATAAATGCATTTTTTCCCCTTATGTTTCAGGAGTGAAACGGAGGGTTGGGACGTGGGCTGGTGTGTGTGTGTGGGGGGGGGGGGGGAAACTAGGTTGTGCGGTGGGAAGGGGTGCTTGTTAATCGTCGAAAAGGTCAGCTGTCAATAGCCAAACAATTTTTTTTTTGTCGCTAACTTATGTGATTTAAGAATTTTAAGTGGCTAAATTGTACAAACAAATTTCATTTTAGCTGGGCATATTGTACAACCTGATTTATGGGGCTGAATCGTACAACCTGATTTGATTTTAAGAAGATTAATTGTATAATCTGATTTTATTTGAAGTGGCTAAATTTGATCTTATATGACTGTACTAGTATACATTGTACACTCTGATTTGATTTTTTGAAGTACATAGTAAAGCGAGGGATTGAAAGATCTATGCTATGTATGTGTGTGTGATAAATATGTGTATGTTTTAATTTGTGGTTCATATAGCATGTGATATTTAATCATACCGTATATGTGAGAATATATCAATTTAAGGGTATGTCGGTCTGAACTAAATCCTGTTAATGTAGTCATTTCTCTTTTCCGTGCTGTAACAGCACTGGGAGAGAAAGGGCATTTGTAAACATTTGTCCTAGCTAATGGGTAAGAGAACTTTATCTTTGTGTCTTCCAGAGTATTTTATAAGTTTTTGTTTTTTATATTTCAAGACTATGATTCAGTGATTTATGTATAATTATAATTAACTTTTAAGCCTTCTGTCCTGAAGGGTTTCTAGCTTTAGTGATCTAATACCCTTTTTTTTTGTTAGTTATCTCGCAAATCATACAATCAATGTCCCGTTTAATATCTATATTATATTATAATGTGTGTCTTCAGCTTTTCAAGGATCAGTCATATCAATTGTAGCAAAGACATTGTGTCACTATACATCCTCGCTAATATAATCAAATATAATTAATTAGAAAAAAAAAAGAAATAGAAAGAAAGAAGAAAAAGAGAGAGACTGGACAAAGGGAATATAGATCTATTATCAATTCCGATTTTAAGAAAACATATTTATGCATATTTTTAAACAATTGAAACTAGTTTTGAAAAATGGAACAAATTTTAATCTCTTAGGCATAACCTGTACTAGTCGAAAATGAATATGAGGGCCAATTCTGTATATATTCATATATGACTTTGGCTCATATCTACATTCAAAAGCAGTTACCAAACACCTTACAAAGAAAAACAGACATAAAAACTTCTTTGTTACCCATTAAATACAGTTCAACTAATACTCAACATATATTTATGCTAGGACAAATTTGTACAAATGCTCCTTCTTCCCTAGTGCTATTAAAGCATGGAATGGGTTGCCTGAGCTAGCCAGGAAAACCAGTGACTTGGCAGAATTTAAGATGCATGATGCGTAGGACCTAATCATCTGCTTTTTTGAAGTAATCCGTAATTTTCTATAGTTATGTTTTTGGGTGTGTGTGTGTAATACATGTAATACACAAATTGTAAGGCACATTTATTTATGGATAATAATAATAATAAGGCTTGTCCTCAAGTCCTCAAGGAATGCAGTATCTCCCGCGGCTACGCAGGTCCAGCTGTGACCTACATATTTTACCACAATCAGGGCAAGCATAACCGTTGTTACTTATGGATAAAAAGTTATTATAATTATTATTATTATTGTTATTTTCCCTTTCAGACCTTGCGTTATATGGGGCAGAGGATGATAAAGTCTACTGTTTCTATGGCCGACGGTAAACGAGCAGGTGTCATGTGGCCAACACAACGACCAGCCGTCTATCTATCTATCTATCTATCTATCTATCTATCTATCTATCTATCTATCTATCTATCTATCTATCTATCTATCTATCTATCTATCTGTCTGTCTGTCTGTCTGTTTGTCTGTGTGCCTGTCTGTCTGTCTGTCTGTCTGTCTATCTATCTATCTATCTATCTATCTATCTATCTATCTATCTATCTATCTATCTATCTATCTATCTATCTATCTATCTATCTATCTATCTATCTATTACTAGAAAAAAAAACATATAATAATATGATAACAAAACAGATTATTATTATAGCTTTTATATAGCGCTACTTTCATGCTTATAGCATGCTCAGAGCGCTTTGGTCCAATGTCATTTGTGGACCAGTGGGGGAGGGGGGGAGGGGGAAGGGGGTATCTTGGAGTTGGTTTTCCGTGCTGCCTTTAGGCCCTCAGTAAACATAACTCTGCCCGAGTCGGGTGTCGAACCTCGAGCCCCCTTCTAGGTAGCCGAGACAAGCCAAGTTCTAGCTCACTTAGCCTCTCGACTATTAAATGGCCTACTCAGCCCTACAGGAAACCGTTTAGTGATTTTAGTACAAGAAAAAAAGTCTGTTATATTTTCTATTATATTTCTTTATTGCATTCGAATGAACGAAAATCCGAATCCTAGCGACCTAATAAATAGTAGACTATATTTAGGTCACCTCTTTGTTTAACGTGACAGTGAAATGGGGATTCCTTCAGAAATAAATGTTTATAAATTTTTATTTACGTGTGCTCGAAATGAACAGTCAAAGAATATAGCAAAAATAGAATTATTAATTAACTTACTGGAAATGACCCGCGGCTTGTGAGCCTTAGTTTGGGTATTACTGATCTGCTGAATTAAATTTAGACCTATGTTAAACATGGCGAATTTTTTTCATATTTTTGTTTATTTTGCCGCGAAAATAAAAGTAGAGTGTGAAAATTGGTTTACCCGTTCAGCCAACACGTTAATATCTAATATAAAATACTGTGAAAACGGGTTTACCCGATTTGTTAAAAAACTTCGTTCTTTGATAGAGATAGAATTACGTACTTTTTATCTATTTGCTTGGGTGAGGGATATTAAACATTCACTACGGTCTCCACCATGATCTAAGGAATAATTATGCTAAGTTTTATTAAGATTGGTCAAATGGTTTTGATTTTTATTCGGGAATACGTACGTACATACATGCATACATACATGCATACATACATACATACGCCTTACTTTATGCTTAATATATCAGATTAATCTTCATTAGCAGTAGCATCGCATAAAATGGTCTTAAGTTGTATGTCTATCTATAGGTACGTGTAATTATGTAGGATCCAAACAATTCAAGTCCTACCTGCGCTCACTTCATCTTTGGCGATATATCTTGGCGTGACGTCACCTAACAGGCTTTCAATGTCGTAGCCTGTCCTCTTGCGTACGCTCAGGTCCATAGTGCTATTTAAGTTGTAAGGTCCTTCGTATATTGGACCTCCTGTTAAGTGTCTAAGGTCCTCCGTATATGGGACCTCCTTAAGTGCCTAAACTCCTCCGTTTGTACGACCTCCTGAGTGTTTGAGCTCTCCGTTAACGGTTCACTTCTACTTTGCTTTCAACGCGTCTCTTTACATATTGATGGTGTGGGAACGTTTGCACAGCATTTGTAAATAGTATACACTAAGACTTCAGTTACAATATACACTGGCCTATAATACTAATTTAAATGTCAAATAAGAAATGTTCTAATCAAATCAGATTCATGGTTTAAAGTTCACAGTTCAAAGTTCAAAATTTTAAATTCATACACGAAAATCTGTTTCGCTCGAAGAGAATATGCTAAAATTTCAATTTTCCTGCAAGCAAAGCATTGATAACTCTATTTTAACTATCTTGCACTTAATGGATTAATATAGAATAAAATAAACCTTGTATTCTCGCGTATTCTCGTGTAGATGTCGATAAGTAGTAAGCTGAAATACTCCTTCTATTTTCTTAATTAATTAATTACAATTGAATGTCCTCCTGCAGAATGCAATCGATGATTGCAGTATAAATTGAGCGACAACGCCACAGCAGTCTTCACTGTACTGTATTATATCGTGGAACTTACTGCCTGTAAGAAATATTCACTGAAACTATTAAAAAGCACTGATAGTCTTAAGTAGAACAAATAATTGTTTGTCAAAGAAAAAAAAAAGAGGTTGTCCTCACGCGTTGAAATCGCGGAACCAGTTGTTAAGTACACGACAGGGGCCGCAGACCTAAATTTGATTCATTAACCGCCCCCTTCCTCTCACACCCCTCCCCCGCCTCGTCTCTTTCTTTCTCCGATTTGCACGTTTTCTTTCTGAAGTAATCATCTTTCTTTCAATTGAACGAACCCCCCTTCCATCCAAAACCGACACCCTCCGCCCTTTTACGAAAGATTTTTTTTGCAGTTTTGCAGACTCTTTGCCCCACCCACCATCGGCACTGCCCCCCCCCCCCCCCGACCCCCCTTTTTTTTCTTTCTGTTGAGCCTGTAACAGAACTCTAGCAGAGGTTAGGCCGCGCTAATGACAGCACAAAAGACAATGAAAAGAGGACGGATCAAGCGTACAAAAGATTTAGTGTTGACACACGAGTTGTCTCCCCTCGACTAACGGGTTTTTTTATTTCGTGTGTTATCTCCCTTACCCCTTTCCCTTTTTTTTTTTTTTTTTCTCTCTCTCTCTCTCTCCATCCAGCAGCACTTTTTTTTTGTATTCATGATCTGTCGCACGATTTTGCCAGGTTTCTCACGATACTTAAGAGAAGATGTGAAAGGCGTGGCTTAGGTTGATTGATCGATATCCGAGCTCGCTGCTGGCCAATCTGAAGATTCGCTGCGCCTAGGAAGATCACGCCTCCAAACTGGAGTGAAGACTGTTTTTCTTAAAAGAACTATCAAGATGCAGGGGACAACTAAGAGACATAATAATCCATTAGATTAGAAAGGGAGTACGGGAAACCAACATTTTCATTGCTTAGCGTGGAAAGGGGGGGGGGGGGTTGATTCTTTGAAATGGCAGGCAGGTTACTTTAAAAACATGGACCAAACTTTGAGTTTCACACGGTATTTAAACAAATTAAAATGATGGGAAACTAAAATCAAACGACTTGAAACGAAACAATTATTGTTAAAGCTACACGAGTCTCGTTAAGAGAAAGAGACAGAGGAGAGAGAGAGAGGGAGAGTGGCAGAGAGAGAGAGAGAGAGAGAGAGTGAGCGATAGAGAAAAGGATTATAATCAGTTATAGAAAATGTAGAGGGTTTTGAAAAAAGTAGGAAGAAAGATCAAGATATATATATATATGTGCAGATAGATAGATAGATAGATGGATAGATAGATAGATAGATAATAGAGCTTTTTCTCAATATAAGCCTTACATTGGAGATTTTCATATAGGCCTATGGCGGAAAAACTATAAATAGCAATCTTTTTGGTGTATCCGGTGTCAAAAATAAAGGAAGTGTTTATAAGCTATGTTGTCTTAGCGGCCCCCGAAAGGGGAAAAGACGCTATTAGTTTTGTGTGGCCTGTCTGTCCGTCCGTCTGTGCGTCCCGTTTAGATCTAGTAAACTAGAAAAGATAGTGAAAATCCGACATCATAGTATATTAGACCATTCAAAGTTCTGATGCAACGGCTACTTTTTTCTTATCTGAAAACGAAAAATTAAATTTTTTAAATCCCTTATGGAAGCATTTTTTTTCATAAAAATACACCACTTTTACAACTATTCACTATTAGTAACAAATACGGGAGGCTCTTTATTAGGGGAGGAAACAATGTACCATATTTTTAACACATTTATGCAAACGATTGTAGATATTTTGTAGATATATTGTAGATATTTTGTCAAGGCACTTCACCAAAGGAATTTTGTTTTTCCGGAAAAAATTTTTCTTGAGGAATAAGAGATTGTCTCTTTACAAAACAATTAAATCAATTAGATATTCGTTAAAAGACTTCAGTTAGGCCAGTTTCACATCTAACTTCACATTCTCTTTCCCCTATCCTTTGGTCTGCTGGACCGCTGGGGCACCACACTAGATCTGTTAAACTTTTTTCTCCATTCTTCTCTGTCATTTGTCTTTGATAGAATTTCATTCTTATAATATTTGAAATCTGCCTTTTTACCTGCCTGGGTGGACTCCTTCGGAGGCCTATTTTCAGTTTGTGTATCCACACAAACGGTCTTTGTAATCTTGTTTTTTTTTACAAAGTTATATAATTTTACTTGTGCGCTTTTTAACTCTGTAGAATCTTTTCACTTTTCACAGAGAATAAATAAATTACTGTAGACAATTAAACATAACAATTAATCCACAGAGACTTCGTGTTGATTTAAGTAGACATCGAAGACTATCATTTTATTGCGTCACATCCTTTGAAGTACTTTCTCACAAAAACATCCACAACAAACAATTATGTAAAAGAACAGAATCAAAGTTGAATTAAGTGTCCCTGACATTGTTTAGTTTAGCGTGAACATCTTCATTCGTGGACACAATATATATGTGTGTGTGAACCGTTGTATGTAATAATTAGTAAACGTTCTGGTCGTAAAAATGAGATCATTTTTTATATTCACCCTTCTTTGAAACAAGGTAGATTTTTTTTCTAATGATACTGAGTTAATTTAAAAAGACTAGATTTTTTATTTATTTTTAATGCCATATCTATTTTCTTAAATCGTATTTAAATTCAAACGGAGAATGATAGTGAAGTGGACATAATTCAATGCTCAATAAAACACGATTTCTATTATCTTTGAATCTACAAGTACTTATTATTTTTTTTATGTCTTAACGATATATATATCTACTATAAAGTAGAATGTAACAAGTATATATGTTCCGCTGAATAGAAATCAAAATCGTTTGACCAATCTTGATCAAACTTTGCACAAATGTTCCTTGGATGCTAACTCGAACCGTCACGTATGTAAAACTAAAACAAACTAAAGACCCCCCCCTCCCCCCAAAAAGCAAGTTTCCCAACTCAATGAAAGTATTAGTATTTTATGAATCAAGGCCATGTTTACCATGTTTAGATCGAAAGGATCTAGATCTAGATCTAATTTTTAAAACTACACTTTGCACAGATAGGTTATAACTTTGACGCATGGAAATACATAATATAGTCTATTGATTTCATAATTTAATCAAATTAATCTTCAAATTTGTGTTTCAAAAGCCTTTTTACATAAATTCATAAACTCTAGATTACTCTAGATCTACGCTATCTCTAACTCAAGATTCAAGATCTAATTCAAAGATGATAGATCTACTTTATACTTAACACATGACCATACAAAATAAAGTCTATTCATTTCATATTTTAATCACATATATGTAGACCTGTAAGCATATCTTTTTATTTGAAAAAATGGATTTAGGTCGTTTAGCTATTTTGATAGGTCCATTCATACTATTTTTACATTCACGCATCGCTATACTTATAACATTATTATTTCGTTTGTCATATTATATATATATATATATATATATATATATATATATATATATATATATATATATATATTTAAAACATACACGGGAGCTAATACTACTATAGATTTTTTTTTTTAATTTTTTTTATAGAAAACATCTCCAATGCATCTTTGAAACCACTCCAATCTCAAAACAAGTAGCTCAAATGAGTTATTTTCTATTGAATACTAGAGATTTAGCCGTTTGAGATATACAAAATGAGCGCAAAACCCCAAATTTTTTTTCACATCTGATCACTGCGGCCTTCTTTTTCCCTTCAAGACTCTAATGATTTGAAATCCTAAAAGGGGGGGGGGGGGGGGGGGGGGGAAGGAGAGCGTGAAGCTACGCGAATCAAAACGCGAATGGGCAACATTAAAGGGTGATTATCCAAGTGTTAAAAATCGATGCCTCGCGATCACGCAGCGATCGTCTGCTCAGATTGGATTTAACCCTTGCCCGTCGGTGCCAAATTGAGTGCCTGGCGTTTGTTTGCTCATAGATCTGAATTAACAGGGGCGGTACGCGAAGAAACTCTCCATTCGGCCTACACGCCTCTGTAAATAGATTGGGGGGGGGGGGGTACACTTTTAAAAGATTGAGTTTCATTTTGGAATAAAGAATATTCCATTAAGAATTCTGAATATGGGGGCTGTGTTTCTTGTCTTTTTTTTTTTTTGTCTGTATTCTTGAACAGACGAATGGGTGAAAACAAGTATTTACTGTCATTAAAAGCTGTTTAAAGACATTGGAAGGTTGTGTTACGGGGATGTGAAAGGGTTAAAGTTCATGTTTATGGTCGGCGGTATTTGACAAATGGGAAAACATCTATTTGAAATGACTTAAAGTTTCATTGGTTGATAAAAAATATGCTGGCCAAGTGTTTGAATATTTTTGGTTTTTAATTGTAAAAGAGTCTATGTTTTGATTGAAATATTTCTTTTGTAAAGAAATTATACATTATTCGTGTTCTTTTTTTTGCCAGAATGAGGGAAAAAAAGTGAAAAAGCTCCAGCATCTGGTGATTAGATTTGCTCATCCTGTGCTCTTGGAAGCGTAAAAAATACTATTGACTTCGTGTCTTTAGTCACATGAGATGTTGCAAAGGAAGACTCTTATCTCTATAACGTAAAATGATTTCACCACATTTAAACAAAATGGCTTGTTATAACTTTAAAAAAATTCAATGTACCAAAGATTCAATGAAAACTTAAGTTACCGTAACAAAACATTTAATGACTAGGACACATTAACTAACAGAATATATATATATATATATATATAGTAAAATTCTCTTCGTCGTCCAACCATGCGAGACACCACGCCGATTCTCTAACCCTCGATGAAAAAGCCATGGAAAGAGAACTCTTTTTTTTCTGCAAGTGGGACTAGAGTTATCCCACGTAACTTTCGCGGAGACAGAGAGAGTGGCTCAGAAAAAAAAACAGAGAGGGGGGCGTATGCTACTCCGCGGGTCGGCTCGTACAATTTATTTTGTTTAAACTGTTCTCCACTTTAAAATTTCCGGTAAAAAGATAAATCAAACAAAATGACATCCACTAGAATTGTTTCATTTCTTGAAGTATCATTTTTTTTAAAGTTTACGGTTTGTATATCATATGTATATATTTTAATATACAAAAATAGTTTTTAAAAAAGAGAAAGAAGAAAATAAAAATTTGTCATATTCTCGCCGGCTGTTCATGTAGGTATTTGCTTAATAATGCGATTCAGACATACAATTTGATGATCCAATCAATCAATAAGCCGTAGACATTTGTTTAGATATTGAACTAAAAGAATAACTCTGCACGAAATACAACACAGGCTTTCATTCTTCAAATGTTTGGGTCATGTGGAAGTATTAGCAGTTCTGATGCGGAGGCCATAACGATATGTGAAGCCTTACAAGTCATTGACTTTCAACTCGGTGAGGGACAAGTGAGGCTAACTCTGATTGCCTTGGTCACTGACCCAAAACCTGTACTACTACTGGACCAAGGCCCACCAATATTAATGCTGTCATCCATGGCTTCACACAATATAAACCTACGCTATGGCACTCCGGTAATAGGTCAGCCTTACGACACCCTCGTTAACCGTAGAAACAGATGAGCGTTAAGTAATCTGCTCCCTTAGATAGCAATGTCTAAAAGGAATATCTTTTCATTTATATTTTTACAGCAGCATTAACGATGCCGAAGACAGTTAATAATGAAAAGAATATGGACTCAAGGACCTCACAATAAAGGTCATTGGTTGTAACCACAATCTTATGCGCTATTGAGCCTTGCCTCTCTAGGGGGCAAAGTTTAAAAAAAAGTCCTAAGACCTAACCATGGAGATAGGATGCTCTGGGATGTAATTAGGTAATACCAACCAGTTTTCAACGTGACCGAAAATTCAGTTGAGCATCACTAGGACCTCCAGTATAGGAATTCGGATACAAATGTCGCTATAAATGGTTTTTTTAAAAGTAATGCTGAATTATATCGCTAAGTAAACGCTAGTTCCGTAAGACCCTTAAGACAGCTACATTTAAAAAAAAACCTATATGAATTGAGATAATTGAACAAAGTCATCTCTTCCGAGTCGAAGTCGTGTTGAATCGTTGTGATCAGAAGGATAGGCAGATGGGGGCTGAGGTCGTGAGATCAGCCTTAGTTGTATCTAGTTCCCAGATGCACACAGCTGACCATTTCAACCAAACAGGAATGACCAACGTCCACTTCATTTATTTGTGTACATCGTGTGACCCCTGACCCCACGGACCACCGTTAGTTGAGATTGCACATGCGCTGCAAGATAAACACGTTGACCGCGTCGAGCAAAGATGAATGACCAATGGTCCTAGGTTGGGGGGAGGATACTGGAGAAGAAGTGAGCGTTGACCGTTTGCTTACTGCCTGGGCTTGGAGCCACGCGACCAAAAGATGAGAACAATGATAGAGGTACTGTTGATGGTTTTAAAGTAGCAGAGGTCCGAGAGAGAGAGAGAGAGACAGAGAGAAAACGATTGAGAAAAAAGAGAGAGATAAAACGAGAGAGAGAGAGTGAAAGAGAGAGAGAGAGTGAAAGAGAGAGAGAGAGTGAAAGAGAAACAAACATAAAGAGAAAAGAGTGAGAGAGTGAGAGAGAGAGAGAGAAAGAATGAGATGGGAATGAACGATGACAAGGTATGAAAGGAAACTAACAGAGATGGACGAAGAGATGGACACACACAACGATGTAGAGGCAATACGTCTGTTAATACTTTATCAACAGTTTCTTCAATTTTTGTTTACAATGATTGAAACTCTGCATTGCATTAGGGGTCGTTCGTAAATGACGTCACGCTCTAGGAAGGGTGGGGGGCTTGAGAAAATGTGACACTTTGTGACAAGGGGAAAGGGGGGAGGCTAGCGATTTTGTGACGTCACAAATTTAAAATTCAGAAAAAAAAAACACAAATAAATTTTTTTTTTTAATCTTCAAAAATCTTCGAAAAATAATAACATTTTTTAGGTACTCATTTCAACATGAAATTCTCAGGTAGTTTTATTCTCAAATAAAAAGCATTGAAAACATAGAGATATTTCAGTCTTGTTTGAGGAGTTGAACTGAAAACATCATGTTGACACTGCCGACTGAAAATTTCACGTTGTTCTCAAAAATACTAAATCTTAAATTTCCAGACGAATAACGACGTCAATGCACAGAAAGCCCAAAGAATTATTCTTTGAATAACAACGAAGTCCTTGTAGTTTTTGGGAAACGCAGGGGAGGAGAGTGCGGAATGGAGAGATGAAGATCTCATTGAAGACAATCTCATTGTCGAGTCAGCTCCTCAAGCAGCAGAAGAAAATATTCACGTGTATACTATCGATGAGCACATGAAACCTCTTTGGGAAAAAATTGATGAGAAATAAATAATTTGAAATAAATTTTTTTTTAATTTTGTGACGTGACGCGGAGGGTGGAGGGGGAGGAGTCTGAGAATTTGTGACACTTTGTGACAAGGAGGGAAGGGGGGGGGGGGGTCAAAAAAGGTCATTTTTGCTTGGCGTCATTTACGAACGACCCCTTACTCTACCTTGTGGATTCACGTTTAACTCATTATTTAAACTACGCAAAGTTGTTTTTGTTTTTGTTGTTGTTGTATTCTGGCTCATTCAGGCAACTTAATCCTCAGTAACACTTGGAACACTGTTGGAATAACACATTATTTGAAAGTTTATTTCCATAAATCTAAGAGGAATGTGTTTCTGAAAGAAATGGTCACAGGGCCATTATCGTACATCGTGTTATTGATTTATTTATTTAATTTTTTGTTCACATTGAAACCACTGCTATGATTAGTGAAAACAAATCGAACATCGCTTGTTAGACTTAAGTCTATGCAAAGTAACAGTAGGTCACCACCTATGTTTTGATATTGTCACATTAAGTCAGATGTTGAAATAGAAATGCAATAGGTCACAGATTATGTATCACATTAGGTCAAAGGTTAAATGCAACAAAGTACAATAGATCAAAGATTATGCAATGCAACATTAGGCTAAAGCATCGTGATGTAATGTTAAATTAAAGCTATATAACCAACTTTAAAAAAATGGGTCCGAGATTTACAACTGTACAGCTCAATTAAGACTAGGATCATTTTTCTGCACTTCATTTTGAAAGTAAACCTCTGGATATATCTTCACAATAGAAATTCAGTTGAGAAACTTGATCTTCATTTGTTAATACAAGAAGCGTATAACGTAAAGCACAGTGCTGACGGTCATATGTCAGCAAAAAAAAAGTATTTGAAATCAGACATATCTATTATCTATATGTATATCTTTGGGGTTGCTATATATACACAATTTTCCCAGTATACATTGAGAAAGAAATAAGAACCGCTAAAAATAATATTTCATATCAGCTGCTACAAGGATAAACACAACTATTAAAATAGTCTAGTGTGTCTTAATAATATTACTCCGCTTTGTGGCTTAAAGAAAAAAAGAAAGAAAGAAAGAAAGAAAGAAAGAAAGAAAGAAAGAAAGAAAGAAAGAAAAAGAACGATTTTTTTTATTGGTGGTGTATAAAAAATAAATGAACGACTAAAATGGACCAAGTGGTCAAGCAGTCAAAATATGGTGGATGGAATGTCCACACAATTAGTTCGAGCTCATTAGCCACTCAATTAACGGACGTTGGCCAGCGCTGGCGGCACGCGTCTCGTGATTAATGCACGTGACAGGTCGGGGAGCGCGCGGCGTCAGTCATCAGTGGTCGGTCCAGCTTCTACTGGTCAGCAAAGCCCCTTGCTAGTTATAAACCTGACCCTCCAAATATACCTTATATTGATTAAGTTGTGTCACTTTATATTTATTTATCTTCTTATAATTGTCGCTTTTACTAGTCTCATGAACAGTATATTTGAGCGTTCAAGTTTATAGATTACAACAGTGTTGAATGAGCTTATGAAAGGACGCCGATCTCAAAGTTTTGCATACTAATTGTTGGGAGCCTTTGAAGCTCGGGATTTTTTGGGCATCCCTCCGAGTCCCCTAAACTCTAATAGGTACCTTATGTACGTTGTGAAAGTCGCTGTGCTGGCCACATCACACCCTCGTTAACCGTAGGTCATAGAAACAGATGAGCTGCACATCATCTGCCCTCATAGATCGCAAGGTCTGAAAGTTAGTAAAGTTTCCCTTTCAGACCTTGTGAGCTATAGGTCGCCCGAAGATCCCTAAATTAAAATCACAGTTTTCACCAGGCTTCGAACCCCGCAAATTTTACTGCCCAGCCACCACATCTTGGTAAGGTCTGAAAAGGGGGGGGGGGGGCTTTAATAATACCAAGACTAGTGAGAAACCGGTAATCACCTTAGTTCGTCTTATTATCAGAGAACAGTGCAGTTAGAAAAACTAGCAATAAAATACTTATTTTGCCATCACATCTGTTTTAGGTATAACATTTAATGTTAACAGACGGTGAGTATTACCAACTTAAATAATGGAGGATCTTCATGGAAAAAACATTTCCTCGAGTTGTCTGCCATTGTTTATCGCTATCCTTCCATTAAAAAAAAAAGAAAAGAGGAGACAACCTAAAACCATTTTATAGGGAAACGCTCAGACGTGACTATGGCTGTTTTAGAACGCGATGTTGTCTGCCCCTGCATGTTAGGAAAGGGGGATAATTGGTCCTTGATTTTGTCACATAGCCCCAATAGAAGGATACACATTTTCTCATTCTCAACTACTCCCCGTTTTCTTCTTTTACTGTGGCAGTCCACTTCTGGTATCAATTGTCGGACAAACAGGCTAGAGCCCAAGGGATGAGTTATTAACCCTTTTTAGCTCGATTGATTGCGGCACGAAAAATCAAACCAACGAATTCGAAAAGAAGTCGATAGATACATAATACCATTATTGTGCTTTTTTTTAAACCTCCAATTATTGAACATTGAAAGAAAATGGTTACAATATTATACGTGGGACTAACAGATATTTTCATTTATGTAGAAAAAAACAACAACATAACTATAAATAGCAAGTTTTTTTTGGGGATATCCGGTGTACAAAATAGAGAAAGTGTTAATAAGTTATTTTTTTTAAAGATAGATGAATTATGATCATTCTTGTGCATTTTTAGCTCTGCAGAATGAGCACTTTCATTTATAGCATAAAATAATTTCAATTTCAGTATAAAGGAAGTATTAGACTTTCATTCCATGACTTACAAGTTATTTTAGAAAATGGATAACTAACTAGAAATATACAAGGTTACAAAGACAGTTTGTGTGGACACACAAACTTAAAATCGGCCCCCAAAGTGGTCCACCTAAAGAAAAATGGACAGATCTAGACATTGATAGAGGATAGAACATATTAAGCTGTAAAAAATATACTTTAAAAAATCATCAAAAAATGCATATCTATTTTACAGGATGTGACTCACAAAAAATGTAAAAATATTTATTAACTAAAAAAAAAACTCAACTGAACTTTGAACTCATGACCTTCTTCGTATTAGGCAGATTTGATAACTACTACACCACAAAAACACAAATCAAAAGAACAATAAATTTGAAATATTTCCTTATACTTTCAGTCATTCAAAGTCTACTTAGTCTAAATCTAGAGTTAGATCTAAGACTCTTCATGGAAGTCTACATCTAGATCTAGAAACTTGATATAGAATTTACTATATCTAGACTAGAACTCGTATATAAATCTATGTAGATCTGGCTTCTATTTATTGTAATTTAGATTCAGATTGTTGTCAAGTGTATAGCCTAATGAGGATCTGTGAAAACCCTCGGTAAAACGTAGTCGTCGTAGTTTTTGTTTGTTTTTTTAAAATTACAATTGAAACGAAGTCCGTATTAAAATTCTTTAAAAAACAACATTCGAATCAGTATTCTATTCTATGAGTTAGTTAATAAATGGAAAATCTTTTTAAAATGATCCATTGATACTTTTTCAATCGTGATATTAGAGGCATTTTTTGTACCAATGCACGAATCTATGAATGAAGCTTGATTTATTAATGAAGTAACTTGTAAACTTTTTCATAAGATTTACTTCCCCTGATGTTTTTCATTGAAAAATTGTGTAATTTTTTGAAAAATCTCCTTGCATATATAATTTTAAAAATTAGATGGTTCACTTTCTGGAAAAAAAAGTAGCCGTTGCATCAGAACGTTAAATGATCCAAAATATCATGATGTCCGATTGTCATTTTCTCTTCTAGTTTCTGAGATCCAAACGGGACGGATGGACAGACGGACAGACAGGCCACACAAAACTAATAGCGTCTTTTCCCCTCTTTTGGGGCCGCTAAAAAGAGATTTGGTACAAAGATAAACTGCTACGCACTGTAAAGTAAGTGAAGTTCCTCTTTCAGACCTTGTGACCTACAGGCAGATGCTGTAAAGGTCAACTGTTTCTTTGGCCTACGGTTAACGAGGGTGTTATGTGACGAGCAGAAAGTTTAGCAGCATTTCTTTTTCCCAAACTAATGCACTAGCGGATCCAGAACTTTGGAGTGTGTGTGTGTGGGGGGGTGATTTTTTTCAAAACCCTTACCCTGACTCACAGTAACCCTAACCCAATGCATAAAAGTGCATACACCATATATATATATATATATATGAGAATAAAATAAAACAGTGTTTCTCAACCTTTGGCAAAAGTTGTTGAGGCCTTTTTCATGCAAGCAGTGGGGTTCGGAGCCAAGCCCCGACGCCAAAAGCGTTATCTTGCATTTGTCAAGGCAGAAACGCAATCTCCTGACCTAAAGCTCATTATTCATTCTATTATAAAGGACCTTTTGAATAATGTTGAAAAATATTCTAATATGAATTTATAAGTACAGAACACCAAACCAAAGAAAAAGGTTTTTTTTTTTTTTAATTTTTTTTTTACTGAAATGTTTTATTCTTGAGGAATAAGACATTGGCTCTTTACAAAACAATTAGATCAATTAGATATTCATTATAAGACATCAGTTAGGCCATGTTCACATCTAACTTCATATTCACTTTCACCTATCCTTTGGTCTGCTGGACCGCTGGGGCACCACACGAGATCTGTTAACCTTTTTTTCTCCATTATTTTCTGTCATTTGTCTTTGATAGAATTTCATTCTGATATTTGAAACCTGCCTTTTTACCTCCCTGGGCGGACCACTTCAGGGGCCGATTTGTAACGAAATAGGTGCCGGTACTCAGTGATTGATTGCCTAACTTTAAACTACTAATAAATTAAAAATAAACATTAAAATACAAAAAAAGTAATAATTTTTCCCCGCACATTGAAAAAGGTGCCGGTACGCCGTACCGGTGCGTACCGTCACAAAAAAAAAGCACTGCTCTACGGTACGGAAAATGCGAGAGTAACTAGTGCGATTTGTAACTAAAGATTCTATTACCACAAACACTGAATAGCTCGAAAATTGGAGGGAGCTTATTGACAACATATGCAATTAGTAAATAAATAGAAGCCAATGATACATTTTTAATAAAAAACGGACTCGATTTAAATTTGATTTTAGTTTAACTTGCTAAATGATTATCATTACAACCATAATGTACCGTTCCTTACCTAAGTATCAAATACAATATCGGTACCAATAGCTTTTTTTGGTGTCAAAGTACAATGAAAATTGTCAGCCCTTCATACATATCTATTTATCATTGATCAGACAAGACTGCTTGGGTAGAAGCAAAGTGTACTTTCACTAAATAGTATTCCTTCGTTCAGACGACCAGTTTGTTTTGTTTTGTTATAAAGCTTATATCAACTCACTCTGTCTGTCTGGTAACAAATTTGAACACATTATTTCTCCACAACCATTGTCGGATCATGTCAAAACTTTGCAGTTATTAATTGTCGAAAAACAAGACATGAATCAATACAAAAAAATTTACCAATTAATTAATTCATTACTTGTAATTAATTATTTTGATACAGACAAGGGAAATTAATCCTTCATTATTCACATATACGGCTAAATATGTAGGGTTTTGTTCCCTTAGATAATTGTACACGTTTTTGCTCCCAAACCCATACTCGGATCAATTAAAAAATGTAAACACTTCATTTATTGTACTTAAGAAAACATCATGATCATTTCTTTCTTTTTGTTGGACACTTGGTCCTACGTGTCCCATGATGTGTTGGTCACTTATCTCTATTCGTTCAGACATTCTTAGACTTCAAGCGAAGGCGAAAACCCGCCAATTCTTTGAAATAGTCTCAAGGGTTCTGCACAATTCTTGCGGACGTTGTGCCGTCAGAGTTCTGCCCAGAGGGTTGTCACAACATTTTACTAAATCTTAACATCTTCATTTCGTACGCATTTAAATCGTGATGCCATTTCTAGTGACGTCACTACTCAGCGAATAAAATAGAATTTGGAATTTTTAGTGATTAAAGTCTAGAATTCTAGAGCTAACGCACGGCTATAACAAATCTCCGGTAGCATAGACTTTAATACAAGTATAAAAAGGGAACATTTAAAAGAATCTCAGGCAGTCTACAAATAAAGAAAATGTAATAATAAATGATATTTCAAGAGTACTATGTGGCTCTGTACGATAAAATTCCGACTGTGTTTGTCTTTATATTACATAATGTTTTCAACTAATGAAGATGTAAGCTGCAATTTTTTAAAGATGTACTCCAACCAAGATATTTTATTTGAAACCTGCCTCATAATGCTATTCTCAAATACAGTATATATATATATATATATATATATATATATATATATATATATAATAGTAGGGTGTAGGATTTCTTGGAAGTCTAGTCTTTCCAAAAATTTCATTCGAGGTAAAAAATACTTTGAAGACGTTGAGTTGTGGTCCCTCATTTCTGAGCCTAAGTTCAATGAAGACAATTCAATCACTTCTTTAATAAAATATGTTTTCCTTTCAGCAGCGTTTCCCCTCCCCCTCTAGACAGCAACGTTTATAAAGCCAATGAAACTAATTTCCTGTATTCAAATTGACCAGCGCTAGTGACTAATGGCCCGATAGATCTCCTGGGTGTCCCCAGAGACGTGTGCAGAAAGAGGAAGGAAGAAAGGGGGGGGGGGGGAGTACAAGGGACCACATTGACCAGGAGATGAGCGGCTCTTCAAATGTTTCTGATAATATAACAAATGCGAATGTTTTCGAGTCCGACGAATAAGGAAGAGTATTTGATGTGACTACAAGACCCAGCAGTGACCTACATATTTTGTCATATATTCACTTTTTAAGTTAATTTATCTTTAAACTTTTAACCCAAGTCATGATTCTTGCACAAAAGTTTAATTGTAAATAGTAAAGTTAAGCTTCGTCATCCATACCTTACATGTATATAGAACATAATGGTTATGTCTGTGCTGGAAGTGGCCAAATATGTAGATTAAAGCTATTACTGCGCAGCCACATGAAATACTGTACCTCCTCCTTGATCTTCGGACTCAAAGACATTATTATTTATCTTGATTATCTGTGAGGATATTTATTTTACGATAGCGCATTACAAAAAAAAACAAACCAATACATTATTACTAATGACAATGTCTTCGATTCAGAAGATTAAGGATGAGTGCAGTGTTTCACATGACTTAGCAAACCCAGTTGCGTCCTGCATATTTCCCCGCATCTCGTGCAGACAAAGCCGTTGTCCGCTGGAGGTCTATGTAAGTTTTCTTTCCGTCTGCTGCGCCTGTCTTGAATAATGGCTTTTCCTTGAGCAATACATTCTTTGCACTAATAATTCGAACGATTTATGTCCTCCCTCAGTCGCGAAACGACTATGGATCATCTCATGGAAATGCGCAGCTACACGCAGCTGAATATTGCAAAGGAACGGCAGTGCAGATACAGTTTGGGGGTCAGCGTCGTCGTAAGTTCTGTCAGGGCGTAGCACTGGGTGCTGCAAACTGCCTTCGTGTCGTCAGCTCCTCATTTTTCCTCAGGGTTGAACCCCGAAGCCTTTCCCATGATTGGGTATAGCTGGGTAATTTGAACGATAGCTCACAAAATATGCGTTCATACCACAGTGTCTCTGTATCATTACAATAAAATTTCATGCAAACTATAAGACAGTAAGTTTCAGTTTGTTCAACGCTTTAATCGCAATTGTAATAAACGAGTTCTTGTGTTTATTCTCGTGGTCGGTGTCTTGTATCTCCTTTGGGATGGTAAAAATCAAGAAGAAGAGATTTTAAATGCTTTATTATATATACGTAGGCAAGTCTGAAAAATAATTTAAATGAAATACAAACAACTTTTTTGAAAGATGAAACTATTTGAAATATTTTCAGAAATAGTGTCAGGATAGGCCTGGCTGCTGTTCACATTCGTTAAAGGAATCTTCTTTGATAACAAGCGCGCATTTGTACACATTTTAAGAAATGACACTTAATCTAGCATACAGTGAAGAGTCTAACACGCACATATCTAAGTCAGTCTTAAACAAAACAACAGGGAATAGTTCTGTTACATGTTTATTAAAATAATGATTTACAAAGTAGAAGAGTGCAACAGAGAGCCAACAGCAACATGCAACTATTAGACATGATCGTTTCCGCTTTGCTGTTGGCCGGGACAGGAGTCTTGACCATTGTAACCTTGACCTCAGAGCTGATCCTTTTCCCGTCTGCCGAAAGCGTCCTCAGCGTGACCTCACTGACATTCTTAAAAGACTTTGAATCATCGAGCTCTGACCAGCTGGACTCTGATGTTGTCCTGTACTGTACTTTCAGTCCCGGGAACTCTACTTTGCTTAGCACTTTATCGCCAGATTGTCTGGTGCAGGAAATAAAAGCATGATACAATATCAAACCCATTGTTAATTATCAATGACGAATAATAAAAATATAATTAATCACAACTGAGAAAACAAAAAAAACATGTTAATAATAATTTAAAATTGAAACTGTCAGATATTTGAAGCTTACCTGGCCCCTGGGGAAGGAATTCTGTAGGACACGTTCAGTTTGTCCAAAATAACCAGGTCAGCTGAGCCTAAACTCCTGGCGAATCTGGACCAATCCAATTTCATGTCTTTGTTGGAGGTAATGTTTTCGTGGCCTTCCCATGATGCCCTGTGCCAGCTTCTCTCTGCCAGTGCCAAGATGCGAGGGTACAGCATGTAGTCAAACTGTTCCTGTGTCCTGATGATCTCAGACCAGAGCTGACCTTGGAGACCTGAAGGAATGTTTGAGGGATATGCTAAGCAGAACACTACTAGAACATATATGAAAATGTAGCACTGGCCAATTCATTAAAAGATTTATCTACCAGTCTAGGACGTGAACAAAGAAACAAACGAGAGCAAGCAGATTTGGTGGCCATTGGAAGAATGGAAGAAGAAGAGAAAGTCACATAACATCTTCCATTTCAAGGTTGTATTTTTGGACATTTTGCATTCACACATAAATTGTATGCATATCTATTAATAAAAGTATTTTTTTATTTATGAATCTGAGACTATAACTTGTTTGTTATATGTTTAGCAGTTTACCTTCGTCCCATAGATAGTTCGTCAACATAAAATAAATAAAAAATAGTTATTAAGTTTTTATTTCATACCAATTATGTTTTCTGAACGTTTCAAGGGGGGACAACCAGAATTATCATCATTGCAGACTTCTTTCATGGTGATTGGCTCCCCTGACCTCTTCATGTCGATGTTCTTGTAGTAGTCGTCCGGCATGAAGGAAAATGTCTTGAAGGCGTCTGTGTACCTAGTGCCCCAGTTGATGCCACTTTCCTCGGGGCTCGGCTCTTGGGGGTGGTCAAAGAAAATGTGGGTCAAAGGGGCTAGCACCACCTGTGTGAGAATGTTCAATGATGTAGAGACTGTTTGAAAACTCAATCAAAACACATGCAACAAACGTGGAACGGACACTAACGAGAGTGAGTAAAGCTTGTGAATGACAGAACTCTTTTTTTAAAATGCATTAAATGTGTATTTATTTTTAATAATATACAAAACATTAAATATTTTTATTATTCAACTTATGGAGTGATCATTTTTCTCTTAATTACTGTTGAATTGTTGATTTAAAAAAAAAAGTACTTTGCCCAGCCCCCTTCCCTTTCCCTTAAAAAATCCTGGTTAATGAATGTATAGATCTACTTCACTTTATAATATTCTAATGACAGGTCTTTAGATCTAGATTTAGAAGATGGTGTGCATATTGTCCCTGATCATTAATTTATTAAACCCTTGACGTAATGCGGAAATACCCGAAAACATATAATCTCTTCAAGACAAATATTTTCTAGTTCTCTAGCCAAATTTAAATTTATTTCTTTTAATACTTTGAAAAATCACAACGGTTAAACTAGAGTTTTTACTGTATGTCCAACGAGCTAATATTTTTTCCCACAAAATATATATATCAACTGTCAAATTTCAAGGAAAATGATTTGAGCCGTTTTCGAGATGCATGTCCATGTTTTTCCCAGAAGGTTCCATGAAGGCACAAGTTGAATAGAGGTATTAAAAATGTTTTTAAAAAGTGAGTATCAATATATAAATGTAATCTAACTTATAAATGGCGTAGGGAGGTGCTAGGCTATTAGTAGCATATTATGGTATATCCTTTTATTCGGAAAAGCATTTCTTTCAACATTTTTTCCATTATTTCCCTTTCTCCATATGCTCCTATACTGAATCTACTCTCCAACCCCACCCCTTTTTAGATGATAAGCTATAAATGTAAATGACAATATTATTTCAATGAGAATCCGACAAAAAAATGTATGCGTTTGCTCTTTTTATCGGAACAATTAAGCCGTTTTAGATAGTTGAACTTAATGTTTTGTTATACAATAAACATTACGCTTTGAATAGATAGAACAACATCTGCTAATATATCAACAACAAAAATATCAAAGAGATGATTGGTTTTGAGCAAAAGTAAATCCATAGAACAGGAACTGTCCAATTCATACGTGTATTTAGCTGGAGCAGTAGATCACGAGAAGCAAATATAAAATACAACAAACAGTTTGTACCTGTGTCATACATTTCCCTTTCACTAATCATTTATTTGACCGAGCTAGGCGTCCACGGAATATACAAATTCCAGCACCGGCCTCTCTAGTTTTCCAACTTGGCAAACGTCATGAACCCTTACCTTGTATCCAGCATTGGCCAGGTTGTAAGGTAAGGCTGCAGTGCCCCACTCCAAGACGTTCTGATACGACTGTGTAATGACTTCATGGTTCAGAAGTAAGGACCTGAAATAAAACATGTTGGATCTTTCTTCAACGATGTACTCCCCAAGAGAATGTGAAGGGATATCTATATCTTATTCGAACTCTATTGTCTTATAAGGGTAATTCTTTGGGAAATTAACAATGCTTATTTCTGAATTACCCGAGAATCTTGTCAATATCTCTGTCACGCTTAAGCTTGTAACCAGGACAAGGTCAAGGCTAGTAGCAAGAATGGTCAGATCCACGTGCACGAGTTAAGCGAAGGCGGCCTGAAAACTAAAGGTGAAGGTTGAAGATAGCGAGAGCTTGGAAGGTTCTAGAAGTGTTGGGGACGAGATTACAAGGCAACTTGAAGTTTACCAAGTCCGTTGCAGTCCGACTTAAAGAGTGAGTGCTAGATGTCGCTAGTTTAAAGTCGATATTTTCTTTTACTTGATCATCACATAGTATCCTATAGGAATATATTATTTGTTGCAAGTTCGAGTTTTAAGTAATTTAAACTCAAGAAAATTCTATACACTGTGTCATTAGTTGTATCTTAGTAGTGTTTATCTTAGACTAACGGCCCCTCCGAAGTCTCGTGTTCAATGCATTGAGAAGAAGATACAACACATGTCTAGTACTTGAAGCAACGTCCTGACTTCAACAATGTCAAGTGTGTTTTCATTATCACGTAACAAAATCTGATACGTCATTACTTTCAGACGTAAAGGTAATAGATAGCATTGAGTCGGAGAGAGAGGATTTCTTTGTTCCAATTGCAATTTCCTTCCGTTTGACATTTTAGGTCTGGGAAAGTCGAAGCTCAGTCGATAATGAGAAACAAGTATTTTAATGTATTTCATACGAACGCTTTTAAAACTACTATTGAGAATTCGTTGATAAAAAATCAATTTCGCTTCTTGGTCTACGGAGATAAATCTTGTGATGGGATGTGGTCTACGGAGATAAATCTTGTGATGGGATGTGGTCTACGAAGATAAACACGTGATGGGATGTGGTCTACGGAGACAAACCTTGTGATGGAATGTGGTCTACAGAGATAAACATTGTGATGGGATGTGGTCTACAGAGATAAATCTTGTGATAGGATGTGGTCTACAGAAATAAACCTTTTGATGAAATGTGGTCAATAGAGATAAGCCTTGAGATGTGGTCAACAGAGATAAACCTTTTAATGAAATGTGGTCAACAGAGATTAATCTTTTAATAAAATGTGGTCAACAGAAATAAACCTTTTAATGAAATGTGGTCAACAGAGATAAGCCTTGAGATGTGGTCAACAGAGATAAATCTTTTGATGAAATGTGGTCAATAGAGATAAGCCTTGAGATGTGGTCAACAGAGATAAATCTTTTGATGAAATGTGGCCAATAGTGATAAGCCTTGAGATGCGGTCAACAGAGATAGACCTTTTAATGAAATGTGGCCAATAGAGATGAACCTTTTAATAAAATGTGGCGATAGAGATAAGCCTTGAGATGTGGTCAACAGAGATAAACCTTGTGATGAGATGTGTGACTAGCTACCCAACTGTCAAGGCTCCAGCTCGATACCCGATGCAGACTATGCATTTCTTTTTGTTTGCTGAACCCCTAAAGGCAGCACCGAAACCTTCCCCCTTCACTGGCATGCCCACAAAAGAGTTTGAACAGAGCACACTAAACAGTGTGATGAAGCATTGAAAGACAGCTTGTTAAAAAAAAAACAAAAAAAAACCAACACTAGATAAACTACATTTAATGAATGTTATATGGCCACAGAGACGTGAGATGGTATCCAATGAAACCCCCCCCCCCCCCCCCCCCCCCCTAGATTCAAGATTTACATTGAACCTATTTCAACGATAGATTCTTGGTTTTGTTATAAAAACAAAAAATCCCATGTGCATTTATTACTTAGTAAAATATGAAGTACGCTAAAGACGCTCAATTTTCTTCAGACGCGATTCGTGACAAATAAAATGTAAAAAAACAACAAACAAACAACAAATAAACTGTGATAGCCAACCTGTTCCAAGGGATTAAATCATGTTCTATTAGACCATCTTCCCAGGCTCCAAGATTAACTTCCCTTGTTATTTCACTGACTCGTCTGGTGAACTCTCTCTTCAAGTTGATGCCTTCTTTTAAGAATGGTGCACACGCTGTAGAGTTCTGCCACGCACCTGCCAGGCAATACTTTTAAAAGTCAAAACATTTATACTTGCGTGTTAAGCTGTAAGATGAATATTTACAAGAGCAACACAGGTCAAACGTAGAACTGTACATGTTGTATTTGGAATTTAAACTCTTTAGGTTAATTGCGCTTAAATAAATACTCAAATTGACACATTCTAATTACATTCTAGTGTCAACCCAAAGACTTCAACAAAATCCAGGAGCAGAAAAAAACAACAACCCGGCAAAGTCAAAGGTTCAACAAGACCATTCAAAGGTTCAACAAGATCATTCAAAGGTTCAACAAGATCATTCAAAGGTTCAACAAGATCATTCAAAGGTTCAACAAGATCATTCAAAGGTTCAACACGATCATTCAAAAGGGGATGATTCTTGACGTACAAAGAGTGGATGTCAACATGATATTACAGACGTGACTTCAAAAGAGAAGATAATTACGTCCTGCGCATTTCAAGTGTCAATCTAGTCATGTATGTTAGTCAACGATTTAAATTCTGCTAAGTCGTTGTTTTTTACTTGCTGATTCAGGCAACCCATTCCATTCTCTAATGGCACTGGGGAAGAAGGAGCAATTGCACGAACTGGTACTAGCATATAAGTCTGTAATGTTTCTTGTACCTTTGGCTACTTCATCGCCACCAAAATGAAAGACTTGAAGTGGTTGTATGTTGCGATGTAGCTCTTTGACTTCAGTGAAGATGTGCTGTATAAACCTGCCAATAGCCCATTGAGATTTAAGTAGCAAAAACATAGCAACAACACAACAGTTTAACAATACAACAACAACGGCTTTGCAAAACACAATGATACATAGTAAAAACAAAAACAATATCAAAAACACAGAAGTAACATATCAAAAACAACATAGCAAAAACACAGAAATAACATAGCAAAAACACAGAAATAACATAGCAAAAACACAAAGATAACATAGCGAAAACACAAAAATAACAGCAAAAACAACAATGTAACATGATCATATCGAAAACATAGTGAGACTTTAGCAACAATATATTCGTATTTATGTGTCAAACTCCTATTGGTCTTTGTTAATAAGAGTTGCTGCCCCTTTTACTTGTAAAGTCGAAACGAAGATTTTGTTTAACAATTTACAAGAGTTTTGAATTGTTAAGAAATCGGGGGGGGGGGGGGGGGACAGTGGAGTAATTGGTGTTACCTTTCTGTTTGACCTAGTTCCACTGTCTTGGTGGCTTCCACTTACCTGTAGGTACTCTCAATGCAAGGGTTGATTGCATTGTCCGTATACCCCTGATTGGTTGAATAAATGGAATAGTCTTGCTCGTCGTGTAGGTTATAGAGCTTGGACTGAGTCATGTTACCTAATAAACAGACAAGTACACTCCAATATTGAATGTTTTCAAAGATATTATCAAACTATTGATGTCAAATCGTACTATGTAAATATTACAGGGTTATAGATTATAAGTTCGTAGTTTGTTAATTTTTGACATTTTAAATATATACAATTATAGATATCATACTAATTAAATAAAGTTTTGTTATTGCCATCTATAGCGTATATCGCCTATGGTTCTTTGGCCTAATTTAAGTGTGTGGGCGGCCGTCGATACATTCGGGGTTTCAATCCTGATGGAGACGGTGGCATTGTAATCCTGGTTTAGATTTTATGACACAGGGATTTCTGACAGATAACATCTAACGGGTTTGTGCTAATTAGAAGTCGTTAGCTTGAGAAATTGTAGGCTTACAACATGGATTGATGTGATTTTATAAATGCTTATCTAATGCCATCAGCAGAGACTGACTAAGTGTAAAAATCGGCCCTGGTATTACCAAACGATCGGCCCTCAAGTAATTAATAAATGATAATGATGGGCATCCGTTCGTAGCTGCCCTCATAATAATACACAGTTGGATAAAGCCTAGAGAACTGAGCCGATGGATGCTTGTGTTTACGTAACTTGTACTTGAAGGCTGGTAGACTTTATGAAATCTTAATGTATACTGGCCCAACCTTAAATAGTTTGAATTGGTTTATATTTATAATGATCCGAGTGCTTATCACTAACGCATATACTATGTGAATTGACGAACTAAGTGACTTTCTGTTGATAGTGAATTATTTGAGTTGATTCTATGTATTAGGGACTGAGACTCACCAAAAAGAACGGTATTCGGATACAAATTATTAAATTATATCGAAATGAGCTAGGCGAGTATTGCTGCTGCTAAAAAATCTTTAAAAATGGCAATACGAGGGCCAGTCGTAACCTTTTATGGGCCCATTTTGTAAGAGAATATGAAACTTTGACTATCTGTCAGCCCTTTGTGTGCTTTCTCACTGTGCATTTGCCCAAATGCAATTTATTGCCAGTCTGTCCATGATCATCAGTATTAATAAAAGTGTATTGGGTTCATTGTGGTTATAATTGCATCTAACTGGATTCTCAAAATTTGTCAAATAATATTTTAAAGTGAATATTGTGTACTAGAATATATCTGTGCTTGATTCTCAAAGTTATATGATCATTATTTGGAAGTTGTGACTGAAGTTGAAGTGTGAAGGCTGAGATTAAGTTATAAGTAGAACTAATTACAAAAGTAATTGCAAAACATCTATTGAACACCTGTCTATATGCATTAGGCACGATAGTATTTCGGTTCCTCATGTCCTGACTCAAATGTGCACATGTAACAGTCAAGTCCTGTGACTAAGAGAAGTCCTAGATCTACTTGATTCTACAGCTCAGTTTAACTCATTTAACCTTTATTTATCACCCAATTTCCTTCACTGACCTATATCTGCCATTTTTCTCTCCCTGTTTTTCATGGCCACAATGGCGGCGTGGGCGTGTCCTGGCATGCCAAACTCTGGGATGACCTCAATCTGTCGAGTATTGGCGTAGTGTAAAATGTCTTTGTACTAGAGATATTGGTGTAGAAGAGAAAAAGAGGCATTACAATTTTAGAAAATAAATAATCAAAGGTGTATACATTTTATATTTAAACAAATTTGTACATTTAATATTAAAAAAATTTTTTACATTTTATATTGAGACTAATTTATACATTTTATATTGAGACTAATTTATACATTTTATATTGAGACTAATTTATACATTTTATATTGAGACTAATTTATACATTTTATATTGAGACTAATTTATACATTTTATATTGAGACTAATTTATACATTTTATATTGAGACTAATTTATAAATTTTATATTGAGACTAATTTATACATGTTATATTGAGACTAATTTATACATTTTATCTGACATCTCACATCTCCAAGTGTGTAGTAGCCAGTTCCACTGTTGTCCACTCCAGCCCCAGAGCCCAATGTGGACATGACACATTCCCTCTCTTCCGGGTCATGGCATCGTCTGGAACTGATCTGAAAGTAACAATGACTGGTGCAAATTTAATGATCGCATTATTTCTTACATTTGGTCTGCTAAAAAAGTTATTTCTAAAGCCCAGACAAACTGTTTATTTGTATTTTCCAAATATAAGTGCACATTTTAAAAATAAAATTAATTAAATAGTTTAAAAGTCGAATAGCTATATTAGCACATACAAGTATGAACATAACTTAATGGACAGTTATTTAGAAGGTTGATTGAGGCGGTCAGTAACATAACTGAAAAGACGTTGATTCCAGCTAGTGCAGTGACTGCATTGCATTTCAGTACGTCAAAAAACGAGACAAACTTATGTGTGGAACTTCTACAAAGACATGATCTGCCGTGGTGTATGTCTGGCCGTGTGGTCTGTCTTAAAGTTGATCTTCCAGGTTGTGTGGTCTGCGACTCTGAATGTTTTAAGTCAATTCAATCATATTCAGTTATCTAGGCTTGCTCTTATACTTCTGCGTAAATGTTATTAACATAACTTCGTAACCCATGTGTGAATTGGTTACATATTTATATGCCCTATTCTTTACGTGAAAACAAACACACAGATACAATTCTACCTTTTAAAAAAAATATGCGTGTAGACTGTAAAAAGGTGGCATATACTAAAGCATTTAAGCTATATTCCATAACCGTGGACACGCTCAAATTAATGCTACTAGGAGTTTTCCCAAACTGTGGGGTTTGTTTATATTAATTTTTATTCTGTCAGCTTGCTAGAGAGGTGGATCTTGTCTGGACGACAGATGAAAGTTTATTTCTTTTATTTAAGGTTTTCTTCGAAGAAAACGTTCCAAGCTTAAGAATGGTGTCAGGAGAAATATTTGTACCATCGAAGGGGAAAGACCAAATGAATGGTCACTCATACGAGAATGTGAAGTGATAAGACCTGCAATGTAAACTGTTTTACAGAGTGAGATGAAAGTTTTAGCCTACAATCTCAAGTCAAGAAGTTTAAGAAAGTACAATAGAGGCTGCTTACCGTAGTGAGCTCTTCCAGTCCTGGTATCTCCAGCCTCCAACCTTCATCATCAGACAGGTGAAAATGTAGTTTATTTAACTTGTAAAGGGACATAACTTCCAAGAGTTTCAGAATTGTTTCTTTTGACTGTACGTTATATGTAGATGAAAGGGCCAAAATAAAAATTTAATAAAGGGAAGTTTTTAAACAAAAAAAGTTTTACCAGCTTTTTATCACATATTTTAATTGTATATTTCCTAAATATGAGAGTTTGCAGGGAGAGGATAGTATGTTCACTTTTATAACTATTGCATCCGTAAATGTGTCTACAACAGAGAACAATAGCCTTGATATATATATATATAGACGAAAAATAGAACTAAATGGTGAATAATTTATGAGGTAGAATATTACTTTTCGTGAGAGCCATGAGATTTGTTTTCTTTGTTTTTGACGACGAAAAGCCTTTTTAAGCTACTGAAGAAAAATATAGTTGAATCCTAAAATAAAACAAGGGAACACAAACTCATAATCGGCCCCCGATTATGTGGTCCACCTAGCAGGTAAATACGCAGGTTTCAATATATTTTAGAAGGAATGACATGAAATTCTATCAAAGGCTAATGACAGAGAAGAATGGAGAAAGAAGGTTAACAGATCTCAGTTTGACTTTTAAATCCAGAAATTAAAAAATCCGATTCTTCAATAGGATTCGAACTCGGGACCCCTGGTTCAGAAGCCAAGCTCTTTACCGCTTTGCCACCGCGCTCTGTTATAATTATAGTGGTTAATTTTTATTTAAGACATTTGGTACGTTTTCTCATTAAAACTTGATTCCTATAGTAACCTATAAGCTTATAATCATCTGCCCAAGTGCGTAACGAAAGGTACCTGTGGACTCAGGTGTAAGAACTCGATGGTGTGTTTTTTTCTGGTCATCCGAGCAACTAGTCAGAATCTTGTATATCACTTTGTAAACTTGTGTCTGTTTCTCGCTCAGTGACAACGATACATACACACGGGATGCTCACAAAATGGGGTAAAAGGTTTAAACATTTCTTAACGAAGAAATATTTTCTTTTTCTTTTTTTTTTTAAGGGACTCCGGGGTTCCGTGTGGATCATGGAACCGACACAATTAGCCTCGTTGCACCATGGTTGCTACGGCACAGCTTTCGCTCGGACCTTAGTTACAGATTGTTTAAATCTGTTTGACTACCTTGTTGTCATTGATGCTCTGTGAGAAGCAGGACTAAATATTAGCCAACAGATACCTGTTGAATTCTATTACATAATAAGGAATCTTTTATTATTTGTAAAGAGGTTTATATTCATTGCCGCGGGTTTAATAACGCAATCATATTTAAATTAAGTTTAAAATTAAACTTACAAAGAAATTTCGCCCAGTGTCCACGTGCTGACCTCTGTAAGGAAACCTGGGCCAATCGATAATCTCACAGTGAGGTATAGACCCCGCTGGTGATGTCTTCAAGGCCAAGTGAATCAAAGAGATGGCTGCAATCAGTGAAGCGATAGATACTTGTTACTTATTAGATTGACACAGAGTATAGGATTGGTCTAACGCAGTAATTCATCTTTATTTTTAAATAAACATGAATTTCAAATGTATCTTACAGTAAGTAGAATCTATTTTTTTTGTTATAGTTTGTCACACCAGTGTGGTTGAGGTGGAAAAGATGTTTGCATGGTCGTGAGATATGCGCTCTGGACTGTTCGATGGTTTCGATGGTTCTTAGTTCAAACCCTATCCGATGCAGTAAGTTTGGGCTAGGATTTACTTATCATCAAATTTTAAGGAACATCCGAAACATGTCAAACATTGTACAAAAAACATCGGGATCGAATCTGTTGTCCATGCTGGTGGAACCGTTCTTCAAAGGGAACTAAATCTTTTTTTTATAGATCGATCACGACAACAGTTCAAAGAGATAAGTAACAACCGGGAGGTAATTCAAATTATCTTTGTGTTCACACTTTAAAAAAACAAAGTAGAGCCAAGTACATCACATAAATCTTATCTTATCTTATGATTACGTCCTACGCGTCATGCATTTAGTCATGCATATTAACCAATGACTTAAACTCTGCCAAGTCACTGGTGTTCCTGGTTAGCTCAGCAACCCATTCCATGCTCTAACAGCACTAGGGAAATTTGTCCTAGCATATGGGACGAGGAATGTGTCTTTATCTTTGTGTCTTTCAGAGTATTTATTAAATTTTGTTTTTGTATTTGAAGATTATGGTTCAGTGTTTTATGTATATTTGCTACTTTACTTTTGAGTCTTCTGTCCTGAAGGCTTTAAAATTTAGTGATTTTACTAAAGGTGTTACTCTAGTCAAATGTGAATATTCGTTTTTTATGATCCAACTCTCTACCAAGATTCTAACTCGCGTTTCGGACACAACAAGGTCACCAAACCCAAAGATTTACTTTATGACTATGACACCAGGTTTTACTAAGCCAGTGACTCATCTGGGATCTGCGATAGTCTTCCGAGACAATTGAAGCCATATAGACCACCAGACCCATAGATTTAGTTTTCTTAATCGAATTTATTTTTAAATAAAAAGAATTAAATAACATGTCAAATTATTTCTTATAAAAAATTTTCCATTGCATTACAAAACAGTACTTCCAAATATTTTGTTTCTTGATATTTAATATATATATGCATATATAAAAATGTACTATATGCAAAGTTCAAAATAAGTCTTTCATATACATATAGTTGTAAATATGTAGTGGTAGGTGGGTAGATGTAAATGTGTAGCTTTAAACATGTAAATATGTAGTGGTAAAATGTTTTACATGTTTCAAATGTTCCTTCAGAGTTGATAATTTACTTCCTAGTCTAAACCTCCAGCAGGACGACGTGGGATGGCAGCGGGCAGGGTATGAACCCGTGACAAAAGTCCGAACGACAGTCTAGTGTGCATACAGCATGACTAGCCAGGTATGTATGTGGATGTAAATGTGTACTTTTAAATGTGTAGCTGTACATATGTAGCGGTAAGTATGTAGATGTAAATGTGTATTTTTAAATGTGTATTTGTAGATGTGTTAAATACCTCCGTAGAAAACTCCCTTGATGGTCTTCCCCGTGATGTCCACAGTTTTGCCACTGACCATCACCTTATATATCTCTTCACTGGCGTTATTGCCGGCCACATGACCAATGTGTAAGAGGATAAAGTCAGATTCAGTAGAGTTGGAACTAATCGTCAGTCTTATGCCTGGCACTAACTTGGTCAACGTCTCTAGTAGAAGATCCAAAACAATTAGTTCAAATTATAACACATGAATAGAAATTGTTCAATTGAATATTACTATTACATTGAAAGAGCTTGCTGTTAATATCATTACTAGCAGTACACACCGGCCAGGCCGTTAATTTGTTCCTTGGCTTTATATTGTTTATTATAGCCGGAACAGCCACTTCTTTTTCTTTTTCTTTTTTATAAACGGCCACATTTTGACGATCAACCTGAATTACTTTTTAGTCCGTGAAGCTATTATCTGATACAATGAAATTTCACGGCCTGCTCTCTCTTTCATTCTCCCTCTACCTCTCCCAGTCTCTTTTGCTCACAGTACCCCCCCCCCCCCCCCCAGATTTTTTTTTCTTTACCTGCACATCGAAATTTCTCTATCAAATACGGTTCTTAGTGAGCGTCTATGAGTTAAAAGGAACCTGTGTACGACATTTCATGCGGATCCGTACGACAGTTTAAGAGATATCTTGATTGAATCAGTGAGTGAGTTAATTTTATGTTTCACGTTTATATCATCGATTAGGTTCAATGATCTTGCTGTGAATATTAATCTATGCGCTTTGTTTGTTTAACTTGTTTTGGATTTACCTTCAGAGTGGAAGATTATTTTATACTAGCCCACTTTTTGCCCAAACCTCTTGCAGGACGGCGGGGGGGGGGGGGGATGGCGGGGAGAGCTCCAGCCGAGACCATTCGCTATAGAAGGCCTGAACACTAGCTTGTGACGTTGTAGCTTGTGGGCAGTGGAGACCAACAGCTCGTTGCCACGTTGAAAACACCTGTGACGTGGCAACGAGCTATTGGTCTAAACTGCACACAGGTTGAGACGTTGCAGGTCAGTATTCAGGCCTTCTATGAAGATTGGTCTCGCTCCAGCCTGGGACCATCGAGACGACAGTTCAGAGCGCGCACCACACGACCAGGGACCCATCCTAAATGAGTGTGCTGATGTTAGGCTATGCTAGCTTCCAGTAGGTTGATGTCCCCAATGCGTAATGGCTAAAAAAAATCTCACTAGCAGAGTGGTTACAATGCCGGCTTGAGGAAGTTTGAGCCATGAGTTCAAATTCAGTTTCCCCCCCCCCCCCCCCCCCATTTTTAAAATGCTTTTTTAAAATTGTTAGCGTACATCTATTACAAATTTAATTACATACCGATCCCATACTAACTGATACAACTATGCTTAATATAAGCTTTTTTTTTAGAGTATTTTAAAAATTTTTAAATGAAATTTAACGTATTCCTGCCTTTAAGATACATAGCCACGTCCTTTAGACTAGGGTCTGCATACACGATAGTCACTGGATTGTCCATGAGTCTAAATTGACTGCCGTCCAGGCTTTTGAAACTGACTGGCGTTGGGATGATCAGTGACGCGGGCAGTGGTGACATGTCTCTGTCCATATTTCTGTCGTATCGTGCACCTGGAAAGTATGCAAGAAAGAGTTTTAATAATATGATATTAAATGCTGGAGTCAAATGAAATACTACCATGATGTCATAATAAGCTAAAGAATTAAGTGTAACATGAAAAAAAAAAAATTATTTTACCCCTAATGGATCACATCTAGTGAAAGACTGTAGGCTTATCTTTGCCGCGACAACTCACTGTTAAAAAAAAAAGTAAAGTACCCATTTCATACCTTGACGTCTGTATAGGCATCTGTTTGAATGGACGACGGTTAAAGAGTGTGTCGTGTGGTAATCACAAAATCCTACCGCCTTTACTTTCCCCAACTAAAGTCAGGTACCCATTAGAGCTGGGTAATCTGTGTTAAAGCTAAGATAAATAAGTTCCTTGCAATTAAAAAAAAGACATTACACGAGAACCTAACAGTTTATGCCTGATTACTACATTTTAATTTAACTTTAATAAGGAACAGCAATTTATTTAAATAATCGAGAAGTCTTTTAATTTCTAGAGTGTCCCCTTAAGCCTTTTCTAAAGGCATTCTTCAATAGTACAAGTAGCAACAAAATATTCCTGACGTCAGTATTGAGAAGCAATTCTAAGCTCTTTCTGCATGGTCGAAAATGAAAATTATCTGATTTCCATGTTTAAATATCGCCTGCTTTTTGGTCGAACACATTCGCCCACCAGACGTCTAATTTGTATGAAGAAATGGTTGTGGGTGTTTTAGATCATAGTTTCTGATTGATACACATACTAAAATATTGATACCTGCCTTTTTACCTGTAGGCTCAATTGCTTATTGCACAGATGACCCATGGCTGGACCCTTAGGAGGCATCCTCTGAGTTTTTATGTGAAACATAAACTCTCTTTTTTATAATCTTGTTTCTTATTGACGTTGGGAGTTTAGAAGCAATTTAATCGAGCTTATATCAATCTTCAATTTTCCTGTCAAACTAACCAGGAGTCCAGGGCTCGAACTGATCTTCTGCGAACCTCTTCCACTGTTCCTTCTTGGTAAAGGGACTGACGTAATCAAGCTTTTCCCCAACAGTGCTCACCAGGTCACGTGCGCTCATCCCCGGGGCGCTCACGTACCATCTAGGCATGGACTCATAACGTGAAACACACCAGTTAGCTAACCTGTGAAACATGATAGAGTTTAACAAAGCTTATATCAACTCACTCTGTCTGTCTGTCTGTTAAAAAAATGTGTCCACGTTATTTCTTCCACAAGCAGAGCCGGCCTTAGGCCACTGCAACCTATGTGGTCGCAGTGGGGCCCGCACTTTCATAGGTCCTGCGCTAATTCTAGGTGGAAATTATTAAATTAAACCATTATGACTTATATATATATATAATAACAGGATTTCCTCGGCCTTCTGATTTTCCAGAAATTCCAAAATATATGACACAGTCATTAAAATCTCACGAAATCATTAAAATCTCCCGAAAAATCATAAAAAATCTCCTGAAAAATTGTAATTTTGGGGTCTGAATTGTACCGCGATTAAAAAAAATGGATTTGTTAGCTTTCATTTAACAGATTAATTGCAAAGACGAAGGTATATTTTATTACAAAATCTTACTTTTGACATTATGCTTATCTCCGTACCCTGACTTGGCTCAGCGTTTCGCACAGGGCCCAGCAAGTGTTAGGGCCACATGCATTCTCGAATCAAGTTGAAACTTTGCACAATTATATATTGGCATAGACAAAAATTGAATCAATAAAAGTTAACAAATCATTCAATTAGTTACTGGTAATTAATTATTTTGTTTGATACCGACAAGGGAAAAAATCCTTCTGTATTCACATATATTTCTCAATATGTAGGGTTTAGTCCCCTTAGATAATTGAACGTTTTATTTCTTCCACACCCATTCTCGGATCAAATTTAAAAGTTTCAACAAATATTTACTATAACTAACAAAAGAATCAAAAAACAATAATTAACCAATTATTTTCTTGGTAATTATTTGTTTGTTTGATATTAAATAATGGAAATAACTTCTATATTATTAAGAGATATATTTGTAAGTGCGTTATTCTATTTAGATAATTTTTTAATTAAAATGATTCTTTATATTTTGCTTGTTGAAAAGAATCAGTTCATCATTGTGAGTTTCTGGTAGTTTTTGTTGTAAATATAAACTATCACAATAATATCATCTTTTCCATATAACTTTAGCAATAAGACTCCAAAAACAGAAAAACATTTACACATGGAAGTTGAAAAGGTAAAAAAACAAAACACGTTTATTTTCCTGTAAGGCAGCGAGTGCTGCGCTTTGGCGGGTAGATAGATCAGGAAATACGTTGCCTTTGTTTTCCTTGATTAGAAGATTACTTTTGTGTATGTGTCGTGAGTATGTTTTGTTTGTTCCAGTTATTTTGCTTGCGTTACACACACACACACACTCTCTCTCTCTCTCTTTATATATATATATATATATATTCTTTGGTTTTGTGCTTTACTATATGATATAGATCCAGAAAATCCGATCTAGCTATCACTAAGCATTAATCAAACCAATCTTATTGTTTTTTAGTTGTTGTTTTTTTGACTACACTGCACATTACTGGAAGGTCAACAAGGTCCACATGAACATTACCTAAATGTAAAATTGACACTTTCCCAGCTCTCTAGACCCTGGAACAAAGGCGTGGGGCCGAGACTGTACAAATAGCCCTTCACGTGATCGATACTCATTTTGACCTTGGAGTCCAGGTAGGTGTGACCTTCATCCAGTAACTCGGACTCCACAGCCTGTACAAAATCAGACATAGATAGTTCAGAATGTACTTTCATTAAGAAACTCTTGATCTCGCACGATCTTTTCGATAAAATAACATTTGGGTATCCCTTATCAGAGACTTGTAACAACATCTGGACAGACTAGAGTCTAGACTTGTAACAACATCTGGACAGACTAGAGTCTAGACTTGTAACAACATCTGGACAGACTAGAGTCTAGACTTGTAACAACATCTGGACAGACTAGAGTCTAGACTTGTAACAACATCTGGACAGACTAGAGTCTAAACTAAAATGTTCAATCCCTTTACGTCATCAATGGAAGAAAAACAGAAACAACTTGCACAATAATTTGTTAACTTAATTACTATTTTTAAAAATTTATATCAAAAGATGGGGGTGATGAGGCGTCCCGGGTGTGTATGTGGCGGGGGGAGGTATTCAAATATATATTAAACAAATGTAGTAGCTGACCAGCCAAACGTTTAGGACCACTTCCTCCCTTGTCCTCTAGATTTATAGAAATTGGCAATGTTGACCCCATTATTACAAACGGAAAGGACCTCGTTAGGATCCCGACTGTACAGCAAAAGGGATCAGAATGCTTGAGTTAGGGTCGATGCATTAAAGTCGAGTCGGTTATCGGGACTCTGCGTATTTATAGTGTATGCCATTGTTTTACTGGACGGCAGGAGATGAGTGCTAGCAAGGCTCAAACTTGGAATATTGGATTTTTATATCACTGTATTAGACAGGTATAATCATGTAAAATGTTTAAATGCAGGCCTATTTTAATTTGCATATTATAAAACGTTGACACAATGTTCGCCTCCCTTGCTTTGCAAATATCAATCATCAAAACACGTGGCAGAAAACAAATTGTGAAAGAAATAAAGCCGCTGTAACACTGATCTATATAAACACAAGACTTACATGGACTGAAGGAAGATAGATGCGCCAGTTGCCTGCTGGGATGGTCTTGCTGCCATTGTTTGTTAGTTGGACATTGGCCACATAGTACTGCTCGCCATAGGTCAAGTAATTATCTACCACAGTGAAGTTGACCACAAGAAACTTACTGATGTAATCGATGGTTGATTGAACGACAGGTCGCAGTGGAGGAGCTGTTTTGTTGAATCAAAAATTTATAATGTTATAATTACCTCAAAAATAAAATCCCTAGAGCGCCAGATTAAAAGCAAGTAGGCATTGTGGCGAAGTAGGTCTAGAATAAAATGTGATTTTTTGTGTACACTTGTACAAACACTAGTCGACCCACGGCAGCATACGCCGCTGTTTTGCAGGGTCGGCCTTTTGGGCACTGCAAGCTATGCTACCGCAGTAGGCCCCGCGCTTTCATAGGCCCCACGCTATTCTTAGGCGTAAATTATTAAATTAAACCATTATAACTTATAACAGATTTTACTCGGCCTCCTGATTTACCAGGAACACCTGGAAATTTCCTAAAATTTCAAAACAGAAAATTTCATGGAAATCTCCGGAAATTATTTAAATCTTTTGAAAAATCATAAAAAATTGTTATTTATCATTCAATATGGAAAACGCCAATCCTACGCGCGATAAAAAACGACATTATACAATACCCATATTTGTGTAATCTGGCGAAAGAAGCTTCTCGCGCTTCCAACTAATAAAGAATTACTTGAGGTCAACAATTCTCAAAGATAGATTGAAACATTTGTAATTCTTGCTACTGAGCTTGATCTATGTAGGAAACAGAATTTTTAATACTTCGCTACACGCAAGGCTCGTAAAGTAATTCTGTATGTAGAAAGGAATGAATAAAATGCAAACAAGAATTTATTTTCAAATCCAAATTCTTAATTTTCACTTCTCTGAAGGCTTTGATTACTAAGTGAAAACGTTACTTAGTGGAAAGGTTTCCAACCTGAAGGTATGAAGAATGAATTTTAGCTTCTATTTCCCAAAATAAGTCTAAACTTACAAAATATTTATAAAATGTTATGTATGCGAATGTCTAGCTCTCTCATCTTAACGTATTTTTAAAATTCTTTACATCTGCTAATAAATGTTTACTAAAAATCGTTTCTGAAACTTTATTTTTGGTGCTATTTGCGAGGAGCCCAACCCTCGATGTCCAGTTAATTCTAATTCACCAGGATTTAGACTAAATCTGTTTTGATTCCTTACTTGGGTGAAGAACAATCGTCCGACTGTGTCTCTTTCCGTCAGTACTTCTGTAACAGACAACAATAGCTATAGCGCTTGCGTTAAACTTTCAGCATTCGATTTCTTCTCTTATGAGTAAAAATTTATTTTTGAAGCAAATAGGTTTTCAATATCTGAATATTTTACTTGATCCTTTCATTTTACACTGAGAATACTTTTGGTTCTATTAAGGCTAAAGGAGTTTAATAGGTAATCTAGAAAGTAAAATTATGGTCATTAGAATAAAATAAAAAGAATAACATACGCAGTTCTAAGCCATATTTGATATTGGTAATCTCCAACATTGACCTTGGGGCCTGAGGCGTCCATCCACGTAGCTCCGGCATTGTAACTGTAGTGGACACGGAGACCAGGAAATTGCGATGTAGTCAAAAGTAGTCCGTGGTCAAGCCTTGGGATAATAAAAAAAAATGTTTATTGTGTTTCAAACATGATAACTGTGTTAGTGAACTTTGAAGACAAATGTCAATACTGCTGCTACGTTAGGTGTGCGTCAGAGTTGTGGGGTTACAATGATTGCATGTAAAAAAAAATAAAGTACCTCTATCAGACCTTGCTATCTGTAGAACAGATTATATAAAGGTCATCTGTGTCTATGGCCAACTTTGAAAAAGAGTGTCATGTGGCCAGCTTAACCACTTACTGCTTTTAATTTTCCCAACTAATGTCAGGTCATTAAAGTTGGATGGATTCAGAGCATTCATGAAGATTTAAGTACTTCTATTTATTTATTTATTACTCCTTGGCAACTTTTCTAGAAGTTTATTTAGTCCAAAAATGGTACCCGCTTTCAGACCTTGCGATGTATGGGGCAGATGATGTAAAGCTCATATATTTCTATGACCGACAATTAACGAGGGGTCATGTGGTCATCACAACATCCAACCACCTCTACCTACGTCCATAAGGTACCCATTAGAGTGGAAGGGACTAGCAATCCCTAAATTAAAGATATCAGTCTTCGCGAGATTTGAGCCCGAGACCACAGCTGTGGGGAAGACAATCGCTTTGCCTTACCACTAAGCGCCATGGCTCACACCCGTACGTATTATATACGCTTATTTAAATGTTTTTAATTTATTAAGGTATGAGAGCATCCCTTATAAAAAAAATTAATTACCTGGCGCCAGGTGGCGGTATGGCGTATATAACTCCAAGCTTATCCAATCGTTTCAGTTCCCTGTGGCCCAGAGCTCTTGCAAAGGAGTACCAGTCTTTTTGCGTCATGGCCTCCCTCTCGGCGCCTTTGGGCAAGCTCTCCCATGGAGCCTCGTGCCAGGCCCTTTCAGCCAACGCTGAAATGATACGCTAGTATGTGAATGTAACAAAGTACTAGAGCTAATCACTCGTTGAATTGATGGCAAACTCAACTAATGCACACACTAACACACACACACACACACGTTTATATACATGAGCAGGACTAGTTCTAAAACATTCTAGGGCTTTTTCTAGACAGTAATTGAAAGTGGCGTAGCTAGGAATTTGAGACCCTGAAGGCTTGACATTTTTATGGGTCCCTTACATGAGATAATAGTATTATTTAATGTAAAAATAAATTCACGTTGGGGCCCGGGGGGATTTTTAAATTTGAGTCCCCCTTCCACCCAGGCCTACCCTAGCTACGCCACTGGTAATAGAAATTTAGGAAAGGAGATACACGCTCAACAGATCATGAGTTGTTCCCCAACGGTCTTGCAGTTGAAACATGAAAGTGATAGGGGCACTAGGCTTGTTGATTTAAAATAAAAATGTATTGTATTTCAATCCCAATAAAAGTACTAACTGAGAACATATTTATATGGGAAGTAGCTTAGAAGTTTCAAGTAGTATAGATCTAGTCACTCAAGTACCGAAAACAATAAAACAAGGACATCTTCATGTACACAGTGGACACCAGTTTGGAAAAGGCTGCAACTATTTCTGCAGACAAATAGTTACATTTTTTAAAAGGCTGCAACTATTTCTGCAGACAAATAGTTACATTTTTTAAAAGGCTGCAACTATTTCTGCAGACAAATAGTTACATTTTTTAAAAGGCTGCAACTATTTCTGCAGACAAATAGTTACATTTTTTAAAAGGCTGCAACTAGTTCTGCAGACAAATAGTTACATTTTTTAAAAGGCTGCAACTAGTTCTGCAGACAAATAGTTACATTTTCTTTATTTCTTTTAAAGTCTAAAATGATGAAGTTTAAGTAAAGCAATTTGTTTTTCAGAAAGTAGCGTTTTCTTTCTTTAAAGTAGACACATTTAAAAACAACAACAACTAATACATTAATACTTCATTATTTAAAAAGAAAAAGTTTTCTTGTTAACTTATATATAATTTTCGAGTTTTGGTGTCCAAAAAATTTAATTCTACAGATAACAAACGAAAAAAACTCACCAAGCAGTCGAGGAAATAATCTGTTATGTAGATGTTCCTTAGTTCTGGTGATCTCAGTAAACAAGTTGGCCTGCAAACCTGAAGAAATAGATTCGTTTCTAATTTCTTGCCTAGATTAAAAAAAAAATTTGGTAGAGATTTTTTTCACGCTTCTTGAAAATACTATTTTTTAAATAAAGTAACACGGAAGAAAACCTCTCCTTTAGTACCCAAGACTCGAAAGTCAGCTGTTGTAGAGATATCTTGGCTTGTTTCCAAAGTTTCTCGGTCTGTTTAGAGCAGCGGTTCTCAACCTTTTTTTTATTCGGCGACCCTTTGTTACAATTCTTCACCATGCCGCGACCCCCCCACAAGTAAACTATTTTCGTTCATAGATATAAATAACTGCTTTCGCTATGTTACAAAATTAGAATTGTAGGCCTAATGTAAAAATGATTTGCATAGTTAATTGCTTTATGTTTAATCATAAAACAATATGGAATTATATTCTTGAAATATATTTCTCTTCTTACCATCAAATTACCGCATAAATGAAATAAAATCTTTATGACACGTATTTATATATCTTTCTATTTCTTATTCACATTATCCACATTTCATACACATGTGACGAGTTTCTGTATTTTAGACTTTTTAATGAACATGATGTTATGCAAATAATGTGCACTCTAAAGAAGACAAATTGGGACATGACTGCAAACGCTTGATCCAGATTTGTGGAATTATTAAGAAATTACATTGCTGCATCTGTATTAATGAGGTCTATAAACTATTTCTGTCTCCTAAACATCTTAAACTTTTATTGGAGTTCTGGCATGTGCACATGGAACGTTTAGTACATTTAGAAAGTTGGATGAAATTTTGTCCGCAAAACATTAGCAAGTGTTCTTTCACAAAGTTATCATTTTATTTATTTGCCAGATAGTCATTTTCCTCATAGAGATAAGATTGGAAACATGTAAATTATATTTTTCTCCAATTTGTTTGCAAGTTTCATTTGGAAGGATTGGAATTTTTTTTTTCAGACGCGAGGTAAATTGCAATTGATTTTTGCAATCACGCTTTTCATTTTTTTAGTAACATTGTCTTCGATATTAATATTCGACGAAAAATCACAAACTGAGTAACGAAAACTTTTGGTGACTCATTCTGTACACACAGTTTGGTGACTCATTCTGTACCAAAGGATGAATTCCCGATCAACATACTACCATTTTTGGAGCACCATCTGTGCAGATATTTTTCAAAGATATTTTAGACTTTCGTAAAAAAGTATGATGGGGAAGGGGGCGAGGGGGTACTCAAAAATGAACCAAATTTCCCGTATACATTCACATACTGTCGTAGAAGTTTGAAGTGGATTGGAAAAAAAAACTTATCTTTAAATCTCCAACATTTATATGCATAATCATTACTCCAAAATACTGGGTATCCATGACGACAAAGTTCGGTTGCTAGTTATCAAATTGACATTACAGTTCTTTCGGCTTCATAGATTCGACTTTAAGAACTTCGCTACAATTGACATACTGCTTAAACTAATGGGGCAGGCAGGGGAAACAGTGGTGTAAGTCTTACAAGACAGTCCAAGAGATCCGGGGAGATAACTGAAGTATCTCTTGATCTGAATGAAAGGTATGAGGCACTACGGTCAACAATAGAGTTTCTGACCAGAGCACTACGGGAAGCTCATGTTTTCCTCCCCTGCTATCATTAGGAGTTCATCCATCGTTCTTATTTTCCAATATGTTATGCATTTCTATAGAAAGTCTAAGTATTAAAGTTCAAATTTATGAATGCGTTGTTTAACCTTTTTCAAAACGTATATAATTTAGTTTTACATATTACAAATTTGTTTACACTACTCACACACACACTACCAAACTAATGTAGTGGTGGACCATAAAAACCACTATTGTCTTACTAAATAAGTGTATTATTAATTATGACATTTGACGTTAAAGATGATAATCTACGGCTCTATTACACGACCAGGCGTGACGATACATTTGGCATTAATGTGCATTAACTTACACTTAACATTATTTCACGATAAAAATGTTTGAAATTAATTCTGAATCAGTTGTCTGCAACATCTATCCTCGAACACAAAAAATTGTAATTTTTACGTTAGAATAGGCCCCCCCAAAAAACAACAAACAACATATTTTCGTTGGTCTTATGAGACTCCGTTTGATTGTCGTCTGAGCTGAGCCGAAGGCTCTTCGAGCTCAAAGTTTGAAAAAAAACCTGTTAGGTCGTCCAGCCTGAACAGTAAAAAAAAAAAAACCTGTGTGAACACACAGTTCTGTTTGAGAGCGACCCGAGTCAATGCCTATGAAAGTATTGCTGTTTCCAATGCCTTAGGCCCCCAACTCATGGCCGAAGGCCGAGGACACCGGGAGCCTCCGTCATTTTCCTTCACTATACCAAGCTAACCGTGGGGGACTCGCCATTTATGTAACGGTCCTTTGAGGAACGGCGCATGGATGTGTGACAGTTTTGTGGGGACTTTTTTACAACCCCGCCCGTGCAAGGGGTTGACTCTCGTCTACCCGTGGGCATCCCCACGGGGGTTATGTTTTGCCATTCGTTTCGCCTAGCTACCCCCTCAAGTAGCCGTTTCCACCCAGGTGCCACGATGAGGCAGAACAGCTCACCTGGGTTATGCGACTCCTGACAATTAGTTAGTCGACCTCCAAGGGAGTCGCGACTCACACTTTGAGACCCCCTGGCTTAGAGATTGTAATTTAATAGTCTTGTTGCTCCATCAACAGCATTACAAAGCTAGCCTAGAGTCTAGACTACTCTAGAGTTAGTTGTATGTATTTTTTTCTTGGTGAGAATCTTTGCAAGACCCGATGACCTTATGCCGCGGTCATATTCTCGATGTTTCCTTTTTCGGTAAACATTTGATCCCAACACGATTTAATTAACCTAACGACCTATATTCAATTATCATTGTGTGTTGGAATGGCTTGAATTAATGATGTTTGTGTGACAATAAATTGATTGAATGTCTTAAAAAACGCACAATATAAAGAAAAGCTTGACATTATGAAATAGTTTGTCAAAAATTGTGTTCTATTGAGAGTAATTTTCAAAATGGTTTTACATAATAAGTACAAAATCAGGTTTACTTTCTGGTTGTTCACTCATCATTTCTGACCCTAACATAGGTGCGACATTGCGCGAATAAAAACGTAAAGCTAAGTATTGAGATATGTGACTGACCAGGGCACGAACCAGTGACCGTCCGATTAGACAACTCCACCTTTATCTTAGTAAACATGTGGGCCCTAGCGCTGCCTTTATGTATGCAATATGCGACATTTGCTGCGAGTTGTAACTTGTCATTGGTTCTAATGATAGACATGCAACGAACAAAGATCTCCTTGATACTTACCCACAATGTTTTGGGGGATCTTCAAAGGCGGACAGTTCACTGCTTGAGCCCCACACAGCTCCTCGTCAGTTACTGGCTGCCCAGACCCACGTGTGTGTATGTTGTCATAGAAACGAACAGCATTGTAAGAAAATGACTTCTTGGTGTCTAAAAAAAAAAGAAAAGAAAAAATCTTTCTATGGAAATATGGATTTACAACGTGTATCACCTATTTCAATGTGACTTCATAATGAAAAAAAAAACAACAGAAATATATACTACCCTTTTTAAAAAATGAAACAAATTATTCATATTTTTTCGTACACAAGCCAATGAAAAACAAAATAAAACAGCCTAAAATGTCATAATCAGGAAAAAGCTTTATGTTTGAAACATTTTTACAGCTGGAAACTATTCTTGAACATGGCGCTCAAGGAAAGATACAGTTTATCTTTCAACAGTTCAATCCTCCCCAACACCACAGTCCTAATAAAAGGGAAATGCCAAATATAACTAGCTAATTTAAGACATGAGAACTTTCATAGTCTTTGAGGTTTTACTTGGAGATATTGGAAAGAGGTACGAATGAGCACATTTTAAATACCCAGATACATTTAAATACCCAGATACATTTAAATACCCAGATACATTTACACCGACACAAAGGTTACTCCTATGAACCGAGACCAATTATTAGAGAAGGCCTGAACACTGTCTTGCAGTATAAACCAATAGCTCGTTGCCATGCAGTACAGACCTGTGACGTGGCAACGAGCCCACAGGTTGTGACGTTGCAGGTCAGAGTTCAGGTCTTCTATAACGACTAGTCTCGACAGAACTAACCTGTAAAGCGTGTTGCCCAATAAAAGCCCCTCTCCTCAGGATCGGGCTCGTACGGGTGGTCAAAGTAAAAGTGGCTTGAGTGAACCATAACTACCTTGTAACATAGAAACCAAATACAGGTAGCAGAATCATATTGAATTAATAATTAAGGCATCATATTGATAGACATAAGACATAATGTAAAAATATGGCTCAATAGTCGTATTCTTCTTAGTTCACTTGTTTTGAACAGTGTTACAAACTGTACGTGCGGGTCATGTCATATATGTAAGGTAGAGGAGCAGATGTTTGATTGTAGGTTGAGGAGTTTCTGATGAAACCAAGAGATGGTCTGGCGCAATGCAAGGGGTGCAAAAGTTGAACGGGAGACGTATCAGAGAGGTGACACAGATAAGACGTGTTTTTGTTGTAAGTCTTTATTCAAATTATCATTTCTAGTCCTACTATATCTCATTTCAAGTTGAATGTATCTATAATTATGAATAAAAGTTCAACTTGTTTAAAAAGTACTCGTGTTCAAGTTATTTTAAAGCTCTATATTAAAAATTTCAATGCCTACATAGGTTGGTTGCCAGGTCGTACGGTTTGCGCGCTGGACTGTCGTTCGGATTTATCGATGGTCCCGGGTTCAAACCTGCCCGCTCCCATCCCCCGTCGTCCTGCGGGAGGTTTGGACTAGAAAGTAAACTCGGAATGAACATCTGAAACATGTAAAACATTGTACAAACATTTTTACAACAGGTTGTAGGCTAGATTTAAGAGCTGTTTGGAGTTACAAATCAATGACCAAGCATGAACTAATACATTTGAATTTGATACTACTTATTACAGAAAGGTATAAAAAATGCGATATTTCAACAGATTTATAGTTGTTTCTATTGTGTATTTTATCTAGCTTGAGGGGCGTAAGGCTTAAAGATCTTTAATGACATGCCTGTCATTGTAAGAAGTGGCGCGGTGGTCCCGGGTTTGAATCCTGGTGAAGACTGGGATCTTTAATTTCGGGATATTTGGGCGCCTCTGAGTCTAGCCAGCTCTAATGGGTACCTGACATTTGTTGGGGAAAAGTAAAGGCGGTTGGTCGTTGTGCTGGCCAGATGGCACCTTCGTTAACACTAGGCCACAGAAACAGATGGCTTTTACATCATCTGCCCTATCGACCGCAAGGTCTGAAAGAGAAACTTTACTTTTTTTTTACTATCAAAGACAAAAGGCAGAGAGAAATGGCGAAAGACGGTCAACAGATCTTGGGTGATGCACCTACGATCCAAGAGATTAGTGAAGGCGAAGGAGAAGAGAGAGCAGAAGATATAAACCAGTACTCCGGCCACTTACCTTATATCCATTGTTGGCTAAAGTGTATGTCCTGGAGACGGTACCCCACTCCAACACATTGTCCCAGTTATAGGCATACACATCTTTGACAGGTATCGTCGACCTGCATATGCAGACATATAGAGCTACATAAAAATATACATACAGTGCTGGAATCTAAATGCACTGGGGAGGGTGTAGAAAGTCCTAAGACACGAAGAGGCAATGGGAAAGAGTTAAAAAAGAATAGGTTTTGTCTCGGAGACCTAGAGAGAGCGCGGTAGACAGAGAAAGTTTTGCTTTTTTTTTTGTTAGTCATTAGAAAATCTTACTTCTGTATGCTTAAAGCCCTAAGATACAGAAAGATATTTAGACTGCCCTCTTTTAAAACCAGGGCCGGCCTTAGGCTACTGCAACCTATTGAACCGAAGTGGGCCCCGCAATTTATGTGCCCCGCGCTAATTGTATGTGTAAATGATTAAAATAATCCTTAATAACTCCTGGAAATCTCCTGAAATTGCAAAATATACGAAAAAGTCCCGGAAATCTAAAATATTAAAATCTCCTTAAAACTCATAAAAGTCTCTTGAAACAAAGAATCGTCATTTTGGGGTGTCATTTAATATTGAAAATGACAATCCTACGAGCGATAAAAAAACAAACAAAAAGGGAATTATTAAATACCCGTAACTGTGGCATCAGTGGAAAGAAGCCTTTCGCACCTCAAACTAATCAAGAATTTCAAATATATAGTAGAGCACTATGACTTAATGTTTACACTAACCAGTCTCTGTTCTCTTCTACGGAAATTGCGATATATAAATGTTCAGTTTTTTGCCGAGACAGCGAATTTTTATTTCTAAATTGCGTAAGTTTATTTTTATGCTGTTACTTTTAAATTTTATTTAGGGGCCACCGAATTCGTTTCGCCTAGTGTCTCCAATTATCCAAGGGTTGGCACTGGACAGCAAATATGCATGGGGGAAAACGCTAGTCTTACTATAACCGAACAGATGCGCCTCTGAGTGTACCTAATAGGTCTAACTTACAGATTGTATGGTTCATTGCCATCTCGCATCAAGCCATCTTCCCAAGCACCCAGAGATAAATTCTTTGTGGCGGCCAGCCTGGACACTCTCTGTAAAGATAAAAAAAAAGTTAATACTAAGAGATTGATAGAAGACAGTATTTAAAAATTTTAAAGACTCTGGCACACTGAAGGTTCAACGGACTCTGAGCAGTAATTTTAAGTCGCGATGAGTTTTGCATTGATTACTTTCGCATGGCTTACTATTTGTCTTATAAGATGTTCTTTCCTTTGGCTTTAAGTCTAAAAAAAAAATAATTACATTTTTGAATCCAAGAGTGAGAATCTCTTTTACATTTGTCATTCGTATATGTATATGTGGATGTGTATGTATATGTGTATATGGATCCCAGTGTGTGCACATGAGTGTGTTTCTAATTGTGAGTCATGGTCATTTACAATTCTGCTAGATCAGTAGCTGAACTCAATCTTGGCCAACAGATAGTACACAAGTACATTGATCTAGATGTGACCCACTTTTGATAGCCTCTGGTGGGAGCATACATGGGGTTTGTCAAACTTACTTGTTTCTAGCCATAGCATAGTCTTCGTTGCACAATTTAGTTTAAATACCACAGAAGGTGAATGTAATAGAACATTCCATTTAAAACCAAAACCATGGAATTAATTTTAATAAATTCATTTTTATTGCTCTGAATTTTGCTATCAAAAGACGTCTAAAATCACACAACTGTGAAACTATTGATTTTTTAGCAATGGAATCCGTAGGCAATTGTAAAAATCAAATGTGACTTGAAATTGTTTTTTTCAAAGTGCCTTTTCCAGTATTGTAATCTCAGTTCATATCTCTGTCTATACATCTCTCCATTTTTTATATTGCGAAGATTTGTAACCTGAAAGAAGAAGATAGGTAATCGCCTCGTTTCTGAACTCATAATCTTTTTAGATTCCCGTGACATCGGGGGTACCTGAAAGAAATGTGTCTTGGGAGAGCCTCCTATTAACTGTCCAGCTTCTCTTAAAGTTTTGCACTTCGTAGAGTTGACCCATGCCCCAGCGCCGACTTCATCCCCACCAAAATGAAACATCGTCAAGGGTTGATTGCCTTGTCTGTGTAAAGACAAAAGCTGGAGAAGAGAGAAACACCGTTGAGAACAGAATTTAAAACCTAGAATACAGAACATAGAAAAGAACACAAAAATCGGAACATAACACAGAGCCTAGAATACAGCACATGGAACAGAACACAACGTTTTGAACACAGAACATAAAACATAGAACATGGAAAGTAAAAGGTAGAATACAGAACACGGCACTTGGTACATAGAAAACAGATCTTGGAACATAGAACAAAACATTGAACACAGAAAATGGAACCTAAAAAAAAAGAAAATAGAATATAGCTGAGAACACATAACATCGGGTATTTTAGTAACCTGGTCAATAAGACTATGAAGTTAGCCAACACGACTAGTGAACTGGCCAACACAAGTAGTGAGTTAACAAGGGAATTGGCCAACACAAGTAATGAGTTAAGTGAACTGGCCAACACAAGTAATGAGTTAACAAGTGAACTGGCCAACACAAGTAATGAGTTAAGTGAACTGGCCAAAACAAGTAGTGAGTTAACAAGTGAACTGGCCAACACAAGTAATGAGTTAAGTGAACTGGCCAACACAAGTAATGAGTTAACAAGTGAACTGGCCAACACAAGTAATGAGTTAAGTGAACTGGCCAAAACAAGTAGTGAGTTAACAAGTGAACTGGCCAACACAAGTAATGAGTTAACAAGTAAACTGGCCAACACAAGTAATTAGTTAAGTGAACTGGCCAACACAAGTAATGAGTTAGGTGAACTGGCCAACACAAGTAATGAGTTAAGTGAACTGGCCAACACAAGTAATGAGTTAAGTGAACTGGCCAACACAAGTAATGAGTTAACAAGTGAACTGGCCAACACAAGTAATGAGTTAAGTGAACTGGCCAAAACAAGTAGTGAGTTAACAAGTGAACTGGCCAACACAAGTAATGAGTTAACAAGTAAACTGGCCAACACAAGTAATGAGTTAAGTGAACTGGCCAACACAAGTAATGAGTTAGGTGAACTGGCCAACACAAGTAATGAGTTAAGTGAACTGGCCAACACAAGTAATGAGTTAAGTGAACTGGCCAACACAAGTAATGAGTTAACAAGTGAACTGGCCAACACAAGTAATGAGTTAACAAGTAAACTGGCCAACACAAGTAATGAGTTAACAAGTGAACTGGCCAACAAAAGTAATGAGTTAACAAGTGAACTGGCCAACACAAGTAATGAGTTAACAAGTAAACTGGCCAACACAAGTAATGAGTTAAGTGAACTGGCCAACACAAGTAATGAATTAGGTGAACTGGCCAACACAAGTAATGAGTTAAGTGAACTGGCCAACACAAGTAATGAGTTAACAAGTGAACTGGCCAACACAAGTAATGAGTTAACAAGTGAACTGGCCAACACAAGTAATGAGTTAACAAGTGAACTGGCCAACACAAGTAATGAGTTAACAAGTGAACTGGCCAACACAAGTAATGAGTTAACAAGTGAACTGGCCAACACAAGTAATGAGTTAGGTGAACTGGCCAACACAAGTAATGAGTTAAGTGAACTGGCCAACACAAGTAATGAGTTAACAAGTGAACTGGCCAACACAAGTAATGAGTTAACAAGTGAACTGGCCAACACAAGTAATGAGTTAACAAGTGAACTGGCCAACACAAGTAATGAGTTAACAAGTGAACTGGCCAACACAAGTAATGAGTTAACAAGTGAACTGGCCAACACAAGTAATGAGTTAACAAGCGCACTGGCCAACACAAGTAATGAGTTAACAAGTGAACTGGCCAACACAAGTACTGAGTTAACAAGTGAGCTGGCCAACACAAGTACTGAATTAACTAGTGAACTGGACAACACAAGTAATGAGTTAACAAGTGAACTGGCCAACACAAGTAATGAGTTAACAAGTGAACTGGCCAACACAAGTAATGAGTTAACAAGTGAACTGGCCAACACAAGTAATGAGTTAACAAGTGAACTGGCCAACACAAGTAATGAGTTAACAAGTGAACTGGCCAACACAAGTAATGAGTTAAGTGAACTGGCCAACACAAGTAATGAGTTAACAAGTGAACTGGCCAACACAAGTAATGAGTTAAGTGAACTGGCCAAAACAAGTAGTGAGTTAACAAGTGAACTGGCCAACACAAGTAATGAGTTAACAAGTAAACTGGCCAACACAAGTAATGAGTTAAGTGAACTGGCCAACACAAGTAATGAGTTAGGTGAACTGGCCAACACAAGTAATGAGTTAAGTGAACTGGCCAACACAAGTAATGAGTTAAGTGAACTGGCCAACACAAGTAATGAGTTAACAAGTGAACTGGCCAACACAAGTAATGAGTTAACAAGTGAACTGGCCAACACAAGTAATGAGTTAACAAGTGAACTGGCCAACAAAAGTAATGAGTTAACAAGTGAACTGGCCAACACAAGTAATGAGTTAACAAGTAAACTGGCCAACACAAGTAATGAGTTAAGTGAACTGGCCAACACAAGTAATGAATTAGGTGAACTGGCCAACACAAGTAATGAGTTAAGTGAACTGGCCAACACAAGTAATGAGTTAACAAGTGAACTGGCCAACACAAGTAATGAGTTAACAAGTGAACTGGCCAACACAAGTAATGAGTTAACAAGTGAACTGGCCAACACAAGTAATGAGTTAACAAGTGAACTGGCCAACACAAGTAATGAGTTAACAAGTGAACTGGCCAACACAAGTAATGAGTTAGGTGAACTGGCCAACACAAGTAATGAGTTAAGTGAACTGGCCAACACAAGTAATGAGTTAACAAGTGAACTGGCCAACACAAGTAATGAGTTAACAAGTGAACTGGCCAACACAAGTAATGAGTTAACAAGTGAACTGGCCAACACAAGTAATGAGTTAACAAGTGAACTGGCCAACACAAGTAATGAGTTAACAAGTGAACTGGCCAACACAAGTAATGAGTTAACAAGCGCACTGGCCAACACAAGTAATGAGTTAACAAGTGAACTGGCCAACACAAGTACTGAGTTAACAAGTGAGCTGGCCAACACAAGTACTGAATTAACTAGTGAACTGGACAACACATGTAATGAGTTAAGTGAGCTGGCCAACAAGACTAGTGAGCTCAATGTCTTACATTCAAATATTGTGCGTAACGGTCATTTAAGTCAATGACGTGAAGGTCACTCACCTCGTCCATCAGAATGTTGATGAAAGTGTACGTCTCCTCCAGGCATGGGTTGATGGCGTCATCAGAAAAGGTTTGGGGCGTCAGGTAAATAGAGGTGTCATTCTCTTCTGTCAGATAGGTTTGTAGTCCCAAACTCTTTTGGCCCATGGCCACCAGTTTCTCTTTTCTAGCCTTGAAAGAAATATGTCCAGTTAAATGACCAGCTTACATGGCGAACATTATTTTAGATTTTCTATCCTACATACCATGGAGGGAACATTACCAGGAAAAAGTAGAAGCAGACAGAAAAAGCAATAGAAAGTCAACCTAAAGGAATGGACGTCATTGAGGAATATTCTGTACAAGGCAAAAGAAAGACAGGAATGGAGAATGACGGTCAACAGATCTTATTAGTGCCCCAAATGTCAAACAGACTAATGGATAGGGGAAGTTGAAGGTTATCCTAAACAGAGGCGGCCTTAGCAGTGTGCCAAGGCCGCCTCTGACAGTTCTTATGCCAAGGTGAACTGTTAAACATTGATATCCGCTTAAAATGTACAGGCCATAAGATGCTGTCTTTATCGAAACTGAAAGCTGTTTTGAAACCAAAAATGTCATGTTAGGAGATTTAATTGTGATTGGTATCGTAGAGATGCCCGAAAATATTGAGCAACAAGTTGTAGTTATTAAGAGCTGGTTTGGTTTTTGAAACTGACGGTTACAAGAGAATTTATCGCGGGGCCATCCTCAGGCGCGGGCATGGGGCGGTTGCCCCACTTGCCACCCCTTAAGGCCGCTACTGATCCTACATACAAGTTTATAAATGGTAATCAATAATAAAATCTCACAGAGGGTCGAAGTATAAATGGGAAGAATATTTGAACAAGTAGAAAAAAAAATCGTTCTATAATTTGTGTACATCCTTTAGCGTGAAAAAAGAATTATCTGGAATTATTATTTAGATGGTTATATATCAGCCAATAGTAAGGTGAGTAAATGTAGTTATAGACCAATATTGATAACATTTAATAGATATTTGCGAGGCAGTAGATTATGTTAAAACCCATCGAAACCTCACGAGAGGGGGGAATACAGTATTTTTTTACCTTTGGCTTTGGCTTCCATTTAGAATAAACACAAGGATATGTACTTCTGTTAGTGTAACCTTATTTACTTGGTTAAAATAGCGTATCGTGTGTGTTGTGCGATACCATTACTTTTAGATAGTAAGATAAGGAGTATCTTGTGTGTGTTAAACTGAGATATCTAGAAGTTTTTACTTTTCAAACCAACAAATTAAAAAGTTCAGAACAAGCTAACCTTCATAGACACTATGGCTGCTCGTGAATGTCCAGGCATGTCTATTTCCGGAATCACTGTCACGTGATGTTTTCGCGCCTTTTCTAGAATCTCTATATAATCATTTGCTGAAAGATACCCAGAACCTGCAGTGGTGTTGTCTGGGCCAGAACCAAGTTGTGGTAGCAGACATTTTGTTTCCTCCATGTCATGACACCTCTGCGATCCAACCTGTGAGCAGCAGACGGCAATGCTTGAGGACATAGTGCCATTTTCAAGAAATATCTAATATAAAATTGGTAATGTCACATCATTGATCAGTTCTTTGAACTAGAAGATAATGAATTGAATTGGTTTCTGATCGACATTAATATTCTCATGAAATGTGAAGTAATTAGGGCCTAATAAAATTTAAAGGGAAAAAAAAAGCTTTCACTGTCTTTTAGGGCACTGGTGCATTCGTCACGTGCACTATTTGATGCAGACACTTTGTAGACATCACCGAAGTGTTTGTGCTATTGGAGAATGTACATTGTCCTTCTGTCTTTTGCTTCCCTCTCAAAAAGTCTTTCTTTATAATGTCAACATCAATATTTAAGCAAGTGGATCAAGGATTTCAGTCCTCATTCAGTCAGTCAATAAGTCAGGATTCAACAACCTGGCAACAAAAAAACAACAACAACAAACAAACAAAAACTCGCCTTTACTTACCTGTACAAGTTCTGGTAAAGATTTGATCTCCAGCCTCCAACCCTCGTCGTCACTAAGGTGTAGATGAAGTTTGTTTAATTTATACAGAGACATCAGCTTAGTAGAGATATATAGAGAGGAGATATATATATATAAAATATATATAAAAAATGCTCCTTTATCTTAAGGTTTTTCTAAGCATTTTTTTTATTTTTATTTTTAAGTTATGGTTCAGTGTATTTTTAAATTTTTGTATGATTACTATTTACTTTTCTGTTCTAGAGGGTTCAAACCCTGCTTGACATCATGCCCTACTGTCCGACAGAATATTTTGGAAGAAGTAGAATTTTTTTTTTTATATCAAACATTACACAAGTGTCATCGTTAGGATTAGGGCGTCTCAGATGGTTCTTGGAAAAAGCATCAGGAGCTTGGGTTTAGTAGATGCACTGGCTGATCCAGGGGGGAGGGAAAGGCGGTAGAGGCGATCGCCCTCCCTCCCCAAACGGGCGAGCCCCATCCGAAGGAGGGGCGGACGAATTCTAGTAATTCACATACTTTTAGAATTTATTAGTTATGTTAATAAGATATACCAATTATTAATATTTTCAACCTATTTTTAGATTATTTCGCCCCCCTCCAGTATGTTGGCTGATTTGGTAGGAAGGGGAGATGGCAATGACATCAATCCCCCCCCCCCCCCCCCCAACCATAAACTTTCGAGTGGGGGGGCGGTCCAATTTATTTGTAGAAATCACAGCTTGTCAACGGAATCAATTAAATATATATATAATTAAAACTTGTTATTGATATTTTAACCGATCTTTATATTATGTCGTTCCCCTATTAGACAATTGGTTGGGGTGGGGGGGGGGGGGGAAACATCTACTGTCCTTCCCACCTAAACCCTTTGAGTTAGGGGGGGGCGGTCCTACTTTTATTTAGAAATCATAGTTTGTGAATAAAATGTGTTTAATATCTATATAATATAAGCTTCATATCCATGTTTTAACCCATTATGTCGCATATGGACATATGGACCCATCGGACAAACCAATACTTTTTCTTTTTGTATTTTAGTTAAGTAATTACAAAATTAAAAAAAATTGTCACTAATATAATTTATAAATGGTAGAAATTAAATTCTTTAATGCCAAATGCAATCATCAGCAGAAATTATAAAAAAGAGCGAGGATTTATGTTTACACTCTACCGCTTGTCTACATTTCCAGACGAAAAAATGACGTTTTATGACAGAAAAGTCAAATATGGTGACAGAGTTCATTTATTTGCATACGAGTTTATCTTACTTTTTTTAAAAGTAAGACTTTGTTTTGGAAAATTCAGAATTTATACGAAATTTGTCATTATAAGAGTAACAATTGAGATGAGTTATGAACACAAATATTATTTTCCTGGTCATCTTTTTTAAACCTTTATTCTTACTGATACTATTCTGTTGTATAAAAAAATTTGGGACTCTAACCATGAACACAACAATACATATCGAAGGTGCCGCTACAATTCACAATTTATGGATGAATCCGAAAAATGCAAAAAATTTAGAAAAGAATCTAATTGGTTTACTTAATATCTCCTCCCACTTCCGATATTTTTTGTTTAGAGCTTTGAATTATAGTTCTGTAACAAAGCATGCCCAGTGAACAGAATGTATCACTTACAAATGAGAATTTTCTAAATATATTTTTTTATTTTTTTTTCGGTGGTGATCCTCAAAGTCTTAATTTAAATCTGTGTTGGGGTATCTTATCTTTTCAAGGAATAAATCGATCCCTACTGGGGGAGCTTACAGCGCTCCCCTAGACCTTTAGCTGTCAAGAGAAAGGCCTCAACAAGGCTTTTTTTTTTTTTTTTGTTTTTTACGAATATATTTTTTTTGGCGGCGAACCCCAAAGCCTTAATCTAAATATATATCTTATCTTTTCAAGGAACAAATTGGTTGTATTTGCAATGTAGAAAGGTGCTGTAAATTCATATTAGAATATTTTTCAAGTAAAACATTATTCAAAAGTTCCTTTTTGATAGGATGAATAATGAGCTGTAGATGCCAGGAGAATGCGTTTCTGCAGTGAAGATTGAAAGAAAACGCTTTTGGCGACGGGGCTTCGCCCCGATGCCACCTGGGGTAGCTTACAGCTGTACGCGCGTTTATGCTTAGGGTTAGTGTTTACAGGGCGCTAGGGTTAGGGTTTGGAAAAAAATCGCCCCCCTCACTTCAAAATTCGGGATCCGCTAGTGCTTGGATGGAATAGTATATAGTCTCACTGACGTTTGAGCACCATACTATAACGATGTTCACACCTCATGCTATTAAAGCTTGTTATCGAACTGCTAATACATACTTCTATCATTTCTAGTATCTCTTCTTTACTGTGAAAATTTCTGGCTAAGTCCAACAGTAAACCTCTGTAGGAAAATCTTGGACTGTCGATGATGTTTAGTTCTGGAACTTCAAATTGTTCAGTCTAAAAGATAGGAAAGGGGCACATATTGGTAGATTTATACTTTAAACATAGACACACAGAAACTGCAAGTGTGACAGAAAGAAAGAGAGAGAGAGAAGAGGGGAGAAGTGAAAGTAAAATATAAGACACTAGATTAAAAATAAAATTAAGAAATAAAAAAAAATAAGCGTAGGGGGGAAGAACATCAGAACACAACTAAGAGAGAGAGAGAGAGAGAAAGAGAGAAAGAGAGAGAGAGAGAAAGAGAGAGGGAGGGAGGGAGTGAAAAGAGGTAAAAAGAGTTAGAAAGACAAAATGAGAGGTGAAAGTGAATGTAAACAGAGGAAAAGGAGAAAATAAAATATGAAAAATAGAAAAAGAGAGAGAAACAGAGAGATAGAGAGAAAAAAAGAGAGAGATGGAGAGAGAGAGAGAGAGATAGAGAGAGAGAGATGGAGAGATGGAGAGATGGAGAGAGAGAGAAAGGGTTGTAGAATTTAAAAAAAGAAGAATATGTATGAACTTTGACTACACAATGTGCGACATAATTGAACAGAAATTCATACCATCATTGCCATAAGGGATATAACTGCGTAAAATACTCCAGTTGTGCCATTCCCCACCAGAGTTATCCTCTGCGTTGTAAAGTTTGACTCAATACTATAAGCTTCAGAGGTATCCTCCACAGTTCTTGCTCCCTTGGGTATTTCCACAGTGCCAATTTGCATACTTATCACCTTCTGGCCTGTCCTGTTTCCAGAATGCAGCACATGGTCAGGGCTGAGATGTAAGTAATCTGAAAACATGTATTCATTACGAAAGTACAAATTCTGGTAATTGTTATTTTAATTGCGATTTAATAACATTAACCCGTTTGTTGAAAGAAAGAAATAGCTTTGAATAAGTCTATATGCTTTTATAATACCAAACGTTTGTTAGCTTAGAAATATATGTTAATTTCTACATTAAATTCCTACTAGTTGAGGACTTTTGTATAAAGAGACTCGGCCAAATTGGAAGGAGTGCCCTCTGACAAGCTGTTTGTGACGTATTTCTCCAACTAGTAATTACAAGTAATTACGTCCGCCAGGACGTCAGTGCTTGCTAATGTAGAAGGGAGCGGGAATTTCCGAGTACTAAAATTAAAAAGTCGGGAAATTACTATATGCTTTTGACAAGTTCTGGAAACGGAAAAGGAGATATTTAGGCATCTAAAGTAGGAAGGGTAGTCCAGACATTGGAGATATGAGGAAAATATTTAAAAAAAAATAATTCGCTAAATCATCATATAAAGAGAAATCGCTTTCTATCTGTACCTCCTACCAAGAAAAATACATTTTAAATTACTCTTGAATATTTTTGAACCCTTTGACTTGTTGTATCTGGTTCCTAAGTTTAAGTAAACTGTTTATTTTTAAGTCATGAAATATATAATACAAAATTGGTTTAATAGATTCGAAGATTCTCCGAGTGATCATCTATGACAATGATCACTATAAACTGACCTCGTAAGTACTCCACTTCGTCACTGAGAGTTCCAGTGTAACTGATGTACCAGTTGGAGTCAATGGTCAGATATTTGAGAGTGCCCATGCTGTCCATCTTGACGCTGAGCGGTTTAGGTACCAGGCGAAGTTCCGACTGGTCATTCGGATAAGGGACGTAGTTTCTGTCGTAACGTTCCTGCAAAGAGAACGGAATCATTTCAAATAGTCCATACTAGATCAGTGCTTCCACTTATTTAGATCCGGCATTAGACCTGGTAATGCAGGTGTGATCAATGATATTTGCTAAGATATCAGTCACCAGATGAGGACACTAACTTCCCCTTTCAGAATTTGAGATCTATAGGATGTTGTAAAACTCATCTGTTTCCGTAGCTCACGGTGAACGAGCATGTCATGTGGCAGGGGCGGCCTTAGGCATAGGCAAACTTGACAGACGCCTATGGACTCCAATTGGTGGGGGTCCTCTCACAGTGCTCAAACCATTTTTTTAAGAGAAGAAATAGCTAACCTTGTGCCCAGTGATATTGTTGGGATACACTAGGTTAGAGGTGAAAGGTTAACGTTGGACTATGACCTCTGACCTGAGCAGTAAATGGGTTGTATTCATCAAAGTCGTAACGCTTCCACTGCATCGGGGACGTCCTCTCAGACACGAAGGCCAGGTCCTCCCCCTGGGTGCTTGCGATGACTACAGGTTTTAGACCGGGATATACCATGTACCAGTTGAGCATGTTGTCTGTCCGAGCCACTGACCAGAACCTGACCTGTAAGAGACATACAACGTATTATTTTAATATGATTCTATGTCAACGAACTGAGCTAATAATCTTTCAGTTACTAAATTTTCTTGATTAAAAAAAGGTCATTTAAATATTATAATGTAACTCATTTTTTGTCTTCGTAATATAAATAAGGAAACAACAAAAAGGCACGAACACAAGGTAACAAAACAAACGTGACATCAAAACAACACCTAGAACTGTGGCACGTGTGGCTGAGAGATCAAAACTGCTTGACTTAGGCTTAGCTACCAAACAAGGTAGCTAGAGTTCAAATCTCGACTCGATCAGAATAGAGTTTGCTGAGCTGCCTAAGGAAACACGAAAACCCGCCAGAAAACCCCTCCTTCCACTGACCCACAAAAGACCATAGTGCACTAAGCTGTAAGCATGAATGATGCACTATATATATACGCCATTAAAAAAAAGTAAAAGCATCTGTGCTATGAATCCGCCAATGTGACTCTTGAAACACTATAAGGCACTTTCCTGCCTCCAAAGTCCCCCCCCCCCCCCTGATCTTTGTACAAAGAGAATTCGTGCTTTGGATACTGAAAATTCTGAAGCTCAGAATCCAGTATAAAATGCAAACAGTTCTCTCCTAGACCCTCTAGCTGACAAATGGTTAGAGGGGAGGGGAAGTGTCATCCATTTTTTATCGTTAATAAAAAGTTTTTAAAAAACAACAACACTGCATTAGACAGTGATTTCACATCGTCAATATCCTGTCTTCCTGTTTCCCTCCAAAATAAAAAAAAATATTTTGTTTTGAAATCATTGACTCAAATAAAAATGAAATATCAAAATTACTATCAAAGAATCAAAGCTTATATTGAAACGAAATAGCATCAATTGCTTTGAATCAAGCATGAAATTAATTTCTAATGAGATCTAGTCTAACAATAATAAATATGTTCGATTGGAACTATTGTTATTAATTGTTATTGTTCAGCGCAACTTTCAAGCTAATAGAGAATAAGTGCGCAATGGTCCAATATCTTTTATGAATCAATTTGTGGGAAGGATATCTTGGATAAGGTTTCCGACATGCTATAAGGGAGCACAATTACATAGAATCTAGCCTCTATGATGGAAGGCCGACGTGTTAGTTACTGGACTATTCAAATAGTTGTGAAACAGAAGGTTTCATAGACTATCGTTAGTTTAAAACTTTCAGAGAACAACCTACTTCTCTAAACAAGGCATATTTCAATGAGCGTAGAGCATTTTCATTATAAATCTAAATTAATTAATTACGATTATTGATTATCTAATTGGTCAATTGTCATCGATGATGAAATGAATAATTGTGCAAAGCTTAAACTTGATCCGAGAATGAGAAGTGGGAGAAATAACGTGAAAGAGACCACCCAGACAGACAGACACAGTTGATATAAGCCCATCTTTTTATCATGGGATTTCAACCCTAGAGGAGCACGGGTATTTGATCGTAACCAACGGTTATCCTCCATTTTTATTTCAAACAAGGGAAACAATGTTATTTTATAAATTGTTTGTAAAAATATGAGTTCTAAGGATGAACCATAGTATAAGATAATCTAAGATTTAAGAACAATAACAATACAATGACAGTAAACTTTTGTATTTATAGCAGAACTATGTCGTCAATAGCAAACAGGATATATTTTTTTTTTCATGAATCAAAGCTGTGTCTAAGTTTACGATTCTAGTTTTAAATAGAACAGACGTGTAAACATATTGTAATCTATAGCGCTACATTCAAATCTTTAAGCCAATAAACCGCTTAGAGCGCACATGAGCTAAGTCTGAGCTAACACTAAAATGTTCTTCTAAAAGCCCAAATAACGTTTCACCCATCCTCCTAGAGTGTTTCATGATTCCATATGTTGGTGAATAATGACATATTCGTCGCTGAAGCACTGTACAACTAATAATCAGTTTATTTTATTTGTGATAGAAAACAGAGCCTTGCAATATCCAAAACAGTAGACGTTAGTTATAATGTTAACATATTGGACAATGGCATGAACTTCTCAATAAGGTTGTACGTTCTTATATTAGCATTATTATTTATTTCCATACAATCGAATGACACGTTCTAGATGCTTGTGTATTCACCTTGTTTTATTGTCTTCTGTGTTATGGCGAATATAATCACATTTAAAATTAGGTAAAAAAAAACAACACATCATGCAAATTATACATACTTAAAAAACAACAACAACTCCTTAAAGGGGAAGAGCTGTACGATTACTGTCACGTCCGTAAATAGTATAAGATATATCGCCATTTTTCTATACTAAACACAATTAATTAATAACCACTAATTAATTAATTACCACTTATAAATTAACTGATTATTTTTGTATATTAATGTTTGGCTGTCATCGTCAATAAATAATCCTGCTAAGCTTCAACTTGATTCGAGAATGGGAAAATAGAAGAAATAGCATGTACAAGATTTGTACCAGAGAGACAGACAGAATGAGTTGATATTAACTTTGTTAAAAATATAATAAATATACTTAACATTCTCGCCAACTAAAATTTACCTTTAAAATGATCTTTCTCATACTTCCAGGTGGCAGAGGAAGGAAGTTTTCCGTGGGCTCAAAATAGAAAAAACTGCCCTGAACGTGCGTCACCTTGATTCCTTGACCTACAAGCTCCGCCCCTTTGTTGCCCCTGTTCCCTAGCAAGTCGGGCTCGATCATGAAGATGCAGAAGAAGTACATCTTCCAAGGGCCGTAACTCAAAATCTCCGTGCTGGCTCCGTTTTCCAAGGTCACTTCTGCTTCGAAGCGCTCCATCTCCTTTGTATTTGTCCTCACCGTCCATTTGACCTTTAACCCGTTGGCGATGTTGTTCAAGGCATTCTGGGTAAAGTTTTGCGCCTCTGAAACTATAAGGTGAAATACAAGACTGGGAAATCGAATGCAAATAATAATAAAAAAAGGGGAATGCAAATGTCTGCAAGTATGAAATTAATAAAGACTTCAGTATTTTGAGGTTTTACAAACATTACAGATTTGGTCTGTAGTGTTGACTTGTTCCGATTGTAGTGGTATAATTATCAGTCAGCACTAATGATCTAACTCCTGTAAGTGTTTACTACGCTGTAAGACCTTACTATAACATTCACCTTCACCTGTCCCTTGGTCTGTTGGACAGTTGGGGCACCACGTACGATCTCTCGGCCGTTTCTCTTCATTCCAGTGTTTTAGTAGGACTTGATAACTTTTTAAATACAAAATCATCAAATTATAACTTTTATATAGCGCTACTTTCAGGCTTATAGCATGCTACAATCTCATTTGTAGAACAGTGTGGGGGAGGGATATCTGGGAGAAGGTTTTTCCGTGCTGCCTTAGCTGCTCAGTAGCCAAGACAAGCCAAGTTCAAGAGTACTTAGCCTCTCGACCACGCTTCCCACAATACATCATATACAGTTTGGTTGGTACTTGGTTTTGGGAACCAATAAAACTATTCAAAACATCCAGCTTTCTTTTATGAACTCATGCTTTGGTTCATATTAACCAAGCTTATATCAACTGTCTGGTAAATTATCAGTACACTTTATTTCTCCAACACCCATTCTCGGATCAAATTGAAACTTTGTATAATTATTCATTGGCATGGGAGCGGTGGCTGAGCGTTAAAGAGCTTGGCTTCCGAACTGGGGGTCCCCGGCTCGAATCCTGGTGAAGACTGGGATTTTTAGTTACGAATCTTTGGGCGCCTCTGAGTCCACCCAGCTTTAATGGGTACCTGACATAAGTAAGGGAAAAGTAAAGGCGGTTGGTCGTTGTGCTGGCCACATGACACTCTCGTTAACCATAGGCCACAAAACAGACGACCTTTACATCACATGGCCTATAGACCACATGTGTCCTATAGACCTCATGCTATCCTCATGCGACGCAATAAGGTGCAGTATTGTTTTTATTGTCATTAAATAAACATTATATTTGTCTGCCAAAGAGAACTTGAGTCAATCTGTAAGGTCTGTGTCTGTCACGTGTCAAGTGTCACTCCAGGAGGCACGAACCCAGGCCAGCAGTCTACGCATTCGCGACACATTGGTAGTGACCAGTCCAATGTGTAATAGTAATACAGACTTCTTCATCGTTACACAATTTAACCTATCGATGACAGTAACATGTTCCTAATGGATAAGGTTAATAATGATTATTTTAAAAAATATAAGTGTAAAAATGTTTGTAAAATGTTTTACATGTTTCAGATGTTCCTTCAGAGTTGAAGATAATTACTTCCTAGTCCAAACCTCCCGCAGGACGACGGGGGATGGGAGCGGGCAGGGTTTGAACCCGGGACTATCGATAAATCTGAACGACAGTCCAGCGCGCAAACCGCACGACCAGGCAGCCATCACTTAATGAATATATGGAGATGCAGTGGCTGAGGGGCAAAGCACTTGGAACCGGAAGTCCCGTGTTCGAATCCTGGTGAAGACTCTAGGTGGACCACTTCGGGGGCCGATTTTGAGTTTGTGTTTCCACACAAACTGTCTTTGTAACCTTGTTTCCTTAATGACATAGATCGCTAAGTGATTTCATTTAATTAGCCAAACATCTTTAATGTTTAATATTTAAAGGCAAAAAGTAGTTATTTAGAATTAATATAAGCTAAAAAAGGAAGGGGGAGATTAAACGGAAATAAGATTTACCAACAAACCATGTCTTAGAATCTTAAATAATAAATAGTAAAGGTATGTCCTAGACTAGGAAGATCGTGGCCATCTATGAAATTTTACCTGGCCACGAAGACTCGAATGCCACATTTGAAACAGATCAAGCCCCGCCGCCGGGTCCAAAGTGTTTTTGTTGGTTTGTTTATTTTCGTCTTGACTTCGAAGATAATTTTGTTTGGAGGTGTTTGTAAATTTGTCATGTGTCTATCAGCCTAAGATACTTCCCTATACACACTTTACGCCCATTAATACATTCGTCACTGAAATTTTTTTAAAGGGGGAGAAAAGGTTGCAATGTGTAAATAGTATTTCTAATGTCCCTGACCCAGGACACATCTACCTGAAACTTCTAAGACCAAGGCAAGCCTACACAACACACACAAAATTTACTTACGATTAAGGAGAGAGATATAATAGTAGCAGTGCCGGATTTAAGTAAGTGGAGGCCCTGGGGGAAGAATTTTTAAGTTAGTGGAGGCTCTGAGAAAGGATTTTCGTGGAGGCTTGAAGCTTCAATAAACAAGCACTTAGTTATATAAAGAAATCTAAAACCAAGTCATATTTGTGAGGAAAGAAACAGAGAATTTGTACACTTTAAATTCCATTTCCCCTTTTTTCGCGGTCCCCGAAAGGGGAAAAGACGCTATTAGTTTTTGTGGCCTGTCTGTCCGTCCGTCTGTCCGTCCATCCCGTTTATTTTCTTATAATTTATTTTATTATTTTTAAAGTGAAGGCATCCTTTAAAGGTTGGGTCTGCGCGACTACACCGTCTTGCACTCTCGTAAATCCGATCTTGAATAGTACGATGACACAGAGCATAAGAAAATCATTTTAAAAAATGAGGTACTTATGACTAGTGAAGATTATATAGTTATATATTGTTTGTTTCAGTTTAGAGCTGCGACCTAAAAAGGGGATTCGGCTTATACTACCACTTTATTCAAGTGCAATATTTTTCCGTTGTTCGAGCTACCAAACAAAATAATTACTTGCCAGCAGTTAATAAATTGGTTAATTTTTGTTTGTGGATTCTTGTGTTGTCAGGTAAAAGAAATGATCGTGCACAATTTCAGCATGATGTGAGATTGGGTGTTTGAGGAATAACCTGTACAAACTTTTTACCAGACAGAGGGAGTTGATATAAGAGATAAGATAAGATAATTTTTATTGATCCAATCAAATGGAAATTCAGTTTGACTACAATTGGAAACCTCAGCGTAACTACTCTACAATAACAATATAGATGCAAATACGAACAACATTCACACACGAAATACATACACACTCACAACCAGCGCTTAATAAATTAGACTTTTACGTACTCCTCGATGACGACAGATGATCTTGTAACACTCTGACCGAAATTGGGATGAATGAGTTTTTAAATCTTTCTGTTTTAGTCCTAATGGAAAGGAGACGACCACTTCGTTCAGATCTTATGTAACAGTGATTTAATGGGTGCAGGTTAGCTTTAATCTTTGAAAAAAAAAAACTTCTCTTCCTCTAGCAGTCAACAGAGCACTTAGAAAAACGCTACTGGAAAGGGGCTAACTCAGCTTTGGTATAGTGTATGGAATTACTGTATACAGTACAATGTCTGGCTAACACAGAGCGGCTATAACGTTTAAAATGTTGAGTCTTGTCAAGTCTTGGTACTTTCGTTTAAATAATACAGTAGTTGCCGTACCGATCGACTATTTGCATAGTTACAGGCATGGTCCACTAGATTCTGTCACGTGTTCAAGTCACGTGAACGGATCTTTGCATTTAGTAAATAATACAAAACCGCTACATCCATAAGAAAGATTGCTTGTCTCGTGCGCCTGACTGACGCTGTCGCTTTGCAAAACTTTGGCCTCGAAATAAGACCTATGACAATTTTTAAATGATGTATATACTAATTTAAAAAATCTTTTTTTTTTTAAACTAAGCTTTTAATAGGGAAAGAACTATCTCTCTCACCAATGTAAAAATTACATTTCCTATTTGATATCAAACAAAATAATCAATTGCTAGTAATTTCTTCATTAATTGGTAAATTATTAAATTGATTCATGTTTTGTTAGGTACAATAAATAATTGTTTAAAGTTTCAACTCGATTCTAGAAATAACATGTACGATTATCTAAGGGGATTAAACATTTACATATTACTGAATACTGAAAGATTAATTGCCATATTGCTATCAAACAAAATGACTAATTCCCAGTAATAAATTGACTAATTGTTGTTTTTTGTTTTTTTTATTGATCCATGTCTTGCCTATAAAAAAAGTATGGTTTTGCCTTTCAAAGCTTGTGGTCTATAGCAGGGGTCGGCAACCTTTTGAGTCGGAAGAGCCAAAAATTACAATTTACAAAATTTGCGGGACAAAACGAACTACGCATACCAAGAGTTGCGATGACATAAAGGCCAATACGAGGAAAGCAGGGACGTCCTCGTATAACTTGGCGCTACACCTTCATGGAGGACCTCAGAAACAGTGGACACCAGGTGGGAGGAGGCTTCAGACATTGCCAATGACAGATCTTTATGGGGACAGCTTGCCGCCCAATGCGCCGAACGGCGCGGGAGGACCTAAGAGACTAAGTAAGTAAGTAAGATGTATTTTGATTAAATACATATTACAAGATGCGAGATTTGCACACTATTATGGGTTATGTCTAAAAAAGAAAGGTGTGCATGATTTGACCTACTCGGCGCAGATAACGCAAGTTGAACCAGAATTAGCTTCTTGCATTCATTTCCAAGGACAATGGTAAAGTTTTGAAAATCTGTCGATGTTTTTGTCTGACAATTTTATTTTTTGTCTTATCCTTTCACAAATCATTGATATAGACCTCAAAGATAATCAGCTGCAATGTCAATTATCTAGGTCTAATATGTACATCAATGAAAAACAAAAAGACAAAACATTAATTAAAAAACTTAGGTTTAAACAGGCAGTAGCAGGGTATCGGGCTTTGGATATACATTCTCTTCGGGGTTTGTTTTTTTTACATCGCTTATATCAACTCACTCCCTCTGTCTGTCTGGTACAAATCTTGTACACGTTCTTTGTCCCAATTCCAATTCTTGGATTAAGTTGAAACTTTGCACAATTATTCATTGTCGATGACAACACAAAATTAAATAATAAGTCAATCGATTAGATGTAATTATTTTTTTTATATGAAAAGGGGAGATAATAAGTTGTTCAATAAACATTTCACTAACAATAGATTAATAAGCACAAGTATTTGAATAGTTCAGTGGCCAACCCCGTTAGCCTCCCATCATGGAGGCGCGAACTCAAATTCGAGTAGAGATTTTAAAAAACAGCAATTCTTTTGAAATGCAGCACGGAAACCTTCTGCCAGTTGATTGATTACATCATTACATTACTGATTACATCATAACATGAGTGATTACATCATTACATGATTGATTACAATATTACATAATTGATTACAATATTACATGATTGATTACACCATTACATGAGTGATTACATCATTACATGATTGATTACAATATTACATGATTGATTACATCATTACAAGAGTGAATACATCATCACATGAGTAATTACACCATTACATGATTGATTACATCATTACATGATTGATTACAAATAATTAATTCTCACAGTACTATTCTAATATATATATATATATATATATATATATATATATATATATAACAATTAACTTGTCTCCCATCGGATGTTATACTCTAAGCAATGCCATCTGTCTACCCTACTCTACGTAGAAGCAGCCTCTACCCACCCACCTCTCACACACGTTCAATGTAGCCATCGATAAAGAGAGAATAGCTTTTAACAATAAAATACAATACAATTAACATTTTTAAAATTACTTTTTTTATCCTTTTCCAACGCGCTTCGCCCACATTTCACTTACCTGAACACGAGAAGGCTAACAGAAGAAGTATTGCTCCAGTTACATTCATTACTGTCAGGAAACACAACCTGGTAGCGTCAGCAACTGTTTAGTCTATTAAGTCAACCGCCGTTGTCAAACTGACCATACACTTCTACCGTGGCCTCAGGGAAATATTATTGTGCTAAATGTACAGAGTATCCTGAAATCTGTACCCCACTCTCAGCAAGACTACAATTAGTATTCCCCCCCCCCCCTATAAAACATACCTTCCTCCCCATGTCACCTGATATTATATTAAAATAGGGACCAAAGTTTCGAAAAGTGAAATCAGTGAATAAAAAAAAAAGTTGGAAAAAATTGGAGGTACTGAATCTATCTATCTATCTAATCTATCTATCTATCTATCTATCTATCTATCTATCTATCTATCTATCTATCTATCTATCTATCTATCTATCTATCTAATCTATCTAATCTATCTAATCTATCTATCTATTTATCTATCTATCTATCTATCTATCTATCTATCTAATCTATCTATCTAATCTATCTAATCTATCTAATCTATCTAATCTATCTAATCTATCTAATCTATCTAATCTATCTATCTATCTATCTAATCTATCTATCTATCTAATCTATCTATCTAATCTATCTAATCTATCTATCTATCTATCTATCTATCTATCTATCTATCTATCTATCTATCTATCTATCTATCTATCTATCTATCTATCTATCTATCTATCTATCTATCTAATCTAATCTAATCTAATCTAATCTAATCTATCTATCTATCTATCTATCTATCTATCTATCTATCTATCTATCTATCTATCTATCTATCTATCTATCTATCTATTTGACTTAGTGCCAGTAGGATGTGTTTTGACAGCCAGAAGAATTGTGACAATACTTGTATGCGACATTAAATGTCTATGGTATTTGATACATCTCATTTGGCTAATCACCCCAATCCTTGCATGGCTTGCCTCTGTTACACCTGGCTTATTCTTACCCTGCAGTCTGAGGCTTCTCAGATGTATATATATATATATTTTTGTTTTGGGGGTGGGGCGGCTCGACTCTCTTTGTATAACATAAGAGAATAAAATAATATAAACAAGATTACAAAGAGAGTTTGTGTGCAAACTCAAACTCAGCAGAGATCCCTCAAGTCGTCCACCCAGGCAGGCTTTAATATTTGAATATCAGAAGCTTTGAGTTTGAGTTTTGAGTTTTTTTAGCACATCGGCACACTTTAGGCCATGTCGTGCCCGTAATCCCTAAAAGATCACTCTCCCTTCATACCACAAGAGCTAAATTTTATTTAGTTAATTTATTAAAAACAAGGTCTATTCACAGTTAAAATAGTAAAGGTAGTGAAAATGTAATAATTTAGTAAAAATCTTTTGTAAATATTATATGTTCACAATTTTACCAATCAAATCTTCGTAGACAACCCCACATCCCAGATAAAGCCCAGTGCCTTCCCAGGGTCGACACTATCGAACAGTGTTTTTAAGTTGTGCGCTCTAAAAAAAATTCCCCTCTAATATCCTGGTATCTCGGGCAATCTGTGTGAGGATAAGTTCGTCAGAATCTTTGAAGGACAAAATATCAGCAACTACAAACTTACCTCGGCGCATTCAAAAAAACACAAAACCAACTATCTTCACAAGGCAGCTATCGAAGTGAATCCATAAGGCAAGAGAAAGAGAGGGCGTCTCAGAAGCACCTGTAGAGGCGACTGGATGGCTGCCTGGACTGTCGTTTGGATTTATCGATGGTCCCGGGTTAAAACCTTGCCCGTTCCCATCCCCCGTCGTCCTCTAATACCCCAAACGGGTGACGGCTGTAAGTAAGTATATATTTATATATATAGCTTTTATACTTTCATGCTTATAGCATGCTCAGAGCGCTTTGGTCCAATCTCATTTGTGGACCAGAGTTGGTTTTCCGTGCTGCCTTTAGGCGCTCAGTAAACACAACTCTGCCCGAGACGGGTGTCGAACCTCGAGCATCCTTCTAGGTAGCCAAGCCAAGCCAAGTTTAAGCGCACTTAGCCTCTCGACCACGCTTCCAACAAGTAACTAATTATTGCAATACTAATATTCCTAAACTAATACGTTTAGTGTGAGCCTGGCTTAACTAGGTGCTATTAAATGATCATTAATTGTTGGTTTGTGAAGAGTTTTACAAATGGTATACTTTTAAATAAGAAAACGACTTGCACTTTTAACAATTAAAAAAGAAGTTCGATTTCAGAAGATAAAAATCATTCGTAACACCTGAACTATGCAAGATAAAAATCATTCGTAACACCTGAACTATGCAAGATAAAAATGTCATGAAATAGGATTTTATTATCTTTTAAAATTTTTTTTTTATTTCGAGATCTAGATGTGACCGACGGGCGGACGGATGGATCACACAAAACTAGGATCGTTTTTTTTTATTCTGCCATGCTTTGTACGGATGTGAAACCCAGCGGTGGTCATTCACGGTTGAGGGCTCTCGAATTGCTTGGCCCGAAGCAACATGCCATTTACAGCTTATCAGGAATAACTTTTGGTTTATTTCACAAATTCCCTTCAAGCTTCGGCCAAGGATATTTATTTTGTCCGAATGAATGTCCGTAGGGGCGCGGCGGCGGAGTGGGGTCCTGGGTTCGAATCTCGGTGAAGACTGGGATTTTGAATTTGGGTATTTTTATAGCGCTCTGAGTCCACCCAACTCTAATGGGTGACATAAGTTGGGGTTAATAAAGACGGTTGGTCGTTGTGCTGGCTACATCACACCATGCTCGTTAACCGTTGGCCAAAGAAACAGATGACCTTAACATCATCTGCCCTATAGATTGCAAGGTCTGAAAGGGAAACTTTGCTTTTTAATTTTACAAGCTTTAGAAACTTTTAGAACAAAACCATTGATTTGAGAAAAAAAAATCGACCACTCGATATTTCAAGCGATGGATTTGTATTGATGCTTGATGGTTCTAGATCAAGAATATTGATTTTTTTGTTCTATAATTAATAAAAATAATAATAGTGCATCGATATTTCAACCGAAAAGGAATGTGTTTAATTACTTTTTATTTTTAGAAGAAGAGATTACATTGCCAAAAACACGTAGTTTTGTTTTTTTAATATATTTTTTTAAATCGTTTGTGGTTTATTCCGATTATACTTTCATTTACACTAACACACAAGACAAACAGTTATTCAGATTATACTTTCATTTACACTAACACACAAGACAAACAGGTTAACGCATCCACGTCCAGACCATATAATACTGTTGGGCAGTCAAGGTTATTGAGAAGTTGTATATAGTTCATGATCAAATACACTGTACATTGTAATATACCCGCTGGAGGTCTTCAATTATAAAGTCATAGTCCCAGATATAGGAGCAAAAGCGAGTGGTCAAAACAAGATACGTTTTTCATGTTCATTACAGAGAGCAAAGATCCAAAATTGTTCATAGTTAATGATTTTGTTAATGCGTTTACCAGCTGACCAGCTTGAATTTCTATTGTTCTGATGTTTTTATGTCCAACACTATATACATAAAGCTGGGCTAATTAACAATGTTCCTGGATATCACGATGCGGATAATACATGAGTTCGGCGCCATTGTATACAGGTCCAAAGAAACTTTATTAGTCTGACCGTTTCTCCTCATCCCAGTCTTGGTAGGGATAAGGATAATAAGTGAAAATTAAGACTTTTTGTTAGAAAATAAATTCGTCTTTGCCTTTTATTCGAACCTTACTAAATGCAAAATCAAGATCAAATTAACTTTACGAGCCATCTACAATAGAAGATAGATTTCCAACATAAAGCCGATAAACATTCAGATATGCCTTTTAGATTTACTATAGACTATTAAAATATGGCTTTTGATTTTTTTAAAAAGAGATCGAGATAGATTGAGATCTATATTTGTATGCCAGTGACTATTACAGTAAATTAAGTCTTGGAACTTTTTGTTTTGGTTAAAATTCGTTGTATTATTTTTATGAAATGAAAGCTGACACAGTGCCGTTTTTTTAAATCGCGAGTAGGATTGGCGTTTTCCATATTGAATGACACACCAAAATAACAATAAGTCCCTTACAGTACTTCTAACTTGAAGGAATAATGGACATTCCAAATACATATGTTTCTCATTGTCAGCATTTTCAAGATGGCATAATATACAGGCACGGTCATTTGCTCGTCTTCTAACCATAGGGGTCATCCCAAAGATAAGTCTATAACTTATCACTCTAGCTTTTGGTGGGATATGTTTGCTGTGTAGGTTTATGAATGTGTCCTTGAATTCTGTCACCCCGAGAACTCTCCACCACTTAATCCTATTCACTAGACTTTCATGTAACAGCTTTTTAAGTGTTGTGTATGATTCTTTGGTTTTGTTGTGTATTAAATGTTCATTACTAGGTAAAATTCTGGAAATAGACCTGTAAAATGGATGAGTGACTATACCAAAATAGTGAGGAGTATCATTGTGTATTGGAAGAAGACTACTTAATCTTAAACCATAATAGTAAATTGTCAAGGGAAAGTTTGTTGGGTTTCTAACTACTTGACCTACAAATTTTAGCCTTACCGAATGTATTTTTGTCTTGACATCTTGTAAGTTTATCCCCCCTTCCTCTTTGTTTTGAATGAGTGTAGTGTGCTTAATGCTCCTAATAGTGTTTTTAAATATAAAGCTTCTAATTAACTTGTTCAGCTTGTTTATGAATTTAGGAGGTGGCTCTGTGATGTTAGCTAAATAGACAATCTTTGGAATGACCAAACTATTTATCAATACAGCTCTACCAAATATTGTAGAATCTGTGTGCTTATAAAGTTTTAGCAAGTTTGAGGCTTTGACAAAAATATTCTCCCACTGGTCTTTACAATAGAATAAAGGATTACAGGTATAGACAATACCACAAATCTTGATTTTATCTACAATTTTGAAAGCACAATTCTCTTTGAATTTCCATTTCCCTAGTCCCATTACAGAGGATTTATTTATATTTATTTTTGAACCACTAGCTTCTCCGTAGAGTGTAAATTTCTTTAGTATATTCTCAATATCTTGCTCTGAAGATGGAAAAAAAGTTGTATCATCCGCATAGGCTTTGACTCTGATGGTTGAGAAGGAGCGACCCGGTATATTAATCCCAATAATAGAGGGGTCAGATCTTATAGATTCCAAGAAGGGTTCCAAGCAAAGGATATACAAGAAGGGGGATAAGGGACAGCCCTGTCTGACAGACCTTTGTATGAGGATACTCCTACTGAGAGAATGGTTAATTATCAATCTACTTGTTGCATTTGTATAGACAAGCTTTATATATCTGATTAACAGGGAACTTATTTTACATTTCTCAAGAACATTGAACAAGAAGCTATGGCTTACTCGGTCAAAGGCTTTTTCTTGATCTACAGATAAAAGAGACACATTGAGGTTTTTATCCTTACTGTACATGATAAAATCCCGTAAAAAATGCGTCATGCCGTCTATGTTTCTGTCAGGGATACAACAGTACTGGTCATATCCTATAAGTTGGTTTATGAGAGGTTTCATTCTTCATTCTTATAGTCTGTATTGAGAAGTGAAATGGGCCTAAAGTGAAGTGTTATTTTCAGATTTCTTGGGTAAAAGCGTGATGTATGCTTCGTTAAAATTTGAGGGACATTGTCCCAGTCGAATGGCGTCGCTATATAGTCGCAGTAAGAGAGGACCCAGCGCGGGGAAGAAGGTTTTATAGAGTTCAAAGGTTAAGCCATCTGGACCGGGTGATTTATTGTTCTTAGTCGAGTCCAGGGCAGTCCTGAGTTCGTCTAGCGTAAATGCACTCCCTAAAAGATCATCTGTCTTGTCCAGCTGCTTGCAAAATTTTAGAAAATTATCTTGAGCATCAGTATATACTGGCTCTTCACTGTATATAGTAGTGAAGTGTTTTGTAAAAATATTCTTAATATCCTCATAATTATCTACTTTATTCCCCTCACTATCTATGATGTTGTTTATTATTTTACTTGATTGCACATTCTGTTCAAACGATAGGAATAGTTTACTAGGACCTTCATTACTTAAGTAATTTTTACACCTAATCTCAGCACCCCTATAAGTATACTTGTTTAATTCTTCAAGTTTTAAAAGAGTTTCTGTTTTAACGGTTTCATCATCCGTGTGTAATAATGTGGATTTGAGTTGTTCATATTCTTGCCTCCTACGTCCCTGAACTAATGTAGATATTAACTGGCTTTGCTGCTTGATAGAACTTTTTAGGAGTGGCCATGTCTGTGTTAAATCGAAATGTGGATCATGTATATCTTGTAAGTAAGAATTTAGATTAGCAGAAACTAACTCCACGAAAAGGGGAATTTCCAACAGCGAATTGTTAAATTTCCAGTGGGATGACTTTCTTTTAATTTCTTTGTTTTTTATGTCCAAAGTAACTAACACCGCTTTGTGGTCTGTGTATTCTAATGTTTCTTCCAAATGCGACACCCGACTTATATAGAAATGATTAGGAGCATACACTCTATCTAAGCGTGTCGAGACGGGGTATGACCTATGCACCATGGTAGTGTCACGACCCATAGGTTCTAGTGTCCTGTAAGCGTCAACTAAATGAAAATTCCTCTCTATCTCCTCTAAGAAATTAAGATTCGGAAAGGTTTTATGAGAGGCAGGGCCCACCGCCAAAGTAGTCTGTTTATCTAATGCAGAAGTTATGTAGTTGAAATCCCCCCTATGATTAGCGTATCCTCTCTATAATTGTTATTTAGTATATCGATCAAATTTTCATAAAAATCCTGTTTTTCCTTGCTCTTTGCTGGTGCGTAGATGTTTGCAAGTGTAAATGTTTGATTTCCTGATTCTACTCTAATGATCACTATTCTTCCCCTGGTGTCCTTAAATGCATGCACTACTTTAAACCTATCTGAGACTAGAAAAATAGCTACCCCTCTACACTCGTAACCTAAGCTAAACCAGCCCTATGTCGGATGTGTATTTGCGTGATTTATAATGTGTGTCTATATTTGTTTCTTGAATGAATATTAAGTCTGGCCTGTATTTTCTTGATAGGTGAACAATGTATTTTTGCTTATTCCTAAGACTACGTATATTTAATGATAAAATTGTAATGTCTGTTATGACTGGGTGTAAAAGTAAATTTAACCAGTTAGTGGTTGGTTATGGGTGTTCCACCCTCATCTATACCCAATGTGGGTGGAGTCTCAGGAATTTCCAACAATCTAACATCAAGACTCGTGTTCGGTGGGCTTATTCCAAATCCTCAAAATATGGTACAATACGTATTTGGTAGTATAATATGCATATTAGAAAATGCTGTTTAGAAGATTACTATTTGTTTTAAATTAGGTCTAACTTATAATGCATACTAAATAAAAAAAACTGCTTGCATAAGTGATTTTAAAGAACTAGATTTTTCGCTTTCGAAAAAAAAAAAGGAGCCGTTGCATCAGAACTTTTAATTGTCTAAAATATTGTGATATCGGATTTTCACTATCTTTTCTAGCATACGAGATCTAAACGGGACGGACGGACAGACATTTCACACAAAACTAATAGCGTCCTTTCCCCTTTCGGGGGCTGCTAAAAATAGGAACCTGTTTCAAAAAAAGGCTTTTATTCCATTTCAAATTCTCAAGTATAATTCTCAAAAATATTTATCAGGAATATTTGGGTTGCAAAGATTTTCAAAGTGTGGTGCATCTGAAGAGAACAAAATAACAGCACTCTACGAGGTCTTGTAAAAACGTTGATTTGTTCATATAGAAAGTACACAGGAGAAAGTCTTGTGAAGAAAGTTCTAGATGTAATGATGAAACCCATTTTACACCACAATTAAAAGAAGATGAACGTTTGGAAGATGTAGACCAATGTACACAGATGTATAGACGTGTACACATGTCAAAAATAATCCCTAGTCTATGTTTGTTTAGGCCAATGTAGGCTACTTTCAATGTATGTCATTATTTCATGTATAATACAATTTTATGTCATTGTATTATTTATAATCGATTCTTAGCCAGAGTAATGCTTCCCAGACTTAACGTGGCGCTCCGGTGGAAGGGTTGTTAGTGGAAACGAGTAGGCCACAGGGATTCATTACAGTCCCGTTGGGACAGAGTGCATTGCAATAGCGGGGATGAAAGAAAGCTCCAACAACCATGCCACTACCCAAACACCGTTTCTTATGGGGCTGTTTTTATGGCAGACAACTGCACGGCTGATGTGGTACAAAGAAAAAATATAGGTAAGTTTGCCCAGTATGCTCGATCTTCGGCCTCGCCAATAACCCTAGCGTCCTGGGATACGAGCCATCGGAAAAAGGTCTTCTTGGATCTTTCCCAGAAGGAACATTTGTCCATCCAGGCAGATGTAACCAAGTATCCGTCTGCCTCAAGTTCCCAACTCTTAAGATTACACTTAAGATTAATACAAGGAAGAAGAAGCCAATCTTCAGTTTTCAGAAATAGAATCAGTTTAAAAAACGTAAGAAAAAAAATACAAAAAAAAAATAAAGATAAAAATTAAAAACAAAACATTTGAAGAGAGAATAAATCAATGTTCTTTAGTGTAAGCACACATCATAAATATATGTTTAGTGTTTCATATTCACTCAAGCATAAAAAAAAATAAATCCGCAGTACAAAAATAGATCGGATGAGATGTTCTGAAATATGAGGTAAATACGACATTTAATTCAATCCTTCAATCAAACAAATTTGATTTTATGTTTACACAATTAATCAATCATTTCAATTCAAGCAAAATGTGAGTTGACAAAGACTTAGCAACGAACAGTCTGGGATATACAAGTGAAGAAGAAAAAACAAAACTTCTAAAGTAAGAATGAAGGCGATTTAGTATTTTCAATGTTCACTTTGGTGTTTTACTTTTCATGCTCACAAATATTGCATTTTCTGAACTTGTAGCACATCTCATGATAACACAATAGTCTCAGTATCAAATAACGTCTTGAGTAATTAGGTTACATTCAACACCGTATGAACAAGAATCAAAATTATTTTTTAAAATTTTAGCAAAACGAGGAAAGAAAGATAATCCTGCAAACAAAATTTGCCAAAGAAGAATTGGTTATAAAATTATTGCTTTCTGCTTACTAGCTCTACTATGAACTAGTACGCAATTTTCTTGCACTGAAATCTATGAACAGATATAATGTATTCCAACAATGTAGTCGATGTACCAGGCTGTTTTTTTTTTTAACCAAAAAAAGTCTTATGGAAATTTGATGGAAAAGTCTCAAGTACATTGATGTAATAATTAGTAATTTAAAAAAAATTCTACCACAGTAGCATCCAAACCCTACAGAATATAATTACAGACAAACAATAGGACCACGAAAACCACAACGACAAGACAACTTTAGTTGTACAGCTGTAAGATTGCACCAAGTAGCCAAGTAATGTTAAATCCAGTCAGGATAGCTACAATGCATAATATTTTACACTCCATGTTTTATTTTTTTGTTTCTATGACAACAGCAGTTCAAAGTACAGGCAACAAAACATGCCTACCAAAACAAAACAGTCGATTGTTGTATACAGTAAAACTGATCAAACTTAAAGTAGTAGAGCACTTACCAAGATAAAGCAAAACATATTCACAAGTCTATTACACAGGCATGATAAAATACTCGTTTTAACACAATATTTTGGATTTCATAATAGAGTAGGCATTTATGAGGTCTATGTCTTCAGGGCAGTTGAAAGCTCAGCAACTCCACTCAACAGGTATTGTTTGTTATGTGGCTACCACAATGACCAATAACACCTACTGTCCCAAATAGATGCCAGGTAACTATAACAGCAAGAGAAGGGGGCAGCATCGAATATCTCCATGACAAATGTATCCTCTACACTTGCTGGATGGACACCTTATCATAAACCAATTTCAAGAGACGATTTCAATTTTTAGAAGGACTAGAACTCTGAAACTGCACCGCTGGTAGCCCAGGGTTACAGGTCAGAGCCTCAAAACACATCTAATATAGTAGTTTCTTTATCACAAGAACATTCAATGATGAAACCATATACAGATGTTTAGCATACAGTATATATCAGTGGCGTAGCTATGGTGGGGGGGGGGGATATTTTGAAAATCCCCCCGGTCCCCCACTTGAGGGGGTCCCAAAATGAATGTTCGATTTTTTTAACATTAATTATTAATAATTACGTCATTATCTCATGCCATGATGTCGAATGTCAAAATGCATGGGTCACTAAACAGGTCAAGCCCCCCGGGCCCCCAAAATGATGGCAAATTCCTAAACTACGCCACTAGTATATATAACAACAAAAGCCCGTATCTAGAAAAATGTGTTATATAAATCCATACTACTATACATTCATATTACAATAAAGAGGGACAAAATATATGAAAACAGAGCGCCAACAAAAACATACAACTACACACTGCTGCTGGCGCTCTATTGTTGACCTGCACAGGAGTCTTAACCATTTTGACCTTGACCTCAGTGCTGAACCTTTGCCCGTCTGCTGAGAGCGTCCTGAGAATAACCTCACTGACATCTTTGAACGATTTTGAATCATCCAGCTCTGACCAGGTGGAATCTGACGTTGTCTTGTACTGGACTTTTAGTCCAGGGATCTCTACTTTGGTAAGCACCTTATCCCCAGATTGTCTGTTATAAAGTGAAGAACAATGCGCCATAAATATGCCAAAGAATACCACCAACAATGACCAACATGGACATACAGTACACACACAAGACACAAACTAATGTTTCTGTTTGAGGAATGATAAACCAATCTCAGTCAACATGAGCAGGCTCCACATGTCACAGCTGCACTGATTATATGCAACTCTGCCCATTATATCCGATTACATCAGCACACAGACTCGACTTTAAGAACTAGTGGTCTATGGGACAAATATTGCTCAGCTGATCATTCTATTTTTTTGGCTTAACGAGGAGAATGTACATAATTTACATTATCTACTAATGCGAAGTGCACGTTTGGTTTTGTTTTCAAAATAAAACGTGGGGCTTAAAAACGGATTTGATCTTGAGACTCTGGGTACGAAATTTGAACGCTGTACCACACAAAGTAGTTGGCACATGGATTCAAACAATAAGAGACCTGAGAGTCAAGGAATTTGCGGATCCTAAATACATTTCAGTAAGTGGCCGAGTAAACTGTTGAAGTTGGTATGTGAGGGTTTACAGGGATATAGAAGTACAAGGCGTCAAATAAAAGTTTACTGGCTACATCAACAATGTTATTAATATTATCAAGTAATATAATGACAATTAGAAAACGTGCGTATTTACTTTTAAAAAGCTGGAATAGTTTCAAACTCTAAACGAAACTATAATGTACACTCACCTGGCCCCTGGTGGAGGCACTCTGTAGGATATGTTGATTTTGTCCAAGATGGCCAAGTCAGACGAGCCTAAACTCCTGGCGAATCTGGACCAATCAGATTTCAAGTCCTTGTTGAAGGCTATATTTTCATGGCCTTCCCATGATGCCTTGTGCCAACCTCTCTCAGCCAGTGCCAAGAGACGTGGGTACACCATATAGTCAAACTGTTCCGGTGTCCGGACAATCTCGGACCAGAGTTGACCTTGAAGACCTGAAGTGAAGACATCATGAAATGTTTGAGTCCGCCTAAATATTCTTGACTGCGGTTAAAACGTTTCAGGTTAGCAATACGCTATAAGTAACTATAGATTCTACTGAGACAAAGAGAAATGGAGAAAAACGACCAACATATCTTATGTGGTGCCCCAACGGTTTAACAGTCTAAGGGATAGAGTCCCAAACAGTGAATCCCAAAACGTTTTCCTGAACGGAATACTTCGCACATTCGGAAAATTTACTGGAAAACACTTTGATTATTTACTTCTAAAAGGTTAATTCATGGGTGGCCTACTAGTTAATTATACCAGTAGTTTGTGAAACACCTTTTTAGGCGTAGCGGAAAACCAGGATTCCGAAAAAAACAGTTTGGGAAACACTGGTATTACAGGATGAAGCGCGCCAAGGGAAGTAAGAGTCAAAATAGGAACAGAAAACAATTTGCAATGAAAGAAATAAAAACACGGGGGAAAAAGTGTTAATACAAAAAAAAAAATCCTTTTTGCACAATCTTAAAATAAACACACAAAAAATTGCCAAAGTCACCAATTCAAAAAACAAAAAAAATAAAAGACATAAACCAGTGTTCTAGCTCAGGAGAGGCAAAGCAACTGGACTGATGATCAGTAGGCCTACCTGTCCAGTTTTTAAATTTTAAAAAGAGACATAATCAGTACAAAGTTGGAAATACAAGTTTTCAATAGTGGAGAGAGAGAATGCGTTGAAAGTTGTGGACAATGCTGGATTCAGTGTTTTTGTATAGATTTGAAACTTTCCTAGCTCTCTGTGAATTTGCAGAGGCACGAAAGTAAATAAATTGATAGATTTTGAGTCGAAATAAAAAAAAAACAACTACATGTATGCTTAGTTTTAATTTTTTTAGAAATCCTTGTAATCACAGAGAAAATTTCAATGAGTATCGATACAGTGGTTACGATTTTCCTGGAGCTGCCATCTCGATTATGTTTATTCTTCTATTCACCTTTTCCAAGACCTAGTCAACAATAATAGCCTAAATTTCCTTCAATGTCACAATGTACTGTTGTTGTACATAAGTCCAGGACACTACTAGCTGAGATAAAAAATGATACATTGATAAATGTAGACCAAAGACTACGCAAACTTAGAGCGTATTTCCTTTGTATTTATCCATTGCAAGCTCTAGGTAGTTTTGAGGACACAGATATTGAGGACATATATATATATATATGTTACAAGGAAGTTCTGTCTGATTTACGTAAGTGACGAGCTTGTCTGCGCCTGTCACTTGCAAATGAAGAAAAACAAGTTTTCTTACCAATTATGTTCTCTGGACGTTTCAAAGGGGGACAACCAGAATTATCATCATTGCAGACTTCTTTCATGGTGATTGGCTCCCCTGACCTCTTCATGTCGATGTTCTTGTAGTAGTCGTCCGGCATGAAGGAGAAAGTCTTGAAGGCGTCTGTGTACCTGGTGCCCCAGTAGAAGCCACTTTCCTCGGGGCTCGGCTCTTGGGGGTGGTCCAAGTACAAGCTGGTCACGGGGGCTAAAACTACCTTTGAGAGAGAAGTAAAAGGAAGGTCAATTAGATCAAAAGAATTATTATTATAGCTTTTATATAGCGCTACTTTCATGCTTATAGCATGCTCAGAGCGCTTTGGTCCAATCTCATTTGTGGACCGGTGGGGGGGAGGGGGTATCTAGGAGTTGGTTTTCCGTGCTGCCTTTAGGCGCTCAGTAAACGTAACAGTATAACAACTCTGCCCGAGTCGGGTGTCGAACCGCGAGCCCCTTCTAGGTAGCCAAGACAAGCTAAGTTCAAGCGCACTTAGCATCTCGACCACGCTTCCCACAGAATTCAGAATCTCCCTCAACAAAACACGTGATAATATAATAGAATTTCAGACTGCACAGATCACAGAGTTGAGTTTTAAATGAGTTGATTGTAGCAATTGTCTTCAAGAGAATACTATTTTTGAAATAAGCATAACTTTTTAAAAAAAATTCTGTAAGGGAAAGAACTGTATATTTACAGTCATACATTTTAATACTGTAATATTTATAAACATTTTCTATATCAAACAAAATTAATTAATAAATTTATTTGTTAATTTTATTGTTTCATGTTATGTTAGGGACAATGAATAATTGTGCAAAGTTTCAACTTGATTTGACAATGGGAGAAATAACGTGTACAGAATTAGCACTAGACAGAGTGAGTTGATATAAGCTTTGTCATTATAACTAAAGCAGACTTAAAACACTGTCGACATTTTGTGATAATACAACATTTAAATAAGGCGCTACATTCAAATCTCATGTTTTCTTGAGCTAAAATTTCTTTGGTTTTGAAAAAAAAAGCAAGTTATACGATTAGCTTCCAGTCACTCAATGAATCCCTACAACCATAAAGTACAACTGATAACTTACCTGATAACTTATATAATATAACAGATAACTTACCTTGTAGCCGGCGTTGGCCAGGTTGTAAGGTCGGGCAGCGGCGCCCCACTCCCAGACGTTTTGCCATGTCTGTGTGATCACTTCTTTATTCAGAAGTAATGATCTGAAATTGAAGGACCAATAGAGAACAGATAGGGGATGGGAAGGGAAAGTCAAAAATAAAGAAAGTCTCTTTTACAGGACAAACGTATTTTTGAAAGGAGTAATTAGCTAACCTCCCCTGAGGACACCAGCCCTCGGGACGCTACGTATCTTTCTTCATGACTCGGAAAAATCAAGACATTAGAGGAACCTTTATTAGTTCAAGAAGCAATTGGATATATCGATACATTTTAGATGCACGCACAGCTAAAACTAAATTGCTACGTAATTGCAAGTAAAAGTAAGGCTGCGCTCATTAGGTCTATTGTTGTAAATAAAGCTTCACAAGGCTAAAAAAAAAAGGGACCACAAAGCTAAGAGTATTCCAATGGTATCATTCATCATGTACATACCACATATAACAAAAGTCTGCACGTAACACATCTAACAAAACCTGCACATAACACATCAAACAAAAGCCTGCACATAACACATCTAACAAAAGTCTGCACATAATACATCTAACAAAAGCCTGCACATAACACATCAAACAAAAGCCTACACATAACACATCTAACAAAAGCCTACAAATAACACAACTAACAAAAGTCTGCACATAACACATCTAACAAAAGTCTGCACATAACACATCTAACAAAAGTCTGCACATAACACATCTAACAAAAGTCTGCACGTAACACATCAAACAAAAGCCTGCACATAACACATATAACAAAAGTCTGCACATAACACATCTAACAAAAGCCTGCACATATTACATCTAACAAAAGCCTGCACATAAAACATCTAACAAAAGCCTGCACATAACACATATAACAAAAGCCTGCACATAACACATCTAACAAAAGCCTGCACATAACACATCTAACAAAAGCCTGCACATTGCACATATATCAAAAGTCTGCACATATTACATCTAACAAAAGCCTGCACATTGCACATATATCAAAAGTCTGCACATATTACATCTAACAAAAGCCTGCACATAACACATCTAACAAAAGCCTGCACATAACACATCTAACAAAAGTCTGCACATAACACATATAACAAAAGCAAAAGCATACACATAACACATCTAAAAAAGTCTGCACATAACACATCTAACAAAAGCCAGCACATAACACATCTAACAAAAGCCTGCACATAACACATATAACAAAAGCCTGCACATAACACATCTAACAAAAATCTGCACATAACACATATAACAAAATCAAAAGCCTGCACATAACACATCTAACAAAAGTCTGCGCATAACACATCTAACAAAAACCTGCACATAACACATCTAACAAAAGCCAGCACATAACACATCTAACAAAAGCCTGCACATAACACATCTAATAAAAGTCTGCACATAACACATCTAACAAAAGCCTGCACATAACACATCTAACAAAAGCCTGCACATATAACAAAAGCCTGCACATAACACATCTAAAAAAGTCTGCACATAACACATATAACAAAAGCCTACACAAAACACATCTAAAAAAATCAAGCACATAACACATCTAGAAAAGCCTGCACATAAAACATCTAAATAAGCCTGGACATAACACATCTAACAAAAGCCAGCACATAACACATCTAACAAAAGCCTGCACATAACACATCTAACAAAAGTCTGCACATAACACATCTAACAAAAGCCTGCACATAACACATCTAACAAAAGCCTGCACATATAACAAAAGCAAAAGCCTGCACATAACACATCTAAAAAAGTCTGCACATAACACATATAACAAAAGCCTACACAAAACACATCTAAAAAAATCAAGCACATAACACATCTAGAAAAGCCTGCACATAACACATCTAAATAAGCCTGGACATAACACATCTATCAAAAGCCTACACATAACACATCTAACAAAAGCCTGCACATAACACATCTAACAAAAGTCTGCACATAACACATCTAACAAAAGTCTGCACATAACACATATAACAAGAGCCTACACATAACACATCTAATAAAATCCTCCACATAACAAATCTAAAAAAGCCTGCACATAACACATCTAACAAAAGCCAGCACATAACACATCTAACAAAAGCCTGCACATAACACATATAACAAAAGCCTGCACATAACACATCTAACAAAAATCTGCACATAACACATATAACAAAATCAAAAGCCTGCACATAACACATCTAACAAAAGTCTGCGCATAACACATCTAACAAAAACCTGCACATAACACATCTAACAAAAGCCAGCACATAACACATCTAACAAAAGCCTGCACATAACACATCTAACAAAAGTCTGCACATAACACATCTAACAAAAGCCTGCACATAACACATCTAACAAAAGCCTGCACATATAACAAAAGCCTGCACATAACACATCTAAAAAAGTCTGCACATAACACATATAACAAAAGCCTACACAAAACACATCTAAAAAAATCAAGCACATAACACATCTAGAAAAGCCTGCACATAAAACATCTAAATAAGCCTGGACATAACACATCTAACAAAAGCCAGCACATAACACATCTAACAAAAGCCTGCACATAACACATCTAACAAAAGTCTGCACATAACACATCTAACAAAAGCCTGCACATAACACATCTAACAAAAGCCTGCACATATAACAAAAGCAAAAGCCTGCACATAACACATCTAAAAAAGTCTGCACATAACACATATAACAAAAGCCTACACAAAACACATCTAAAAAAATCAAGCACATAACACATCTAGAAAAGCCTGCACATAACACATCTAAATAAGCCTGGACATAACACATCTATCAAAAGCCTACACATAACACATCTAACAAAAGCCTGCACATAACACATCTAACAAAAGTCTGCACATAACACATCTAACAAAAGTCTGCACATAACACATATAACAAGAGCCTACACATAGCACATCTAATAAAATCCTCCACATAACAAATCTAAAAAAGCCTGCACATAACACATCTAAAAAGGTCGGCACATAACACATCTAACAAAGGTCTGCACATAACACATATAACAAAACAAAAAGCCTACACATAACATCTAAAAAAGTCTGCACATAACACATCTAACAAATGCCAGCACATAACACATCTAACAAAAGCCAGCACATAATGCATCTAACAAAAGCCAGCACATAACACATCTAAGAAAAGTCTGGACATAACACATCTAACAAAAACCTGCACATAACACATATAACAAAAGCCTGCACATAACACATATAACAAAAGCCTGCACATAACACATATACCAAAAGCCTGCACATAACACATCTAACAAAAGCCTGCACATAACACATCTAACAAAAGCCTTCACATAACACATCTAACAAAAGCCTGCACATAACACATATAACAAAAGCCTGCACATAACACATCTAACAAAAGCCTTCACATATTACATCTAACAAAAGCCTGCATATAACACATCTAACAAAAGCCTGCACATAACACATCTAACAAAAGCCTGCACATAACACATATATCAAAAGTCTGCACATATTACATCTAACAAAAGCCTGCACATAACACATCTAACAAAAGTCTGCACATAACACATATATTAAAAGTCTGCACATAACACATCCAACAAAAGCCTGCACATAACATATAAAACAAAAGCCTGCACATAACACATATAACAAAAGTCTGCACATAACACATCTAACAAAAGTCTGCACATAACACATATAACAAAAGCCTTCACATAACACATATAACAAAAGCCTGCACATAACACATCTAAAAAAGTTTGAAACGTGTCTATAAATTCCGAACAATGAACATGTCTAGATGGGCGTGTACCTATTCCACGGGATAGAATCGTGATCCATCAAACCATCTTCCCAGGCTCCAAGTCTAACTTCCCTTGTTATTTCACTGACTCGTCTGGTGAACTCTCTCTTCAAGTTGATGCCATCTTTTAAGAATGGTGCACACGCTGTGGAATTCTGCCACGCACCTGTAAACAAGTATTTTTAATTGCAAATCAGGACCTACAATTTTAATACATAATTACACACTATAAAACATATCTGACGAATCATCATCATTAGATTTCCTTTAATCCCAAAAAAGCTCTATGACTTGTCAACATGAAGGAGTATCATTTCTTTAGTCTTCAGTTTTTGTAATATTTACCTTTAGCCACTTCATCTCCACCAAAATGATATACACCAAGAGGTTGAATAGACTGATGGATGTCTTTCACTTGATTGAACACATGCTGTATGAATCTAAAAGAAAGCCAGATAGATTTAGTCGACTAAAACAAAAGCAGCAGCAATCTAAGAAACACATACTAAACCTACATTTCCAGTTCAAATACTTCACATATCATTTAAATGATCAATTTTAAATGGCCACGCGCTTAGTCTCATAAACGGCCATGCCTACCACATTCAATTCAATCTATTATAGAGAAAAAGTTTATTTTTCTAATTACACAAAGAAACCCACGTGGTCAAAGAAAAGCTGACCAAGTCTTCCTCTTTACAAACTGACCTGTATGTACTTTCCATGCACGGGTTGACTGCATTGTCCGTGTAGGTCTGAACAGAGAAATAACGAGAGTAGTCCTGCTCATCGTGCAGACTGTACCACCTGGACTCATTGTTGTTACCTGATACACACACATACTTCTAGTATTAAATGTGATAGTAATTCATTCACAATTGCAGGACATTCACAAATTATTATTTTTAAACTTAACTACTATAATTTTTAATCAATTTCGTGCCTACTATAAAAATTGCATCGGGATGTATATTGAATGTTTTTTTGTTATTAGTTATGCAGAAATTATGAGTGAGTCTGGTGTGAATGCGCACTTTGGTTTCTTGTAGTTAAAATGTTTTTTGTTTGGTGTAATGCACAAATTGTAAGGCTAATTTCCATACGGACAATAAAGATTGTTTTTATCTCATAATTATCCTTCTAGGTAGCCAAGACTAGCCAAGTTCAAGCGTACTTAGCCTCTCGACCACGCTTCCCATTGAAGATTACGTCCTAGAATACCTCTCACAAGACGGCCGGGGAGGCGGCAGGATTCATACTCGGGACCAATTTAGAAGATATGTCCAGAGCACATACTAAATGACCCTGTAGCCAACCATAATTCGAAATATGCGTTCATGCAATAATCTAAATTATTCAAAGTTTTTTTCTTGAAGGGGGGGTAGAATGTATACTATACCTAACTATACTATACTAACTAGAGAATAACATGTTGTTTTTAAAAAAAACAACACAATAATGATATAAAGTTTTGTGTTTTATAAATAGTCATCAGAACCTTTCGCGACAAAACAGCAGCACCAAAACTACCATTGCGATAAAACGTCTGAGACAAAACGTCGGATACCCGAAATGTCAGTCAAATATATTTTTGACAATAAAGTTGGTAAATAAAGGATTTTCCCCCTTATCTTTTGTAATAAAACAATTCTCAGACCCCACACACGTTCTGAAGCACAAAACGATTTGAACTCTTTCAACACAAATAACAAACTTTGGAAAATGAGACCAGCTTTTAACTTTCTCTCCTAATTGACGATATCAACGTTAATTTAACCTCATTAAATTGAATTAATTTTTGGCTTTATACACTTTAATGTGTTATATAAAAAGAGCATGCATTCTTCTATAATTATACACCTAATAAAGCATTTCCTGATTACATACAAAAAAGTTATTGAAGTTTAATCATAACAGGGTAGAGAAACACAAATGAACAAAATGAATAATTCCACCAGAACGCGGAAAATAATTACGGAGAGAAAGAGTTAAAACTTACACTTACCTATATCTGAATATTTTCTTTGTCTATTTTTCATGGCCACAATGGCGGCGTGGGCGTGTCCTGGCATGTCAAACTCTGGAATGACCTCAATTTGTCGAACATTGGCGTAGTGCAAAATTTCTTTGTACTGTAAAGGTTAAAAAAAAGGGTTAAAAAAAGGTTAAAAAACATGTAGAGATTTACTATTAATATATACAATTCGTTTGTTACTATTAATTTAGATAATGCCAAAGCATATCATTTTCTTTTTCTTTAAAGACTATTCAAAGCTATTTCTTATTGGTTGAAATCGAAAGTCTCACATTTGACTATGATTGTATCATCTACTTATAAATTTTCCTTTCGGATTGCTGTGTAATCTGGGCCTCTACTGCTTTACTCATCTTCTGTTATGTCTCTCCACGACATGCGCACACGCTCTTCCAAGATGTCATCTTTACCTCCATCTATCTCTTAGTCTGTTGCACTGTTGGGGCACCGTACAAGAACTGTCTCCCTTCTTTCTCCATTCCTCTCTGTACTTTGCATTGGATAGAATTTCATTCACTGACAGGCCTGTCCATTGTTTCATGTTGTCTTCCCATCGCTTTCTCTTCTTCCTGGTACTGTTCCCTGAAGGAAGGTCTTTGCGATCCCTAAGAACCTTGTGATGTGGCCATAGAGTTTACGTTTTTTTCCACAGTGATTAGCAGGTCATCTTATGTCATCATCAACCATCTTATGTCATCATCAACCATCTTATGTCATCATCAACCATCTTATGTCATCATCAACTATCTTATGTCATCATCAACCATCTTATGTCATCATCAACCATTTTATGTCATCATCAACCATCTTATGTCATCATCAACATGCAATCAAAACGAAAGGCTCAACCTGCAGGGTTCAATGATTGTATGACCTCGTATGACCTTTTTGAACAAATGTTTTTTTAAATATGTTACGTACATCTTGAATTGTGTAGTAGCCAGTTCCACTGTTGTCCACTCCAGCCCCAGAGCCCAATGTAGACATGACACACTCCCTCTCTTCCGGGTCATGGCATCGTCTGGAACTAATCTGAAAATAAATGTGTTTTTTTTATTGTTACAAACATTTGGACACCAACAAAAAATGTTTTTATTGATTTTTCTCTTACACAGGGAAAACTCTAGTTCGAATTTTATAATGTCTGAAAGTAAAAAAAAAAAGATATTTAAATTTGGCTAGAGAACGTGGTCTAGAACTAGATCCAGCATCGGTTTTGAAAGGACTATAGCGTTCTTGAAAAGAACATTGTTCGGGAATTTCCGTATGTAAGGCTTTGTTGATTCAAAAATTTAATAAATGTTCAGGAAAATTTATCTCATCTTCTATGTCTAGATGAAAAGGATTATCATTGGGTTATTATAAAGTTGAGTTGATCCATATATTCGCTTTCTCGGGGGATATGTGGGGCTGGGGGTGGATAAAAATGTTTCATCGTTTTTTTTAATCTAACATTCATTTGCTAAAGAGAATGACAACAGCTCTATAGGGGCCTAAGTTGTTTAAATGAACTATTATCTTTTTTTAAAAAAATATTTTCAATGTTTTTCATGTTTTTCTTGAAAACTATTGCTTCAGATCTGAACAAATATGATTTATGATTATGAGAAAAAAAAAAGAGAATAAATATGCTTTGACTTCAGAGACAACGGACCAGCGCGTGTTCGTAGAGAAAGAAGAAGAAACTGATATGGAAATCGTTGCTGTGACGTGTCGCTATTGGTAGCTCAAGGATCACTGATCACTAAACTATATACACGATGAAGGTGACAAAGAAGTTGAAGCCTACTTTACACTTTGGCAAGTCCATTACATTGGTAGCAAGGCATTGGGTTCGTTTGACTAGGCTTACGAGTTTCGTTGTCTACATTTCATTTGAACCACAGACCTATATATATATATAATATATATATATATATATATATTAGACCTGGACTGGAACACGGGAACAGATTCTCATCCGATAATTATGAGATCACAGACCTAAATATATATATATATAAATTGAAATGTACGTAATTCTTTTTCAAGCTGTAAGGGAAGTCACCCCGTTCTAAGAAAATCGATCTTTTCTGTATTAAAAAAATTGATCTTCAGTTTTCAAAGTTTAAAAATAATGCAAAACCATTTAGCGGATTTAAATAGAATAGACTTTTAATTACAGAACTATATATTCACGCAAATCTATGAAATAAAGCTATTTCCTGTTCGTTTCAATTGAGATTGAAATAATGTGAGTCTGTTGGTTTTAATCGTCTTGTCTATTTCAATAGATTGATTACCTAAATATTTCTAGATTATGCATCTAATAATTGCATAATTAAAGACTGGAGCGCCAATAGCCTAGAGCTAGATTATGTAAATATTGTATAATTTAAATAATTTAAATCATTAGTCAGAGTACCAAAAAAAAAACCAATAGAAACTGCTTACCGTAGTGAGCTCTTCCAGTCCTGGTATCTCCAGCCTCCAACCTTCATCGTCAGACAGGTGAAAATGTAGTTTATTTAACTTGTAAAGGGACATAACTTCCAAGAGTTTCAGAATTGTTTCTTTCGGCTGCGAGTAGATATAATAGTTAACATTGAAATCACCAAAGACAAACATTCTTTTGAATACGATTAAACTAAAATACAAGTCGATTGTTAATACCATTTAAGAGTTGAGATGATGGCTGCATTCTCGTGGTGTAAGCGCTTGGGACTGTAGTCACAATAATCCCGAGTTCTATCCCTTTCTAGCCTGAACAAGAGAGACATCCTTTGTCCTGACTGGTTAATTAGGAGGCTTTCGTCTGGTCAGGCAACTACCCAGGAAGGTGTGTTGTTGCTGTGCGGTTGGAGGTTGAACGTATCGGGAGATGTAGACTCTGTGTGTGGTGGAAGTGAACCCAAAACTGACAGTTGCTTCGTTTCTGTTGTGATCATCTACACTCACAATTCATCTGACATCTAACCTTGATCTTTCCATTCAATTGACAATAATAAATTAAAATCTATCTATTCGACATCATTTTATTACTTGAATGTTTAAAGGTTTTTTTTTGAAATTCATATTTTGTATCTGCTCGTTCATTGTGCTCCGTAGCTGACCATTCATCCTACTGGCCAGTCATTACGAAAAAAAAATTAACTTATATTCTAGTCGTTAGTTTTAATGCAACTTGTAGTTACTGACTTACCTGAAAATTTCGCCCAGTGTCCACGTGCTGACCTCTGTAAGGAAACCTGGGCCAGTCGATAATCTCACAGTGAGGTATAGACCCCGCTGGCGTGGTCTTAAAGGCCAGGTGAATCAAAGAAATTGCTGGAACATGGAAAGAGTTTATACAATTATTACCTAGGTAAAAAAGATGTCAATTTGATTGTCAAAGTGGATTGTGGTGAGTGCAAAGCTGTAAATATGTAGATTTAAATTGTCGTTGTAAATATGTGATTGTAAATACATGGAGGTAAATGTGTACCTGTAAATTTGAACTTACAGATATCTAACTGTAAATCAGTCTTTCTAAAGGTTTATTTCTAAATGTGTTTTTTTTAAATGTGTATTTGTTAATGTATATTTGTAAATGTGTAGTTTTAAATGTGTATTTGTAAATGTATACTTCAAAATGTGTAATTTTAAAGATGTACTTTTAAAAGTGTATTAGTAAATGTGTTATGGTAAATACCTCCATAGAAAACTCCCTTGATGGTCTTCCCACTAATGTCTACAGTTTTTGCACTGACCATCACCTTGTATATCTCGTCGCTGGCATTATTGCCGGTCACTTCACCGAGGTGTAAGAGAATGAAGTCTGATTCAGGAGTGTTGGAACTGACCGTCAGTCGTATGCCTGGCACTAACTTAGTCAACACCTCTGTAGATATGGACAAAAATGATTTCGCCTTGAAACCTACTTACATCTAGTCTCGTATCACTTTCGAGGAGTGTGCACTACAACACGGTAAAATGAAAAGATGTACTATTTTTTTGGTGAAGATTGGTTTTGAGAAATACATACACATAAGCTACTTAAGTCATCAGTCTTGAGGAAAAGTCTGTTGTATTTTCCTTTAAGTAGTCTAGTGCACTACTTTTAAAAGACCGGTGACAAATTATTGATAGCCAAACGGTTTCTGCTAATCTGTCATTGCCTGATCTAAACATCATTGTGCAGTTCAGAGGACTGGAGATGTCTGGATTCTCCAACTTGATAATGAGAACAAAGAAGTTCATCTTTTGAAATGCCAGTCAGCACACCCCCCCTCCCAAAAAAAAAAACGTTATCGATTTACCTTTGAGATAATCCGCCACGTCTTTGAGAGTTAAATCCGCGTACACGATGGTCACCAGATCGTCCATGAGCTTGAAACGACCACTGTCCAGACTTTTGAAACTGACAGGCGTAGGGATGATTAGTAAGGCAGGCAGCGGGGCTATGTCACGGTCAACGTTTCTGTCGTATCGGACTCCTAGAGGAACATTTAAAGGAGGATGTTAAATAAGTATGCATGTAGGAAGCTGTAACACAGAACCTTACATTTATAAAACATATACTAAGTACAATATAGTGTTTGGAATTCAATGTTTCCTTTCTTCCTGTAGAGTCACAGGGAAGACAAAAATGTGTCTTCTTTAATAAGGAATTAAATTTTTTTCAAAGCAAGTCGCAAAGTATTGTAAAATTATAACCAATGAGACTGCTTGTGGAATAACTCCTGAAAAGGCTTCAGCGATTAGCTTTTAACTAAGCAGTACAGCTTAGTTTATTTCGTTTCTTATTGGCTCTTGGCAACCTGTGGCCTTTTAGTTCAACATTAATAAAAAGAAAAAGAAGCAAGTCCAGTTTTTAAACAAAATTGTTTTTACTATTTGGGGGTTTAAAGTCAACGCGTATGCTAAATGCCCTACCAGGAGTCCATGGGACAAACTGATCTTCAGCAAATCTCTGCCACTGCTCTTTCTTGGTGAACGGAGTGACGTAGTCTATGAGCTCTCCTTCAGTGCTCACCAGGTCACGTGCACTCATTCCCGGGGCGCTCACGTACCATCTGGGCATAGATTCGTAACGTGAAGCGCACCAATTGGCTATCCTGTAATACACATTAGATAGTGAAAATAGTATGTCATGATGCTTTGTAAACATTTGTCATCAACTCTGTCATCATACTTTGTCTAACTACAAACCTTTACTATGGAGAACTAAAAAAAAAAAGCTAAAGTGCACTTTTAACATTAAAGTTAGACTCTGGAATGGAAAAAAATTAAATAACAGAGGTTTCTTTTGAACAGCCTTGAATATACGAACATTTTGCTTATAGATGTGTAAAAAATAGCATCTTTTTTCTGTCTGAGTGAGTTTGTGTTTAAGCCAGAAAATGTGATGGATTGCGGGTATGTTCACAACTTAAAGCAACGACTGCTGGATGACACAAAAAAAAAGCGGGTAATGTCGACCCTTTGCCGAAATTAATTAAATCCTATTCTTAGTAAATAAGTTGTTTGAAAACTGTATTTTAGGAAGCCATTGCGCAGTTCTTCTAAGATATTGGACTGGTTATTTCAGCCCTCTAACGTAATAATGAATACGAAAGAAAAAGGTAATCCTTTGAAATACTCAACACTATATATGTATGAAATGAGTGCTTAATTAGTCTAGAAATTAGTTTCACGATCCAGAAACAAATCTCCTCTATGGTCCATAAGGTAATTTCAAATATCAGATAAGTCGAATAAATTATATCAGCTTCTTGGTGATAAGTACATCGAGGTTTGAATATCAAACTTAAATAAGGCCTTATTGTTTATATAGAATGCAGTGGTGAGTCTACTGCTCTCTGGCAAACTCTTGCAGCCACATGACCCCAAACTGAGATAGTTTCTCCTCCTTTTGGACCCTGTCGGTATGGAAGAGAGGCCAGTGCTGAGTGTTGCCAAATTTACCTCACAGGCTCCCCCCCCCCCCCCCCCCCCCCCCCCCAGCAATGGAGAGTTCACTCCATCTCTGTGAAAGTGCAACAGCCCCTTGTGATTACAGATGCCAAACCTGTGACTGCAACTATGTATCAAGGATTGACCTCTTTAGTCACACAAGAAGTTGCAAAGGGAAAACACAGTCTCTCGAGACGTAAAATGCCACAGATAATGTACATACGTACACATTGAAAGTGTATATATTGTACCTACAATATCGCCATAACAAACACAAACTATTAAAATGTTTGTTATGGTATCAATATCACCTCTGTACTCTGTATAACTACCTAAATGTAAAGTTGAGATTCTCCCATCTGTCCAGGCCAGGAAACAGAGGAGCTGGACCCAGACTGTACAGATAACCATTCACGTGGTCTATGGTCATCTTTAACTTGACGTCCAGGTAGTTGTAGCCTTCTTCCAGGAACTCGGCTTCCACTGACTACATGGCAGACACAAATTACATCATGCTATTATATCCAAAGGATTATTACATACACAATTTTGAACTAATCAAAGATAAAGACTATAGAGTTCTTCAGAAGGCAGAATAAAATTACGTTAGAATGAATTTTTTTTTTAAATAAAGGTTATTTTAAAAGTAACATAAGCCAGCTTTACATTAAATGATCTTATTCTGAATGCTTTATGCTTTATTAAAATATTAATTTCATGCAACAATCTAATATTTTGAATTTAATTACAAAATAACCATGACCATAAATTAAAAAAGAAGATGTACTTAATTAGAAATCTTAACGCTACATTTTCAAGTTCATTTTTTGGATTATTCTAAAAGGCGAAAAATACAGAGACTCAAGCACATATTTACATAATGATAAGATGTACTAGGATCTAAGTTTAATATAATGCTAATCAAGGTGCACAGCTTACCAAAATATAATGTGTATATTGGCCAATACTTAGTGCCTAAACAGACCTGATATTTACCAAGACAAAAAAGTTAAAAATGTTCTGAAACTCACATTCACTGAGTTAAAGTAGATGCGCCAGTTGCCAGCAGGTATGCTCCTGTTACCATTGTTACTTAGCTGGACATTGACCACGTAGTACTGCTCACCATAGGTCAAGTAATTGTCCACTACTGTGAAGTTGACCACAAGGTACTGACTTATGTAGTCAATGGTTGCTTGAGTGACAGCTCGCAGTGGAGGGACTGTTATGATTGTGAAGACGTTATGATTAGAACAGGTAAAGATATAAATAAATCTATGTTACAGACTTTTAGAAAGTGGCGCAAAATCAAAGACCATAACATTAAGTATATTGAGCCTGCAATAGTAACAAGAAAGTCTCACTGACCATGCCACGCAAAGTACAGATCTGAATGCATAAATCATGATACGAAAAAAACAGATCTCAGTGCACTGGCATGTTAGGAAAAATACAAATATGAGTGCACATGAGCATGACACGAAAATTACAGACCATATTTCATTGATCATACTATGAAAAATAGCGATCTGAGTGTACTGATCTTGCTAGGAAAAAAGTGAGTGCACTGACCATGCTAAAAAAAAGTACTGATCTGAGTGCATTGATAGTGCTGGTAAGAAGAAAGATCGGAGTGCACTGATCATGTTAGGAAGCATGATGATTTGAGCGCACTGAGCATAGAGAAGGGTTATACCAGATAATCAATATTGATATCAAAATGTACCTTGATTTGGTTGAAATTATGTTTAATGCCCATATTATTGTCAGGTTTATTTTGATTACAATTTAACAATGTTTCATTAGTATGCATCGCATTTGTATTGTAATGTCTTTAAAAATGAAAACCTTTCAAAGATTTAAATAAATCTGAATAGAAATGAGCTTGAAAACGAAACGGTATATTATGTCAATGTCACTAAATACACATAAAATACATATAGATATATTATATAGATAAGGGCCGCCATTAGATAATTGGAGGCTCTAGGCGAAGTGAATTTGGTGACCCCTAATAAATTAGAAAAATTAAAAATAAACAGCGAAAAAATCTATGCAATTTATTTAAAACCTAGAGTACTCCAACATAACATCCGGTACAAGTTTCGCTATTTCTTCACTAAAAAAATTGTTTCGAGTCCTTTGCGAGGCCATCACCAATCGGAGGCCCTAGGCGGCTGCCTAGTTTACCTATGCCTAATACCGGCCCAAATAGATATAAAACGCATTGACCTACGTCACAGTTCTTTGAGTCATTTTCATTAAAACCATTAAGCCAAGATGTTGTGAATGCAGGGCCGGTCCTAGCAATTGCGGGGCCCTATGCGAAACTGATTGCGTGGGGCCCAGTCTTTGTGGGAATAAGGATAATAAGTGAAAATTAAGATTTTGTATAAGAAAAAAATCGATTAAGTTAAATATTGCGGTCTGTACTTTACGAGCCTTGTAACCAATGGCATATTTATATGCTAGTGACTATAAAAGTACATAAAGTATTGGAACTTCTGATTAAGGTATAAATTCGCCCGATTATTACATGAAAGGTGACAATGCGTTTTTCCTTTTTTCACGCGTAGGATTGGCGTTTTCCGCAATGAATGACACCCATAAAGGACAATTTTGTCTATTTTTCTTGAGATTTTAAAGAGTTTTCAGATTTTAATACATTCAGGAGATTTCCAGGAGTTTTTCGTATATATTTTGCAATTTAATATTTACACCCTGAATTAGCGCGGGCCTATGAAAGCGCGGGGCCCACTGCGACCGGCCCTGTGTGAATGTAAACTGTATGCACATTAATTTATTTAAATGTTTCTTACTTGGACTTAAGTTAATCATTCGACTTTGTCTTTTTCCATCGGCACTTCTGTAATATGGACACAAAAAAAAAAAAACAATTTTAAATTGAATAGTTCTGTACACTTGTAATGTGCATTTGTTACTTTTGAAAACCAAAAAGTTCAGATTTTATAGTCTTATGTTCAGATGGTACAATATATGAGCAGTTTCTAAACCTAGGGTCACGTAATGCTAAGGCTTTTCTCTTGAGTCCGAAGATTAAGGAATGAAGTACTTCCGTGGCTACGCATCTCTGGCTGCGCCCTACATATTTTGACGCTTCTAGCGCAGGTATAACCATTGTCCGCCGGTGGTCAATTTAGATTTCTTTTCGTCGTCTACGTCTGTCCACGGAAGCGAATTTTCTTTTGGTCTCAACTGTGTACCCAGCGGCCTTTGTAGGTCACCTCCAAGGGTCACGTAATAGTAAACGTCAATGCCAAAGTCAAAGTTGTTTTAGTTGAATGAACAAAGTGTTTACATTTTGATCTTTTTGGAAACAACAAGTAAATTACCAATAGATCTAAACATTGCCAAGAGACTTCAAAATTAGCAATAATCTTTCCAAATGAGAGTTATTCTCTTCCTACATGCTGGACATGCTAATTTTAGAGCGGATAATAAATACAAGGGTAGACAATAAGCGGAATTTATCTATTAATATGTTTTAAGCTTTATGTTATATACTTTTGAGAATCTATTAATGAAACTAAATTATATTATGCATCTATATTGTTTAAATACGTCATGACTTTTACAGGAGGAACCAAGCTGGTTTATTTCATAATTAGGAATTCTGTGATTTCTTCATTGAGACAGAAACTCTTTGGGCAATTACATTGGAATTTGGCTTATCTGATTTGGATGTCAACGTGTAAATGGACGGCCATAACACAGTAAGATTTTACATTCCATCGTTACACAGTGTGAACTTTTAGCTTGTAGGGTTGTTGGGTGGACTTGTAAAGAGTAGTTTATGGTTCAGTTAAAGGGTTTAATATTGATAAGAATTAGGTGTACTTAACCTAAAATCAAAATTATGGTAACTTATAAAAACAGAAGTATAACATACGCAGTCCTAAGCCATATTTGATAGTGATAATCACCAACGTTGACCGTGGGGCCTGAGGCGTCCATCCACGTAGCTCCGGCATTGTAACTGTAGTGGACATGGAGTCCAGGAAAAAGGGGCGTGGTCAGAAGAAATCCGTGGTCGACCCTGGAGAGACAATAAAAGATATATATAGAGAGAGTGTTTAGATACACATGGTGCATTGGCTAGGAGGATATTGGTTTCAACCCACAATGTTCTCTAAAGTCTGAGAAGTGTTGGGTCCTGCTCTCTATTTGTTTTTGTAAATATTGAAAAGACTTTAGTGACGCCTTAAAAAAGTATTTTGAATGCTGGTACTAGCACATTGCCCAATTCTTTGAGTTATGTAGCTGGAATGCCATCACGTCTAGATGCATATTTAGTTAAGATAAAAGTTAGTAAATTCCATTTTCTTGTGTATCTAAATCTTCAATCATGTTCAGATTGCCACAATGTCCCCTTCCTTACTACCTTAAGAGTACAATGAGTTTAATTACCTGGCACCAGGTGGTGGTATGATGTACATCACACCAAGCTTATCCAATCGTTTCAGTTCCCTGTGGCCCAGAGCTCTTGCAAAGGAGTACCAGTCTTCTTGCATCATGGCTTCCCTCTCGGTGCCTTTGGGCAAGCTCTCCCAAGGAGCCTCGTGCCAGGCCCTTTCAGCCAACGCTAAAAGAAATATACACAAGGATTATTTAACGAATCAAAAACATATGTCAGCTGACTAGTTGCAAGAACTGTATAAACATTTCATGGCCCTTATTATTTTATTTCAACCCTTCTATCATGATTTCTACTTGTATTGACTTATAAACAAAATTATTAACAGACTGATGACTAATTCATAAGTATTGAATGGAATGATATCAGAACTGTCAGGTTTTCTTACCGAGCAGGCGAGGAAACAGTCGGTTATGGAGGTGCTCTTTTGTTCTGGTTGTCTCACTAAACAAGGTGCCCTCCAAGCCTGAGGTATATAAAAGAAGTTTAAGCTGCATTACGAAACTCTACACGTGTCACAAGGGCAGTCATAAGTATTTTATCAAGATAATCTACAACAAGTGTGATTACTTTCAAATTTGAGCACAAAGTTGAGACTGAGAAACATTGCCTGGGATCATTGTAAATGACAATTTACACGCAATGTTCATATGAAGTAACCTAAAGATCAAGTGAAGATGTTTTCGATCGATTCAATGCAATAATCAAGGAGACAGGTGAAAGCCCAAAATTTCTACCTACCAACGATGTTGTTTGGGTTGTTCAGAGGGGGACAATTCAGCCCGTTCGAACCGCACAATTCATCGTCTGCTATTGGTTGCCCAGATCTGCGTGTCTGCAGGTTGTCATAGTAACGAACAGCGTTATATAAAAATGTCTTTTTTGTGTCTAGTTCAATAAAAAAAAAAATTAGAACAAAAAGATTATAATTAATAGCTTGCTAATCACTAATTCAAAAATGGATGAAAACGACAATAAGTTTGTCAAAGTCACGTGATCGCAAAAAAAAACAACGATTTCCAAATCATAGAACATTAGATTTAAAAAAAAAAGGGAAGAGACTGGTACGTAACGAAAACGAAAATAAGAATGAATAGAAATACTATTTGAAATCGAAAGAGGACGAAAAGGGAAACAACATGAAAGAATGATAAGGACGAAGAATTAAGGACGTAAGTAAGACAAGGGACAAAACAAAAACGTCTGGCTTTATTTTCAGAATAGTTCCACTTTATATAAGCTAAGAATAGAGGAACTCAATGGAAATGGTGAATGAACATTCAGTTTTATTAACAAGGACTACGTTAGCTTTTAGATTTAGTTTTAATCATATTTTTGAACCACTGTTTCTCATTCAAGCCCATGCAATAAAAGTGAGTTTCAGAGAAATAGAAGTTGACATTTGCAATCATTTATCGCTACAGAGATGTAGATTCCCGGCTACAGATCTTATTTTGACAATACAAAATCAGCTTAAAAGCATCAACTAATTGACATATCTGGTCAATTGTCATCGGAGTAAAGGTCACGATTTTTTTTAATGTGGAAAAAAAAAGGGAGAGGGCGTGGTCACAGCGAATTCGTTTCACCTTCACCTATCCCTTAGTCTGTGGAACTGTAGGGGCATCACACAAGATTAGTGGACCGCCTTTCTCCAGCTGCAGGACATCAAGAGAGAGGCCGGTTCATTCTCTTACGTTGTCCAGCCAGCTATTGTTTGGGTCAACCCTTTCTTTGTGCTACCTCCACTGTACGTTGAATGATGACCTTTGCAAGTCAGAATGTTGAATGTAAAAGTACAAACTCAATTTCAATTATTTTTTTTCTGTAGCATTTACTCTCAAAAGCTTAAATGCTTCTTTCAGCCTCAGTGTCCAACTTTCACAATCATATACAACTAGGCGGGAATAGTGACTTTTAAATACGGCTTACTTCACATTTATTTGTTCGGCCTTTTCTTTTAAACTCTCTCTCAATCAGTCTCTGTTTCTTCAAATCGTTTCCTTTTCTTTTTCTTTCTTAATATATTTTTATTACATAAACGGGAACTTAAAAATAAAGAGTAAACAAGTATAAGCGTGAAAATCAACAATTGGCCTTCTTAAATACAATAACTCTATGGCCATATCACGAGGTGCTCAGGGTTTGCAAAAAAACCTTCCTACAGGGAACAGAACCAGTCAAATGATGAAGAGGCAGCGAAAGCAAAGGAAGACAGTTTGGAAAAAATAGAGGGACTATCATTGAAAGATATTCAAGGTCAAGGCAAAAATAGGAATGAAGTGAGACGACAGAACATGTGTGGTGCCCCAATGGTCCGAGAGACTAAGAAATGGGTGATGGTTAGGGTGGTGAAATACAGCAGCTCAAGTCTGACTAACCTGTAAAGCGTGTTGCCCAGTAGTAGCCCCTTTCTTCAGGATCGGGTTCGTAAGGATGGTCAAAGTACAAGTGGCTGGCATGAGCCATGACTACCTGTTAGATAGAAAGTGAATCAAATGCTTCTCCCTCTCACACAAAACAAAAAGATCACAATTATACAATCACTTTGCATGTAATACTATTTCGGCTACAAAACTTTATTGATTAAAAAAACAACTCTACAGAAAATTTCAAAAATATTTTTAAATGCAATATATTTGCTTGGATAAATTTGTTGATTACATTTATTTGCTTTAATGAAGCCCCGTTTTTGATGGTCAGCTATAAAAGTAAACTAGTTTGGGATACTACTGTAAACAAACAAGTCGCACACATTCAGCTTAGAGATGACTCAAATGTTTGATTGCACTCTACTTATATGGTGTAGTTGTGTTGAAATTTTAAATTCATAAAACAACAGACAAATGGTACACTATTCTTTTTTTTTTATTAGCCTACTTACCTTGAATCCCTTGTTAGCTAGCGTGTAAGTCCTGGAGATGGTACCCCACTCCCACACATTGTCCCAGGTATAGGCATACACATCTTTGACAGGTAAAGTTGACCTGTACATAGATAATACACTGTTAATTTCTTTGAAAGTTATATTACGCTTTATGGCTTGAGTTTTAAACATTTTAAAATAAGTTTACATTTGTATGAATGTGTATATCTACATGAAGTTACAGATAAATATTTTCTTCGCGAACATTTGTGGGGGGGGGGGGGGGGGGCCATCAGTACATCAAAATCAAGCATACAACGACCAAACTTTGAAGCATCCTTGCTTAAATCTCCACGTATGATGAGTGATTGTGTGTGAGAGAGAGAGTGTATGTGTGTGTGTGAGAGTGTGTGTGTGTGTGTATGTGTGCAGGAGAATAGAGGGGATAAGTAAAATATTAAAGATATACTTTATGCAATGGTACCACTAGTATTCCAACACCACGATGTCTATTATTATAGCAAGTATTCTTTTGTAATTTGTCACAAATCGAAGATGAAATTCGTGACACATGAATCGGCCCTTTCATTTAAGGAATGCGCTCGAAGAATGGCAATTCTGCAAAGTAACTTTGAATCTGTTTTGATTATCTAAAAATACAAGGAACGAAACGCAATCGGATTATAAATATTAAGCAGGTACCATCTGTCTTTAGACAATCACGTGCTGATATGGGCAGATGCTAGTGGACTGTCTATTATACACAAAAAACCAATTCATGAGATCAAATCTCAATCGATTTTGAAAGCGTAAGGGTAATATTAGTAGCATCAAATGAGGATAAGTGTCATAGTTTAGAGTAGGCAAGCAGGAATTGTACCAGAATACTGCAATAGGATACAGCTTGGGGCTGCTTCTTTTCTATGTCTTCTAGACATCTTCAGGAGCATGTACACAGCGAAGAAATCCACAACTTACTGGAAGATGTCGGAGTAGACACAGATGTCTCAACATTTTGCTTTGTTTCTGTCTAGTAATTAATCACGTACATTTGCCCCAATCTTTAAAAAATGAATTCTTGATGTAGTTTTGGTTTATGTACATTTGTTTATTCAACAGAGCGGTTAATTTAGCGGTGTGAACCGTTTGATTGTCGTCTGAGCTGAGCCGAAGGCTCTTCGAGCTCAAAGTTTGAAAAAAAAAACTGTTAGGTCGTCCAGCCTGAACGGTAAAAAAAAACAACCTGTGTGAACACACAGTTCTGTTTGAGAGCGACCCGAGTCAATGCCTATGAAAGCATTGCTGTTTCCAATGCCTTAGGCCCTCAACTCATGGCCGAAGGCGAGGACACCGGGAGCCTCCGTCATTTTCCTTCACTATACCCAAGCTAACCGTGGGGGGGACTCACCATTTATGTATCGGTCCTTTGAGGAACGGCGCATGGATGTGTGACAGTTTTGTGGGGACTTTTTTACAACCCGCCCGTGCAAGGGGTTGACTCTCGTCTACCTGTGGGCATCCCCACTGGGGTTATGTTTTGCCATTCGTTTCGCCTAGCTACCCCCTCAAGTAGCCGTTTCCACCCAGGTGCCACGATGAGGCAGAACAGCTCACATGGGGCGGCGTGAACCAAACAACTTGTTAGTTGAGAATCCACTGTCATACTATGTATGGATGTTGACACTATGTAATACATGTCTGCCAAGGTAGAGATAACTTAATCTTGGCATGGAGCTGTCACTGTTGGTATATTAGCAATAAAAAAAAAAAGATGATAAAAAAAAATCTTGGAGTGAAATCAGGCTTTTCTTCAATGGACCTCGTTCATCAAAACAAAAAGTCACGTGATAATATTGATAAAGCAAAAGAAAAACAAGTCACGTGAGAACCATTGATGATGCAAATTAGATCGTAATTTGTATAATAGAGAAGCACGTGACTCAATGTTTGTTTACGATTGTTTACGAATGAGGTCCATTGCAACAAGTACAACCTAATCATGCCTTGAATCTGCTTTTCAAAGCGAAGACCACGCAGCCATCGTCAAGGTCATAAGAATTGATATTTTATTCATTTTAACTTCGAAGGAGGAGATTTCCCAGCTCAATCTTGACTTCTTCTAAACATTATTTTAATAACAACTTGAACATTGGCTGCATTCTTATAAAGACGCGAGTGCAAAGCAACGGAACACCTAATTAATGTAAAACCCGCCCAGCAACGAACACCCAATCAATGTAAAACCCGCCCAGCAACGGAACACCTAATTAATGTTAAACCCGCCCAGCAACGGAACACCCAATCAATGTAAAACCCGCCCAGCAACGGAACACCTAATTAATGTAAAACCCGCCCAGCAACGGAACACCCAATCAATGTAAAACCTGCCTAGCAACGGAACACATAATCAATGTAAAACCTGCCCAGCAACGGAACACCTAATTAATGTAAAACCCGCCCAGCAACGGAACACCCAATCAATGTAAAACCTGCCTAGCAACGGAACACAATCAATGTAAAACCTGCCCAGCAACGGAACACCCAATCAATGTAAAACCTGCCCAGCAACGGAACACCCAATCAATGTAAAACCCGCTCAGTGTGTCTGACTCACAGATTGAAAGGCTCATTTCCTACTTGCATTAAACCGTCTTCCCAGGCAGCAAGCGAAACATTTTTAGAAATGGCCAGACTGGACAGTCTCTGTGGAAACAGAAATATAAATACTTAGATATTTTATTATATCAGACACAATGATAGCAATAATAAATTTTATCTATTACAACTAAAGTAATGACTTGAGCGAGTAATAAAGGAATAACAACAGTAATGTTAAGGTAAATAATGATAACAACAATAATGATGTTAATGACAACAAAAACAATGATGTTAAGGACAACAACAATGATAATAACAAAAATTACAATGATTATGTAAATGACTACAGCAATGATTTTGTAATTGACTATAACAATGTGTTTTGGACAACAACAATGATTATGTTAACTGCTACAGATGTCACATTATATGTTGTAAAATCGCCAATGAAAAAACAAAATTTGGAACATATTGAAATTGAAATCTTGTCGCTTATAGATCTAGCTCGAAATAACTCATAAGCTCTAGAATTGAAAGTACGAGAATGGGCAGAAATAAATATTCTAGGTTCCTTTGTTTATCATTCTTGATTTCGACACTATTGCTGCGAGTTAAGCATTTAAATTGATTTATATTTTGTCATTATATTGGAAGCATCTTTATTGTTATATTTTTTCATTTATCGATAACATTGGCTGCTCAACAGTGTTATTTGTTAACTTGTTTGTCTTATGTGTTTTTGTAAGTTACAGTATAATCTAAATAATACAATAGGAGTAAAATGCTAAAACATTTTAACCAATATATTCAGAGGTTTCTCTAAGGTTCCTGGAAGTGTTCAACTGTTACCTGGAAGAAATGGGCTTTCGGTGATCCTCCCAGCAGTTGTCCTGCAACTCTTAAATTGTTACACTCCGTGGAGTTGACCCACGCCCCAGCCCCAACTTCATCACCTCCAAAGTGAAACGTGTTTAATGGTTGACGCCCCTGCCTGTGCAAAGAAATCAGCTGGGAAAAAAACAATCAACAAAATGAAGTAAACATTAAAAAAAACACATAAACACCAAGGAGCAGGTTAATTTCAAACCTCTGCTGCCTTGCAGCTATACCCAAACATTGAACCCTGGGGAAAAATTAGGATCCGCCGACTCTTATGTAGTATGCAGCACAAAGTGCTACAGCCTGGAAGAGCCTGCGACGCTTCTGATTCCTAACTGTATCGGCACTTGCCGTTTCTTTGGATACATCAGCTACGTGGAGATTGGGGAACTATTGTGTCACGCTTGACAGCACACAGCGCAAAATCGGCTGACCAACAGGAAGTCAGCTATCCTTATCATTTAGGTCATATTTACGTGTGCATGGGAAATAGGACCCTTCTGAATAGCCTTGATTTGGGGTTCAAGGTAGAAGCCGATAGAGCCTACGATTGGTGACGTAAGGGTCTAGAAAAATGTTGGTACGTAATATTTAAGAAGCGTAGAGCTAACTACCGGTGTCGGTTAGTCAGTCGCTAGTCATTGTTTCTTGAGGATTATCTAGTGAATCAGTTTACCACTGGATTATGTGTGTACACTAGTACTTTTACCAAAGTTATTATTATCTGTCTGTTGGTCCTCTGTCTGGTACACTTTTGGTACACGTTAGTTCTCCCACTTCCCAGTCTCGGATTAAGCTGAAACTTTGCTCAATTATTTATTGTACCTAACAAAATATAAATCAATCAAAAAATTAAAATAGTCATTAATTAATTAGTGCTGATTTATGAATTTAACTGGATATTGATTAAAGGAAATAAATCTTACCATATTGAATCATAGATAGAGATATCTATAAATATACGGTCACACTTCTGCTGTTTGTTGTGTTATTTAAAAAAAACTTTTCTAAATATTGCTTGTTACTGTTTTATTTTTACTACGCAATGTAAGTTTTATACTGTGGATTGTTAATATTGTTGGTTTATAAGTTTTACGGCATTAGACTCGAGGAAAAGATATTCATTGCATAGTGTCTTCATTCTATCTTAGTAGTAATTATACGCATCTCCGAATCCACGTACGTCATACGACTGTAGTTTAGAGGTAATATAAAGCTCTCTCTATCACTACATCGTGACTTTTATTAAAACTAATAAAAAAAATTCACAAATATTCAAACCTAGATAAAGACTAAAATGAGAGATCTATAGACAGTTGTAGATCATAACCATTTAGTATCCCGAAGGTTATTATGAATGTATAAACAGTGAAATGGAAATGTAAAATAAGTTCCCTGTTAATCAGATATATAAAGCTTGTCTATACAAATGCAACAAGTAGTTTGATAATTAACCATTCTCTCAGTAGGAGTATCCCCCTTCTTGGAATCTATAAGATCTGACCCCTCTATTATTGGGTTTAATATATCGGGTCGCTCCTTCTCAACCATCAAAGTCAAAGCCTATGCGGATGATACAACTTTTTTTTCCATCTTCAGAGCAAGATATTGAGAATATACTAAAGAAATTTACACTCTTCGGAGAAGCTAGTGGTTCAAAAATAAATATAAATAAATCCTCTGTAATGGGACTAGGGAAATGGAAATTCAAAGAGAATTGCGCTTTCAAAATTGTAGATAAAATCAAGATTTGTGGTATTGTATATACTTGTAATCCTTTATTCTATTGTAAAGACCAGTGGGAGAATATTTTTGTCAAAGCCTCAAACTTGCTAAAACTTTATAAGCACACAGGTTCTACAATATTTGGTAGAGCTGTATTGATAAATAGTTTGGTCATTCCAAAGATTGTCTATTTAGCTAACATTACAGAGCCACCTCCTAAATTCATAAACAAGCTGAACAAGTTAATTAGAAGCTTTATATTTAAAAACACTATTAGGAGCATTAAGCACACTACACTCATTCAAAACAAAGAGGATGGAGGGATAAACTTACAAGATGTCAAAACAAAAATACATTCGCTAAGGCTAAAATTTGTAGGTCAAGTAGTTAGAAACCCAACAAACTTTCCCTTGACAATTTACTATTATGGTTTAAGATTAAGTAGTCTTCTTCCAATACACAATGATACTCCTCACTATTTTGGTACAGTCACTCATCCATTTTACAGGTCTATTCCCAGAATTTTACCTGGTAATGAACATTTAATACACAACAAAACCAAAGAATCATACACAACACTTAAAAAGCTGTTACATGAAAGTCTAGTGAATAGGATTAAGTGGGGGAGAGTTCTTGGGGTGACAGAATTCAAGGACACATTCATAAACCTACACAGCAAACATATCCCACCAAAAGCTAGAGAGATAAGTTATAGACTTATCTTTGGGATGACCCCTATGGTTAGAAGACGAGCAAATGACCGTGCCTGTATATTATGCCATCTTGAAAATGCTGACAATGAGAAACATATGTATTTGAAATGTCCATTATTCCTTCAAGTTAGAACTACTGTAAGGGACTTATTAGAAGCAAACTGTGGCAACTATGTAAATGTTAACTTGTCAATTGTATTAAACAAGCTGCCAAAACTAAAAATAAAATGATACATAACTGTAACTTAATTATTGTTTCCGAATACAGGAACCTTGTTTGGGCTAGCTGGCTCAAAGCTCTACATAATAATAAGGTTTTTCATCCTAATCACTTAGAATTGACATTTAGAAAAATAATGGATTTTAGGGTAGAGAACTATCTAGTTTGATTTTCATATACTTGTACAATGCTCAGGTGGTTTTCCAGAAAAAAAAATGGTATACACAGAAGCCGCAAGCAAACTCATAATAAATCATACCGATTAAAAGATCTATTTTCCCCTCTTTATATATCCTATGTTTAGAAACCATAAGACTAGATAACTGGATTAAAGGAATTAAAATCCCAGGCCCAACACCCGTAGTTAAAGTTAATCCTTAGGCCGATGATATCACGCTTTTCCCCTCCTCAGAAAAAGAGATAATATTATACAGAAGACTAAAAACACACTGGAAAGGTTTTAGTACGCAACTACCATATTTGGTACAGCAATACTAGTAAACAACCTGGTCGTTCCGAAGATAGTTTACCTAGCCAACATCACAGAACCTCCACCAACCTTTATATCAAGCATAAACACAATCATTAGGAATTTTATTTTTAAAAGCACTATCAGAAACATTAAACACACAACACTTATACAAAACAAAGAGGATGGGGGGATAAACTTACAGGACATCAGAACAAAAATACACGCACTTAGATTAAAATATATAGGACAAGCACCCCACACTACTTTGGTGCAAACACACATCCATTTTACAGATCCATATCAAGAATACTCCCTGGCAAGGAACATCTTATACACAGCAAATTAAAAGACACATATACAACACTTAAGAAACAGTTGCAAGAAAAAATTAATAGGATCAAATGGAGTAGGGATTTTGGTATTACAAATTTCGGAGATACCTTCATAAATCTACACAGCAAACACATTACACCTAAAGCTAGAGAAATAACTTACAGACTAATCTTCGGGACGACCCCAAGTGGATTTAAGAAGAGAATTGTGCACACATATGTCTTATGTCACACAGACAATGGGAACAATAAAAGTCATTTGTTTTTACAATGTAAAATTTTTGAGAATGTCAGAAGTACTATGAAAGACCTGTTAAAGGCAAACTGTAAAAATAATGTTAATCTTAGCTTTGCTATTGTTTTATATAAATTACCTACTCATTACTTTAACTTAATAATAGTATCTCAATACAGAAGTCTAGTTTGGCGCAGTAGAATAAAAGTTGTTCATAGCAACATATCTGTAAATCCATTTAACTTAGATTTAATATTTAGGAAAATAATTGAACATTCAATAGATAATTTCACTGGTTAAATAGAAATAGCAATTTGTGTATAAATCAATGTACTTCACACATTAGCTAAATCCCAGCTATTTTCTATCTAGCAACAAGTTAAAATGTTGCAATTAATCTGTAAGGATACCCCTTGTGACAAGTTGGATTAAAATATTGGCCGTTTGGGTGTATAGGGGATTTTATAGTTTGAGAACCGACACTTGCACATATAAACTACAGGCACAGCGTTATAATGCAGGCAACAAATACTATATTTAGATGTAAAAATATGTACAGTTTATTATACAAAGGATAAGTAAAAGGTAAAATGCTGCACAGTTGCTAGGATGGGATCTAGCGTATTTACATGTATGTGTCTATCATCATTAGATTTGGGAACCAAGTGGTCTGTGTGTCATTAGGCTGGTTGCTTAGCTTTTGGTCCGGTGCTGCACTGATGAGACGGGTGTGGCTGGTACTAATGCTGTCTGCTGGTGGGCTGGCGTAGTCGATCCAGGCTCCGGGTGCAGTCCAACATTGTATGGTTTCAGAGCTAAGCTGCGTCTACCAATCAGTTAAGCCAGTGACGAGTCTGTGGCTAGCGTTGTTACTTGGACTCTTGAAGGATGAGTAGGACTGATGTCCGCAGATCTGGTGCCAGCAAATCTGTTATCAGCTTTAGGTTACTAAGATTTCAGGCGGATGTAGCCTATAGATAAAAGCTTCAACGATATGATGTGTACGTCGGTTTAGCCATAATGATAACATTGGCAGGTAGATGCCTTTCCGTGAAGGACATCTTCAGACTGATGTAGAGAAACTATAAGCTAGTTTCATAATTATCAAAGGGACCTAACAAATGAATATAGTGTCCAATCAAGGCAGGTAACAATAATAATGGGGACTCCCATAAAGAGAAATAACAAACAGTAATAAGTGATACAGGATAAGTAATACAAGTGATGATGTTCACCAGTCACGGTGAATAGAAAGTACATACATCGCTTAGATAAATGAGATGAAAGGGGAAGGGGAGATCAACGTCTGATGCTCTCCCCTAAGTAAACACAGAGCATAAGTAAATACATACTCAGTAACAAGACATGTTTACAGAAATGTTTTGATAATTCCCAGCCTAGGAATTAATCAATGATAATATACTGAAGGCTCGTGCTGAGCGCTAATATATCAGCGATAAAGTAATAATATTTAAAGAGCTAAATACATCTGGTAAGAATTTGCAATAAATTCTAGTCCAGATGGCTTGAACATTTAGCCACAAAGTCATGATATAAAATATAAGTATACAGTAATCTACTTGCATTATCCATGATAAGAACGCACAAATATGTACACAAATAATGTAGTAATAAATGCACAAATATATATATATATATACATTACTAAGAAAAATGGTTCTCAAGCACTTTACAAAGTTACATACCACCACTCCAAAGTGAAATAAGGTAATGAAAATATTCCAGAGCTCAAGCAAGAGATAGATGTGCTCCCTGTCAGCTCTCCAGCGAGAATGAGATCGGACGATGAAGTCTTGTCCATATACACGTGGAGAGGGGGGTGAGGCGGGAGATACGTGCAAAGGTGGTCTAGACTATCCGGCGTCTTTGACAGAGAGATCCTCGCTTGACCGTGACGGCGTTTCCGGGAGATAGACACCGCGCTAAGGCGCGAGTTTAAAGTCCAGGGAGTTCGCCCAGGTGGTCAGAGGATATAAAAAGGGGGGGGGGGGATTATCAAATCTCGGCCGGATCAAGGGAGATTATACCTTGATAATGGCTTGTGCTAGACGAACAGCGTTGCCCGAGGCGTTGAGTTGAATGGGCACTTTGAAGTGATCAGCCGCTCCACAAAGGGAGGGGTAGGGTCAACGGATGTTTGTCAAGATAGGAAAAGGGGAGCGTACTCTTGTCAAGAGTCTAGTGTGACACGTGTCAAGGTGGGGATAGTAAAATGTGACATCGATGCCAAAGGGGGTGGGGTTGGATTGGAGGGGTGGTGGCTGTGATTTTAGTGCTTGATCGGCTAAATTAGTAAAATTGATGATTAATAGCGTGTAAATAAATTAATTAAATGCTTAGACCTGAGTGATACCTTGAGTGAGATAAAACGGATTGTCACACCCCTGACAATTCTTTTGTTATCTATCTATATATATAATTCTCTTCTTCCCTCAACAGTTTGGAAGAGAAGCAAGAAGTAAAGGAAAGATCACTCTCTTATTTCTGCGGATAGAGTTACCCCTTAAATAACAAAAGGGGGCGGGCGGAGAACAAGTGGTATTCACGGATGGCTGTCTGGTCGTGCGGTTTGCGCGCTGGATTGTCAAACTCAGCCCGCTCCCACTTCCTTCGTTCTGAGGGAGGTTTGGACTAGGAAGTAAACTATCTTCAACTCTGAAGGAACATTCGAAACATGTAAAACATTTTACAAACAAACATTTTACAAACTCTAAATAGCAGCGCCGGACTTAACCATTGTGGCCAAGAAGTCATGGAAAGAGAACAACTAATCTATAATGTATATTCACCCTTCACTAAATAGCAGGGCCGGACTTAACTATTGTGGGGCCCTATGCGAAACGGATTTCGCTGAGCCAAGTTTGGGTAGGGAAGCGGATAATAAGTGAAATATAAGAGTTTGTATTAGAAAATAAATTTGTCTATGCATTTTATTCAATCTTTACTTCGTACAGAATTACTCTATGAACCTTGCATCTCTGTATATAATTCTCCTCTTTCCGCAAGAGTCTGGACGAGAAGAAGAGTAAAGAAAGATCCCTCTCTTATTTCTGCGGATAGTCACCCTACGAAAAAACAAGAGGGGGGAGAACAAGTGATACGGATGGCTGCTCGCTGGACTTTCAAACCCCACCCGCCCTGCGGGAGGTTTGGACTAGGAATTAAACTATCGTCAACTCTGAAGGAACATCTGAAACATGTAAAACATTTTAACACTAAATAGCAGCGCCGGAATTAACCATTGTGACCAAGAAATCATGGAAAGAGAACAAGTAATCTACTATCTATGTATGACTATGTACCCGTCACTAAATAGCAGGGCCGGACTTAACCATTGTGGGGCCCTATGCGAAACGGATTTCGCGGGGCCATGTTTGGGTAGGGAAGCGGACAATAAGTGAAATTTAAGAGTTTGTTTGAGTAAATAAATTCGTCTATACATTTTATTCATTCTTTACTACGTACAGAATTACTTTACGAGCCTTGCCTGTAGCAAAGTCATACAGTATATCATAATACTTCTGTTTCCTACATAGATCACGCTCAATATCGAGAATTACCAAATGTTTCAATCTATCTTTGAGAATTGTTGACCTCAAGTATTTCTTCATTAGTTTGAGGCGCGAGAAGCTTCTTTCATTAGATTACACAATTAAGGCTAATGCATAATGCCGTTTTTATTTATCGCGCGTAGGATTGGCGTTTTCCATATTGAATGACACCCCAAAATGACAATTTTTGTCTATATATTTCGTATATTTGAAGGACTTTTTCGTATATTTTGCAATTTAGGAAGATTTCCAGGAGCTCATGGTAAATCGAAAGGAGGGCGCGGGAAATATGTTTTAAGTTATAAAATGTTTTAATTTAATAATTTATACACCTTGAATTAGCGCGGGTCCTATGAAAGTGTGGGGTCCACTGCGGTCGCATAGGTTGCAGTGGCCTAAGGCCGGCCCCGCAAAATAGCGGCGTATGCTACGCCGCCGGTCGACTAATTAAGTTATATTTGGTTAAAGTTACTCGATATGAGTGTGTGAAAGTTTAAATACAAACTCTTCTCACGGAAAACTCTTCTTCAAAAACTGTGTCTTAAAGGGAAGTCAACATCTCTGCGGGACTATTTCTTCCTTTTTGTTACGTCCTCCTAGAACACGTGATCAGAGAGCACGGCGCAGGTTAACACGAGTGTCATTTGTCTGCTATACACTCCGAGAACATGGCAAGCCCGTGGAAACAGGATAAGAACGAGACGACAATTTCTATATCTTGGCGAGTATCCCACCGCCAGCGCACACCACAAATGAGCTCACACGTAGCACACCGTAACTGGTCATTAGTATGATCTTAGTCTATATACATCTCAATGGTCATCTTATATAGACTACTATGTAATGAAAAGGAATACTCCGTTTGCTTGTCATTATCTTTCTTCCAAGCTGATCTCCCTTGAATCTTGATCTAGTTACATTAGTCAATCCATGGCTACAAGATGTGTGTAATAACAATATGATTGTTACCAAACTTACTCACCTCATCGAGAACTATGTTGATAAAAATGTATGTCTCCTCCAGGCATGGGTTGATGGCGTTGTCGGAATAGATTTGGGGCGTAACATAAAGGGAGGTGTCGTTATCTTCTGTTAGATAGGTTCGAAGTCCCAATTCCTCTTGACCCAGGGCCGTCAGTTTCTCCTTTCGAGCCTACAGAGCAAAGAGCGTTAGCGTCTTAGTATTTAATAAATCACAGGCGTTCCTTCGAAAGAGAGGATACTAGCCTAGAAGGTAAATACTTTAAGACCTACTAACGGTCAAACCTAGACTACGATTTATGACATAGATTATTTAGCCCAAGAAAAACACAAACGTTTTAGTCTAAAAATTAAATAGATCTATCAGTTAAATTTTTTCTTACTAACATAAAGTAAAGGTACACCTTTCAGACCTTGCGATCTATGGTGTCGACTTTAGAGCTTCTGTTTTTATGGCCGACGGTTAACGAAGTTTGTCATGTGGCCAGCAAAACGACCAACCACTTTCACTTCCCTAGCGTAAGCCAGTCCACCAAGGGCGTGTCCTAAAGATCCAGATATTCGAAATCCCATTCTTTACTGAGTTTCGAACGCTCAACCCATCGGTTCGAAAGCCATGAGCTCTACCCCTCAGCCACCACGCCCTAAAAGTTTCTGGTCTTAGTCTAAGTTTACTAGCCCACAAAATAGAAACAATTTGACTTTTATTTTTAGTTTAGGCTCTTAATGGCGTAAACTACCAGCATTGAACCCAACTCGACTAGGTTTAATGCTTTAGAACAACTAGTTGCTAACGCTGAAAACTTCATCATAGTGTAACAAGTATGCAATCGAGTAAGCAATCTACATTGTCCACGGCTCCATGCTCAGTCACAACTCGCAACAGTATATTAATCATACACTATGTCCTTTTTTTGTGATTCAAGTACAGACGACTGATCCATTTCAGTTTCTTGAATGATGTTAAAGAATTGTTAGCAAACTTGCTTTCTGGTTTTAGAGACAGGATTTCATGTCCTGAATTTCAAAGTTAATGCATTATTAATGAAATACTTGAGCAAAACTTCAAGGTCACAAAGAATTTTCATTGTTACACAAATATGTCTTCGTTCCATCATTTCACTGCTAGTCATTAGTTTGTCTGAAACATTTCATAAGGTCAGTTTATTGAACACTTTAAATAACTTTCCCACAATTTAATATATTCTATATTATCCCATTAAGCCTTTATACTACCATCATATCACTGTACACTGACAATATAGTTAAGACTTACCTTCATTGATTTTATGGCTGCTCTCGAATGTCCCGGCATATCTATTTCCGGAATGACGGTCACTTTACGTTGTCGTGCCCGATCCAGAATCTCCAGGTAATCTTCGGCCGTCAGGTAACCGGAAGCAAATGTTGTAGTGTTGTCTGGGCCAGAGCCCAGTTGGGGCAGCAGACACTGAGTCTCATTCAAGTCGTGACATCGCTGCGACCCAACCTAACAGTCATAGACGAAACAAGACATTGATATTACAAATATTAACAACATACAAAGTGGTGATTTCAACACAGTGTTTTGGAGAGTATGGACATGTTTCTGATGTAGCCATAGGGAAAGTGATTGTGTATGTTCTTTTGTCACAGATAGATATTATCATTAACATACTGTAGACATTAATAAATAATAATAATAACGAAGACTGTGTTTATCAGAGTAGACATAGAAGACTATCTTTTAATATCCGTTCAATCCTTTTGCTTTCGCACAAAACATAAACAAAAAAAATCATATAATATTGGCATATCCTTCCTTTTGAAGTCATTATCACAGTGTAAGCTGAAGTGTTTCTGATGAAACCATGAAGTGGTCTTTCGTTATTCAAGTTATAAAACTGAAGTGAACCTTGAAGAGAGGGAGACAAGCAAAGGTCTTGAGACAGAGAAGACGTGTATTTTGAGTGAGCTGTATAAAATTATCATTTCATATAAATATATTTCAAGCTCTATCTGTGTACATAACAATATTAATATGTTAATTTCAATATTAGTATTAAAGGTTTCTAGAACAGTTTCCCAGCCATACAGAAGACGGTAAGTGGCTTTGGAAAAGCGATCGATTGTTATTTCGATAGACAACATAACATTTAAAACTCAGACTTAAGAGGAAACTAAATAATAAGCTGTACTGAAACAAGGTTAGAAAAACAGTTTGTGTTGAATCACAAACTCTAAATAGGCCTCAGAAAAGTTCCACTCAGGCAGTTAAAAAGGCAGGTTTCAATATTTTTCAGAAAGAATATCAGAAACGATAACTACAAACTTTCAACAATTACAAAAAGATATACACAAAAAAAAAGAAGAAAGTATTAACAATACAGTTCTATTGTTTGACTAACGACTTGATACCAAACGGGACGGACTGAAAGACAGACCACACAAAACTAATTGCGGCTAATCACCCTTCGGGGGCCGCTAAAACAAGGGTGGATATGTGACCACCGTTTGGTTTCTTGCATGATGAAGGCAGAGGGAAAAAATTGGAAATTTAGGGAAACAAAATTAAATTTCTATACGGCTAGAAATACATACTCCATATGTTGAAAGTTTGATCCTTACAAATTAACTGACTATGAGATGTTTTTAATGTGTAAAAATTTAGTTTTTGTTATTGCCATAAAATTACATTGTTCTTTTTTTATTTTGTAAGTTCACAGTTCAACGATTTGTATGAATGCATTCCCTACGAGCTGGCTATCAGTGTTACACGAATAACTTGCATACAATAAACAATACACTGTTACCAGTTAGACACTTAGTTTAGTTTTACAGATGCACTGTAGTAGACAGACTTTGAACGCCACATTTGAGTGATTATTGATTATAGATTATTGATGCAGATTTTTAGGACAGTTATTTTTAGGCTCTCGAAGGGATATACATCGTTTTAGTTACTTACTCGACTTTGGCCCATTCTGTATTAAAATTCGTTAATCTATTTCAGTGATTCCCAAAGTGGGAGTATAAGACCTGTAAATGGGGGTCTACGATAAAATGGATCTCATTTAATTCTTAATGCATTTTTAATAGATATTTTTGTTAACATCTTATTTAAATATCTTAATTGTGTCTACATGAAACTCATGTCAAAGGTAGACAGCACTGTGCAGAGTTGATTATTTTAAATTTAGCTTCATTCTTTTCTTCATTGCCTATATGCCTTTTAAGCAGCAAAGTTTTAAGTAATAACGCCATGAAATCATCTAAGCTCGAGGATCATTGGAGACGATGTCACTCTGACAAAATAAAGCAGTGGCCAAAATGTTATACATCATAAAGAGATGTGGAATTGCAAGCGTCTTACAATATCTCTACTTGTAATAGTAAAATCCAGAAAACTGGACACTATAGGTAAAAAAAAATAATTTTGCCAGCCATTGAAGAAGTTTTAAGAACTGTGTTTAAGAAACTTGCTTCTGATATCATACAAAGAGTTTCTGTCAGCAACTCTACAGTTTAACCGAGACCAATCGTTAGAGAAGGCCTGAACACTGACCTGCAACGTCGCTCACAACTAATAGCTCGTTTCCACGTCAGTGGGACCCACAGTTAGGAAGTGAAGCGCTTTACCATTCAGCCACCGCGCCTCCGGTGATTACACATATAATACATATTACACATATAGTACATATTACACATAGAATACGTATGCCACATAGAATACGTATGCCACATAGAATACATATGACACATAGAATACATATGACACATAGAATACATATGACACATAGAATACATATGACACATAGAATACATATGACACATAGAGTACATATGACACATAGAGTACATATGACACATAGAGTACATATTACTCATAGAATACATATTACACATAGGAATACATATTACACATAGGAATACATAGTACACATAGAATACATATGACACATAGAATAAATATTCCGCATATAATACATATTACACATATAATACATATTACACATATAGACATATAATGCATATTACACATATAATACATATTACACATATAATACATATTACACATATAATACATATTACACATGTAATACATATTACACATATAATACATATTACACATATAATACATATTACACATATAATACTACATTTATATATCAAATATATAAGACTCAGAAAAACAATACATTTGAAGCTCATGAACTTTCAAAAATGCAGTAAGACAAGCAGGGGGTCTACCGAAAACTGAAAAAACGTGAAAAGGGGTCTATGAGACAAAAAAGTTTGGGAACCATTGTTCTATTTCATCATTAAAGTACTTAGTTGCTGTGCATTGATCCATTTTGTGGCTACTACTATTCATTTGTTAGAAATCGTAAATGTAATTCAACATGCGTATACCCGAGCATCTATTATCAAGGTAGTGTAGCCATAGGCGCCCGCAGGATTTTTTTGCAGGTGGGTGCAAGTTACCACCTATGGCTCAAAGTCGTAGCTTCAACTTTTTATTATAAAGAATATTAAAGAAAAGAACTGGTGCTTCTCCCCACCCACACCTATGCAATAATAAGTTCACTGTATATACTTAGTCTATGACATGGATCACAACTCGCACATACATCCTTTACAAAGTCAATCAACTATTTCAACTTACTTCCACGAGTTCTGGTAAAGATTTGATCTCCAGCCTCCACCCCTCGTCATCAGTCAGGTGTAGATGAAGTTTGTTTAATTTGTACATAGACATCAGCTGTGGACAGTTACACATCATTTTGTAGACAGACTTATCTTATATATTATAGACGTTACTTCAAAAAAGAAGATGATTACGTCCTACACATTTCATGCATGTTAATCAATAATAATATCATGGGCGTAGCCAGGATTTTTTTTCGGGAGGGGTTTTGGGGGGGGGGGATTTTTTTCTCCACCTCCCCGATTCCCCCTCCCCCACCCCCGCGAAAAAAATATATTTATATATCTGTATGTGTGTGTTTGTACATAATCTTTATTACATTCTGACCCTTCATTCTTTCGAAAGACGTTTATTGTGCCCTAGAATAGGTTCTTCCTTGAGTCAGTGGAAAACTTGTTGACTCCCCGCCATTGCCAGCAAGAGGGTCTAGGGGAGCGATAGGAGCGAAGCCCTATTTCTGGTATCAAAAGCCAACCAAATGCATATTCTGAGGTATCTACAGTGCATTTTCCTGCTATTAGAAAGTTTTATTGCAAAAACTTAATGAGCTATTCTTACTGACTTAGACCCTCCCGCGCCTTTCGTCAAGCTGTTTCCACAAAAAACTGTCACTGGTAATGTCTGAAGTCTCTTCCCACCTGCTCCGAGGACCTCCATGAATGTTGTACTAGGATGTCATTGTAACTCTTATTATGCGTAATTCATTTTGTCGGAGAACATGTCTCGCAAACCTCATGCGACGCTCTGTCACAATCTTTCTAAGGGGTCGACTCCCAGTTCGTCATAGGATTTCCTTGATTTTGACCCAATCTCTATAACTGACTCCTAAAATCTGTCTTAGCCATCTTTGTTGAGCCACATTTAGTGTTTTTCAATTTCGGCAGATGACTATTCACTGCAGTTTATTATGGAGCCCGTCACTGGTAGAAATGTGTAAACTCTCTTGAATACGCTCGTGAAATTAGGTGACTGTAGTTTGCTTTAGATTTTATATCTAAAAGGGATGTTTTATCGTCAAAATCATCTGTTGGGGGTTTTAAACTAAAAAATCTCTGGAGTTATTGGGTTTTTTAAATTCAAAACCCCATTTAGCTACGGTCATAGAATTTGGTAACATAGTTTGCTTTAGAAGAATATTGAAGATAGAGGTTTTCTTCTTCAAAACGCTCTATAAGGGGATTTTAAACTCAAAACCATCTGGAGGGGTTTTAAACTTTAAAAAAAAAGCCATCTGTAGAAGAGTGCTTTAAACTCAAAAACCCCCATTGGCTTGGCTACGCTCAAATAATTTTTGTGTGTAATTTGCTTTTTTTTTATGTTGAGGTATTTTTTAGCATCAAACCCCTCTGAAGGGGGTTTAAACTCAAAACCTTTTTTGGGAAAACTCATTGCATTTTTAGTGCGTAGTTTGCTTTTTTTAACATTGAAGATGTATTTTTTATCTTCAAACCCCGCTGGCGGGGGGGGGGGGGGGTTAAACTCAAAACCCCTTAGGCTACGCTCATAGATTTTAGAGTGTGTAATTTGCTTTTCTTATATTGAAAAGGTATTTTTTAGCTTCAAAGTCCGCTGGAAGGGAGTTTAAACTCAAAACCCCTTTGACTACACTCATACATTTTTGAGTGTATAATTTGCTTTGTTTTTAATATTAAAGAAGTATTTTTTACCTTCTAAACTCAAAACTGAGTCGAAACCCATTAAACTACGCTCATAACATTTTGAGTTTGTATTTTGCTTTTTTTTATATTGAAGAGGGGGTTTATCGTACATTTTGGAGGGGGGTTTAAAATCAAAATCTTCCTTAACTGTGCTCTTGGAATTTGGGACTGTCGTTTGCATTTCTTTGGTTTTGTTTTATAGAAGAGGAGGATTTAACTGCAAAAACCCCTGATAGGGGGTTTTAAACTCAAAACCCCCTGGTAGGGGGTTCTAAACTCAAACCCCCCCTGGAAGGGGTTTTAAACTCAAAACCCCCTGGTAGGGGGTTTTAAACTAAAAAACTATTCGCTGTGCTGGGACAAGTGATGGCTTAGTATTAAAATCTCACCCAAAATAAACAAAATCAAAGGAAAAAATCAGTTAATTCCGATCCCTCTCCCATAGGGGGGGGGGGGGGATTTCATTTGGGGGGGGGTTGAGCCCCAAACCCCCACCCCCCTGGCTATGCCCATGAATAATATAGATATAGATTTATCTGTTAATATACAAATTGTAATACAAATTTTCTCATGGATAATCAAGTTTTTTTTTAGGCTATTACTATTTTTACAAGTATTATTACAGTCAATGTTACCAGTTTTAGACACCCTGTAACATAAACATAGACAGACCTATTTGCTGAGGGCGTAGACGTATCAATGAAAGACATGTATAATGGTAATGTCCTCAATTCCGAAAATTGAGGATGCAGGCAGTGATTCACATGACTATGCAGACCCAGTGGTGACCTGCATATTTTCCGCATCTCTTGCAGACAAAGCCGTTGTAGGCTAGCGGTCTGTTTAAGTTTTCTTTCCGTCTTCTGCGCCTGTCTTCAATTATGGGATATGGACATAAATATACAGAGAGACGTATCTGTTTTAGATATATTCTATTGTGAACTGTAGACATAGAGAAGAACTTTAAGCTGGAAAAGCTGTAATAAATCGTATCACATGTGAACACTGACCAGTGTCACGGGCTGTTGACAATAAATAATGTTAAAACAAACTCAATGTTCAACTCTTGACAATGGTTTTCTATCCCACGCATAGAGTCATAGCGTGTATTTGACTCTACTTTAACTAATTAAATATCATGAAGTTGGCCATTTACGCCAAGACAGTGTTTTTCTTTTATTAAAATAACTTCGACATCTTCTATCTCGCCTGAGTAAAAAAAAAAAAAAAGACCTCTGAAATAATTAATATTTGAAGAGATATGCAGAAAAGCCTTTCAAAAACCAGAAAAAGATTTTATAGCTTCAGAGAAATTCACGAGGGGACAAAACTCCATACCTTTTGTTGTAGTTGATTTGTAAGCCAAGAGTTTCCATAGAAACAAAGAAGAAAAAAACGAAATTAATATTTGATGACCATGACGCGACAGACTGATTAGTCTCGATGTTTCTACTTACCTTGGATAGTCGAGTTGATAGTTAGTAGTAGTTGTTTTCAAGTTGTTGTTGGGGTTAGGGGTTGTAGAGTAGTTGTTGTTCTCTTAAAGTTGCTCGCTTTGTCTGTTAGTGTTTTGGTTTCTATGTTAATTTAGTTGTTGTTTTCAAGAAGCTGTTCGTATTGTTGCGTGTCAGTGTGTTGGTTTTAATGCTGATTAGTTCACGTTGTTTTCTAGTATTTGTGGGCAGGGCTTTTTTTTTGACGGTACGCACCGGTACGGCATACCGGCACCTTTTTGAAAAAAAATATTATTTTTTTTTGTATTTTAACTTATATTATTAATTTTTAGTAGTTCAAAGAGATGGGCAATCAACTACTGAGTACCGGCCCCTATTTTTGTTTTTTACAAACAAAAGCACTGGTTGTGGGTATTGTTTGTTATATGTTTTAATTTGTGTTTGTGTGTGTTAATACATACTTCTATTATTTCCAGTATCCCTTCTTTAGGGTGAAAATTTCTGGCTATGTCCAGCATTAATCCTCTGTAGGAGAATCTCGGACTGTCAATAACTTTTATTTCAGGAATCTCATTGTGTTCACTCTGAAATCAGAATTGTAATCTCCAGTTAGTTGAATGTATTGTAACAAAATATTTTTTTTTAATTTGCGCTATTCAATTTTAGCTTTGTCATCATAGGAATCCTTGGGCCTTACGCCTCTTTTTTGGGCTTTATAGGCCTCTTTTTTGGTCCCTCCTGCATCTCTTGTGGGCTTTTTAAAATTATTATTATTATAAGTTCTCACATTTCACAAATATTTATGTATAAAGAATTAAAATTAAACTTTGAAATATGATTAATCCATGCTTAATTAGTAATTAAAATAATGAATCTACATAAATTGTAGGTAGAAAGTTCAAGATTAATGAAAACAAAACTTGATCTGTCTTGTGCAGATTAGTCTCCGGACTTGGCTGTCTGTTGATAAACTTTGAATCCAAGTGATGAATATCTAATGTAATTAATGGTTAGAATATTCCTTTCTAGTTAATATTTCTTTTTTTTTTTTTTAGATAAAAAAATTTTTTTTTTACCTTGAGGTATTATAATTAATACCTTAAAAATATTCCTAGTTGAAAAAGCAAGGTTATATTTAAAGACCAATAATTTTAGTAACTAGCATAAGATAGATGCATTTCCAATCATGTAATATTTTTTTCCCTGTGAAATCCCGAAGTAGCGAATTATAATCCTTTACCATTAGGGTTGACAGGAGTTTGATAGAGTTATTATATGACTTTAATATGTGAAAAGCTTTGCGACATGTACATTTCTTCTGTTAATTTTTTAAATATTTTTTTGGCGTTATGGCGTCATTCTTAGTATTGCAAAGAAAAGAATGCAACATAACTTCTAGAGAATTGAAGGACGAGGAGAATATCTACGTTTTGAATGTTAAATAATGTTATTTAAAACGTCTAACATATAGTTAGTGTACAGAAATTTAGAAAGAACATGATTAAGAAAGAAAAAATAAAGATATATAATTAGGAGTTACATTTTGAATAAAACAAGTAATATATGAATAAAAAAGATCAATTCCTACTTACTGATAAAATAATAAAGTAAACTAAACTTCAAATTATATTTCTTATTATGAACATAATAACTCATTAGAGTAAAAAAACATGTCCAGCAGATTATGGTTTTAACACACTGAATGACTACACTCTACACAACACACATCACCAACATTTCGTGAACACATTCTTACAGACGAGCTACAAGCACATGTAAACATAAGAACGACAACCAGACATCGACAGGGCCTGATTTAGTCTTAATAAGGCCCTTAGCTCTAAGAGATATGGGGCCCTTAGCTGTAAGAGATATGGGGCCCTTAACTGTACGAGATATGGGGCCCCTTGTAAGGCAATTGTTCCTTTGCTCTTTCGTCAAAATGTTCGAAAACATCCCTATAACTATTTGTGGGGGGGGGGGGGGGGGGGGGGGCAAACAAGCGGGGACATAAGCTATAACTTATGTTGCCTTGTAGCTTAAATCCAGCATTAGACATCGAACCCATCACATTCAAGCTAGTAGCTAGACGATCGATCAACTTAGCGAATTAGCTAACACTAAGTGGAACATATTAACTTCAAGCATAAAAAAATTAAATTCAATGTTGCTTGAGTTTTTCTCTCGTGTCATTGGACTCTCATTCACTTTTTGACAAATGACCAGAAAGAAAGTGTGAGCTGAGTAAATGAATCGAAAATAAAAAGGTTTTTGGGTAGATCAAGAAAGAGAGCAATGGAGAAGAGAAAAAAAAAAAGTTACAGAGCGACTTAAGAAAAAAGAAAAATGTAAGCCAATGTCTACAGACCATCAAAGCAATAAGGGATACAACTGCGTAAAATACTCCGGAAGCACTGTTTCCCAACACAGTTATCCTCTGGGTCGTCACGTTGACCTCAACGCTGTAAGCGTCGGGTTTACCGCCTAGGACGCTAGCTCCGGCGGGCATGTCCACTATGCCGACTCTCATATAGATCACCTTCTGACCTGGCCTGTTGCTGGACGGCAGCACGTTATTAGTGTTGAGATTTAGATAATCTGTTGAATAAGAAATTAATTTTGTACAAATAATATTTCTGCTAACAGGAAATTATAATACATATCTATACTATAAAGATAAGATAAGATAATTTTATTGATCCAATCAAATGGAAATTCAGTTTGACTACAATTGACAACATCAGAGTAACTACTGTACAATAACAGTAAAGATTAACTATAGATGAAAAATTCAAACAACATTCATACACGAAACACACATTCACAACCAGCGCTTTATGAATTTGACTTCAATGTACTTCTTAATGACAACAGCTGATCTTGTAATACTCTGACCGAAAGTGGGATAAAGGAGTTTTTTTAATCTTTCTGTTTTAGTCCTAATGGAAAGGAGACGACCACTTCGTTCAGATCTTATGTAACAGTGGTTTAATGGGTGCAGTTGTCCTTAAGTATTAAGTGTTTTGGAAATGCATCCTTCATGAAAAGGTTTTTCAAGAGATGGTAGCTGTGTACGATACTTTTTTAATTAGTCTATTTAGTCTAAGTCTTTGTGCCAGTAAAGTATTACCATACCAGCAGGTGATGGCAAAGTTAATTAGACTGCTGATTGTTGCTGTATAAAAAGTTTAATAATTGTTTTGTCGATGTTAAATTTTCTTAGCTTTCTGAGATAGAAGAGTCGCTGGTGAATTTTTGTGTTGAGGTTTTGATAGAGTATATTTCATTTCGGTTTGTTGTTGGTGGTTGTTCCTAGATACTTATTTCTTGTACTTGTTCTATGGTTTGATTGTTTATCTGAATTTCTGCAATATAGCTTTTATGCTTCCTTAAGTCAATAATCATTTCTTTAGTTTTCAGAACATTTAAAATTAGAAAGTTATCTATACACCATTGGTAAAAGGTGTTAATTGTTGAATAGTACAGATTTTCGTCACCTGCAATAAGGCCAATGATTGCTGTGTCGTCAGCAAATTTTATGATGTATATGGTATACAATACTGCGGCGCTCCAGTGCTAAGCTCTCTCGTGCCTGACACATGCCCGTTACTTTTACATATTATGGGCGTTTGATAAGAAAGTTTAGAAACCATTCTTGTGTTTTTTGATAACGTTCCATTCAGATAGTTTTGGTATCATGCGATGTGGTTGGATGGTGTTGAAAGTAGAAAGTAAGGCGTACGTATGTATGTATTACTATGTATGTATGTATGTATGTATGTAATGTCCCGCATAGAAATCAAAACCGTTTCACTAATCTTGATAAAGTTTGGCATAAATGTTCCTTGGGTACTGATTGGAACCGTAACGTATGTATTGTAGCTCTAAAACAAACTTAAGACCATCAAAAAAAAAGCTGCCCAACTCTATGAAAGAGATACTATTTCATGGATCTAGGCCATGTTTACCATGTTTAGGCCTACATGAGAGAAATCGAAAGGATCTAGATCTAGATTTAATTTTAAAATCTACCCTTTGCACAGATAGTTTTTTACTTTGACACATTAAAATACAAAATATAGTCTATTGAACTCATTATTGAATAAAATTAACTTTCCAATGTGTGTTTCAAAAGCATTTTTACATAAATTCGTTCCTTATATCTGCGAATTTAGAAGTCCTGACGTATATTCTTTCATTAGACTTTAGACAAGACCGAAATGTTCCTAGGTCTAACTCAACTCTAAGATAGTTTTATAATTAAACACATAAACATACTAATTATAGTCTATTTATTTCATATTTTACTCAAATTACCATTTAAATTTGTTTTTCTAAAGCATTTTTCATACATTCGTTTGCTATAGCTGCGAAGCCGTGTTGATATACATTTTATTATATCCATTCATGAGTCGCGTACATTTAAAAAGAAAGGTCACGCATGCGCAGAGCGAAGGCTCCTCGCAAGCGCATAACGAATTCTATCACAGCCAATATTTAACTCTAGATCCATATTAATCTATAGATCTACATTATATTTTAACACATGAACATACAATATTTTAATAAAATATATGTAAATATAAGCAAATATTTTAATTTAAAATAATGAATTTATGTCGATTAGCTATTTTGATAGCTCCATTCATACTATTTTTATATCCACGCATTCGCTTTACTTAGAACATTATTATTTCGTTAAATTGTTCCCGAAACACTCTCAGTGGCTACATTGATAATGATTCGCAAATTAAGACCCGCGGGCCGAAGGTAAAATATGGCTAGTAATATATAAAGCATAAAGTAAGGCGTATGCATGTATGTATGTCCCGAATAGAAATCAAAACCGTTTGACCAATCTTGATAAAAGTTGGCATAAATGTTCCTTATATTATGGCGGAGACCGTAGCGTATGTTTAATGTTCTCCCACAAAAAAGTAATAATTTATCATTATTAAAGAATGAAACTTTTTAACTAATTGAATAAACCCGTTTTCACTGTATTTTATATTTTATATCAGTATGTCGGCTAAACTGATAAATCCATAATCCCACTCTACTTTCATTTTGATGGCAACTATAAAAAAATGTTAAGGGAACATTCGCCAGATTTAACATTGACCTAAATCCAATCACGTAATACCCAAACTAAAGCCTATATATATAGAACGCACTTGGACACACAGAATGTACTATTGTGTTGTTTTTCTTTCAGCCATTGCTACAATCAGCTACACGTCACAGTAATTTGTTTCTCTTCTAAATCTTCAACTGTTGCTGGAAACAATGCAGTACCCTTTCTTAGCTGATATTGACAAGAAATGACGTCTACATTCTCAGACGTTCCTTCTCAACGGGAGATTATTACGCCTTGAACCCAAAAACTCGGACAGGACGTGGGGGGGTGGGGGGGAGATAACGGCAGGCAGAGATTGAACCCGAGACTATTGAGTCGACAGTTCAAAGCGCATACCTCACGACCAGGCAGCCATAAAATAATTATTTTTCATCTGATAACTACTACAGGTGTAGTAAGGTACTGTTGGACCTGGTCAAAATGTTGATACTGACGTCCCCCCACCCTCTTCATTGATAATAACAAAATATATGTTGTCATCATTGATGGATCAGTACATTTGTAACCCCTTACCTTTTACTTTTCGTGTAGGAGTTGGTACTGCATTTTAGAAGTAAAAGTTTCATTACACTCAATCAAGTTACAAGTTCTTAGAAGCAGGTCTGTGGTCTAATACTCTAATTCACTGTTACCGAAGCATTTTACTTAATGGAACACTTCGAAAATTCTGAGTATTTATGGGAACACTTTAATTATTTTTTTAAAGAGGTTAATTCACCTGGTTGCCTACTAACTAATTATTCCAGCATTTTGTTGAGCATTGACAAGCTATAGCTTTGTGTCTTGTAAATATGAAACAGTTCAGATCGAATTTCTATTTTATCTTGAGGGTAACTTGACGATATATAAAAAAAAAACTTAGGCCAATTTCGTTGTAGCTTAAAGAGAAATAAATTCTGAAAAAAACTGACCTCGTAAATATTCCACTTCGTCACTGAGAGCTCCAGTGTAACTGATGTACCAGCTGGAGTCAATGGTCAGATATTTAAGAGTGTCCATGCTGTCCGTCTTGACGCTGAGCGGTTTAGGTACCAGGCGAAGTTCCGACTGGTCATTTGGGTTAGGGATGTAGTTTCTGTCGTAGCGTTCCTACAGTAAATGGAGCAGACAAACGAGTTTTATAAATACTCATCAGCCAGTCTTCATTGTGAATATAAACTTTCCGTTATCAATCAATCAATCAGTCGATCAAGTATTAATCCATGCAGATATTAGACTTCATGAGAATACATTTTTAGTGTATGGATAAAGGGTCGTAGAATGTATATTTATGTGAATTTGTGCTATTCAAAGATGGTGATGATTACGTTACAATTAGAGGCTTTAATCTTGTAAAGCAATTAAAGTTTTAGAATGAAATGTCTCTCTGCTTTGCCATTCAATCTACTATTTAGCTTTATAAAGTTACACGCACTCTTTTTTTTTTCTAATAGTCTTTGGGAATGGAATACTCACAGCCTATGACTTATAATTGTTACCTCACTTTCATTCAGATAGTTTGTTATAAAATGGTTATATTTGATTTAGTTTAGTATTTAGGTGTCACAAATCTAGTTCTCAATAACATTTCTTTAATATTTTTGTTTCTGGCTATGACCTCTGACCTGAGCAGTAAATGGGTTGTATTCATCAAAGTCGTAACGCTTCCACTGCGCCGGGGACGTCCTCTCTGAAACGAAGGCCAGGTCCTCCCCCTGGGTGCTTGCGATGACCACAGGCTCCAGACCTGGATACTCAATGTACCAGTTGTGCATGGCGTCTGTCCGAGCTACTGACCAAAATCTAACCTGTAGGGAGAAATGACCAAATGGTAATTTGTTAAAAGAAATGGTACTACATTGATACATCTGTACCACGTTTTGTTAAAGTGGGTCACATTTTAAATTTTCATAAAAACAGAAAAAAATTATTTTTTTTATCAATGGTACAACGTTTGTGCCAGTGGAAAATGAACAAGGGATTCTATTGTTTTGAAGAAGGCAGAGCGTAGCCAGTCGAAGCTTTAGGGTAGTACCATTCTTTGCGTACAACATTAGAAGACAGACAAGACTCCGCAAAGTTACAATGTTTGACATTATGCGGATATTAAGGACTTGTTCTAACGATTTTTCACATTATCGATTTCCCTAGAAATTTGACAGTCTGTGTATATCTATGGGACAAACATATACTGTCTAATTAGTCACATAGGGCAATTGCGTTAGAGGGTATTGCCGCACGCATTTACTAAATTGTCAAAGAAATTAATAGACGTTCTGAAACAGCGTATCGTCTTATGTACAGATCTGTCAACACTACTGTCTACAGCTACCAGGATTTCTCTTATTAGCTTGCAAACTCTTCATAGATTAAGGGTGGACGTAAACGGGTCTCCAAAACGGCTCCAACGATTTTCCTAGAAATTTGTCAGCTTATGTATATCTTTGAATAAAGGATTATTAGCTAATTGTCCTCTCAAGAAAAAAACTATGTTTGACCGTTATATGTTTAAAAAAAAAATGTAATCCAATTTGAATTAAAAGTCTAGTTATCTTGAAAACACATACGCCAGGGGGTATTTCCGAATGTATTCATTAGAGCAGTGTTTCTCAAACTGTGTTTCGCGGAACCCTAGTAATCCTCGAGGCATGAATAGGTGTTCCACGAACTACTGGAATAATTAACTAGTAGGCTATCACGTAAAGTAGCCGCTCTAAAAAAAAAAAAGCAAAGTGTTCCACTTAATACTCAGAATGTGCAAAGTGCTCCGTTAAGATAAATTTTAAGGAAACACTGCATTAGAGAGTTAACTAATTTTTAAAAAAAAATTGAAGTTCAGGATTATTTTTGTAAAGTTGAAAAGAAAAACATTAATATACTTTAGTTTTTTTCCATATATATTTAAACCTTTACCTTGAAAATAATTGTCCTCACACTACCCGGAGGTAGGGATAGAAAACTTTCCGTCGGCTCCAAATAGAAAAAGCTGCCCTGCACGTGCGTGACCTTGACTCCTTGACCTACAAGCTCCGCGCCCTTGTTGCCCCTGTTCCCAAGCAAGTCCGGCTCGATCATAAATATGCAGAAGAAGTAGATCTTCCAAGGGCCGTAACTTAGAACCTCTGTGCTGGCTCCGTTTTCCAAGGTCACTTCTGCTTCGAAGCGCTCGACCTCCTTGGTATTCGTCCGCACCGTCCATTTGACCTTTAACCCGTTGGCGATGCTGTTCAGGGCATCCTGGGTGAAAGTTTGCGCCTCTGCAACGATAAGGTCGGATAACGTTGCGTAAAAGGTTTGTACACAGAAGATGGAAAGTTGTTTTTTTTTTAATCTAGACTTGTGAAACTTAGTCGTGTGGATGTTTGGGTAAGTGTAGTTGCGTGTGTGTATGCGTGCGTGATTGTAAGAATATGTGTACGCGTGGGGGATTTAGTGTAGGTGTCTGTGTGATTACAAGCGTGTGTGACGTTGAATATGTGTGTGAGTATGCAGATATTTCCTGAATGAAAATAAAGAGAACGACACTATTGTATTGGAATTTGAGGAAGGAGACACAGAGAGAGAGAGGGGGGGGAATAGTGAAAGAGATAGAGAGAGAGGAGAATAGTGAAAAAGAGAGAGAGAGACAGAGAAAGGGATATTGAAAGATACAGAAAGAGATTTAAAGAAAGAGAGAGACTGGGGAAAGTTTGATGCCCCCCCCCCCCCAACTTGATGCTCCGTGCGCCCCGCACCACTGACACGTGGCTAGCTACGCCTCTGACATTAGCGTTATTACAGCAAAGCTCTATCAACTCGAGACCATTCGTCATAGAAGGCCTTAACACTGACCTGCGACGTCACAACCTGCGGGCATTTTAGACCAATTGCTCTTTGCCACCTCGTACAGACGTGTGATGTGGCAACGAGCTATTGGTCTAAACTCCCCACAGGTTGTGACGTTGCAGGTCAGTGTTAAGGTCTTCTATATCGATTGGTCTTGGTCAGCCTCGCTTCCAGTTTCGGAAATGTCTTAACTTGTGACGAATTTGTTTTCTTCTACCCAGCAATGAAAAGAATGCAAGCTAGGACTTGAACAAAAACAAAACAGAAAACTTAGAATAAGCAACTGGCGTGTTGTATAGATCTTGTGTTTCTTACCTTGAAAGCACTATGAGCTATAAAAGTCAACATATCACTTTTGAAAGTGTTTAATTCTATACATTAACAGAATGTGACACATTTTCCACATAATTACTTCAATAACATAAATAAAGGCTTCATGACTAATGTTATGGCCTGATCAGCACCTTGTTTCCTAAAAAGGGAAACTTTTCACCTACAGACATTGACGCGACTAATTAAAAAAAAACAAAACAAACTACAAGACCAGGATGTAAGAAGTAACCACAGAAGACTTTTGGCAGCCCTAGAGTAAGGTCGTCTTTAGTTTGATGACATTCGACGGCTCCAGTCGTAATTATTAAACTTCTTATTCGACTTCGCTATCAGCGTCGACTAACTTCTATTGTTGGCAGTTCCCCTGTGTTATTTTCGTTATTTGAGTGTTACCTCCGTTTGACTTAACTGCAAAAGACACATCGAGGAAGCGCCTAATACTAATCACTACATTGATCATATGTTTACTGGTTATACTATTGGCTAAATTTTATAGTTTTTTTTTTTTACATAAGATACACTAAAATCTATGGCGTATTCCATTCCATTTTATGACCTTACAATAGAGTCCAACAAGGGATATAAGTTGTAGCCTGTATTCTATTCTAGCAGATGACCTTACAATAGAGTCCAACAAGGGATATAAGTTGTAGCTTGTATTCTATTCTAGCATATGACCTTACAATAGAGTCCAACATAAAGTGCAAAGAAAACACAACAGGGGAGAGAACTGATCCACACCAGATGGCTGAGCGTGAGTAACTTTCTCACACGTGATTTACAAATTTCACACCTTCTCTTCCCAAATCCCCCACACAACTCACCCCCCCCCGCTTGTTATTACAACATGCTCGTAACAACGAAAATATAATATGTGGGAGAAATAAAGTTTACACACTTTTTACCAGACAGACAGAGTGAGTTGATATAAGCTTTCTAAAAATAGCCAAAGTCATACAAACATCAATAACAAATCACAAGCTCGTAATCTTAACGCAGTGTTTCTAGCAACTTTTACCGATGTCGCTCCCAACTAAATGATAAATATTCGTTCGCGCCCGCCCCCTCTTTCCCTAGCCACATGGGGACTTGGGTGAGCGATGTAGGCTCCCACAGGGAAGTCGAGGAGGATTTAAAGTATGCTATGGCTAAAGACAAAAAACTTGAACACATAGAATCATTGCATAATCTAAGGGATTTATTTTGCATCGATAGTTATAGTTGCAATATGTTTGGAATAAGATGTTTATTTAATGAAGATTCATCAACGCTAGTCCTGTTTTCTATCTATCTATCTATCTATCTATCTATCTATCTATCTATCTATCTATCTATCTATCTATCTATCTATCTATCTATCTATCTATCTATCTATCTATCTATCTATCTATCTATGTTTGTCTATATCATGTCTATATATATATCTATATCTTTCTATCTCTAGGTCTATGATCCGTAGATACTTTGCAAGTGTTTTGTAGCACAGAAACGTTTCAAGTTTTAATTCTAGACTCTAGAGTATTGAGGAGACAAGAGATTTTCAGTCTCTAGTCTTCAAGAGTTGTCGTGAGATCTAATCACCTTTTCTCGTATGTCAAAAAGAAAATATTTTTAAAAATACTTTAAAAAAACAAAACAAAGCTTACGTTCAGCGTACTTGTATCAATTAGTTTAGATCAGTTATTTCATTAAATTTGTAATAGATCTAAACTAACAATAAAAAAAAGTATTTATACAAATTTATTTTTAAAAAAGGGGGAACGAACTGAATTCGAACCTATGGCTCATACCTTCTCAAGGCTTCTCAAGCGAACACGGTAACCACTTTGCTAGTGGAGAGCTTATGAACATAAAAGATTGTTTAGTTATATGGTGTTTCCAAAGACTCGTTCTATGTTTTTCAGATTTGTGTTCCCTGAGACTCAGACGACGATCTATAAAGGGGACTAATTCAACTTATACCCCATCAGTCAAGTACAATTTCTTTCTTTTGTTCGATACCAAAAAAAAATAATTAATTACCAATAGAGAATCAATTAAATGGTTAATTTTATTTTACTGATTGTTGAGATGTCAGTGTGGTGGAATAAGTCCGCCGATCGGTTCGTTTGCACTTCCCGATGGGGACGATGGCCTGCGACTCCTAGGGGTAAAGTATTAGAGCCACAACGTGGTAAATATTTGGTTGATATTACATAGGCACATAGACAGGCACAAGCAAAATGCAAAGCTTATTGATTTTGTGGAAGAACAATTATTTAATAAAGATTAATTAAGAAGAAATACAATCAGTGAGTGAGGGGGGGGATGTACAGGAAGATTTAGGATTTTATGATAACGTTTAAGATAATATCATCACTGGGATGTTGCTTATAAAGATTCGTGTATGGTTTGCTTATTCGGCTGTCTCTCACTTATCTGTTATTCAAGGTTCTCCTCCGGGGTTGGGTAAGTTGAAACTCCGTTGAGTTGTAGCCAGTAGCTGGTGCCCTGCGAGTAGGCAGGCACTGGTGGGATGAATATGAGGATGCCACGCGGTGGGCATACTCCCGTGGTAGTTGCAGACCGGTCCTGGGACTTCAGCCTGGAATGCCTTCAGTTCTTAGCCGAGGGTGATGAGTGACTCACCCTCAACGGGAATGTGTGGAGAGCTGCTGAGGTCTGCCTTCAGGCAACCAACACGTCAGCCCTGATGTAGGAGGCCGCTTTGCCTTACACAAGTTCCCAATTGAATCGTTGACTTGAGAGTCTTCTGACTTCTCAGTGATTCTGATCTAGAATGGCATTAACCTGAAACGTTCGTCTCCGGCTTTTATAGGTTCCCGAGCGGTATGTTAAGAGTAGTGACGATCCAATGGCCAGCGAGTCTTTTGAGTTTAGAAATGTTAAATTGGACCAATCTTTTCATTTGGGGCTCACTCACCTGACTTCTTAAAACCCGCGACCCGGGGGGGGGGGGGATGAAGGAGGATGAAAGCGGAACCATGCAACAATTATCAGGCTGGACCATCGCTCGAAGGTACAGCGGACGGGAACGATTTGAATAGCCCTGGGCGTTAGGAGTGTCGACTCAAAGGGATGTACGTGGACACCAAAATTTAATGTCCCTGGACTTCAAGGTTGCGTGCTTTTGTTTTGGCGTTTGGGGCGTAACTTTCAATTTTAATGTTCCTGAACTTAACGGCTACGTACGTTTGTTTCGGCGTTTGGGTGTAACTTGGGATGTGTGTTTATGGCCTATAATTTGGGGGTTGGATCTAACCTTGGTGTAATAGGATGTTTGTGTTCTACACTGGTCGGTTTAGTGTTAAAAGGGGCTATACAATGCTAACTAGTGGTAAAAAGGGGGGGGGGGGAGTAGTTCCGCACTGGTTAGTTCTGTATTGAGAGGACGTATTTCGTCACAGTCAGATAATAGAATAATTGTGAAAAATCTATCTATCTATCTATCTATCTATCTATCTATCTATCTATCTATCTATCTATCTATCTATCTATCTATCTATCTATCTATCTATCTATCTATCTATCAAATTATATATCTGTCTTTAATCTTTCTCTCTCCCTCTCTCTCGACCCATCTCTCTCCCTCTCTCTCTTTTTCACTGTCTCTAGATAAATCCATAGTATATAGTTACTTAGGCTATGTACAATGTTTGTTAGTTATGAACTTTATTTAATATATAGCAATGTCTTCGATTTCGAAGATTAATGATGAGTGCAGTGTTCAAAAGACTATTCAACACCAGTTGCGAACTTAGCACTCATCTATAATATAAAGCAGAAAGTACGGCGTATGTATGTATGTAAGTATGTATGTATGTCTTTAGGGATTCTTACATCTGGCATACAAGTGACATGACCGAGTCAGCATAGTCTTCTCTGTGTAAGAAGAGCATAGATGCTGTGCATATTGGCCCGTTTCAGAACGTCCTGGTTGGAGATATGATCCCTCCAGGAGATGCACATTATGCGTCGCAGGCAGCGTAAGTGAAAGCTATTAAATCTGTGATCTTGACGCATGTTAGTTGCCCATCTGCCATAAAGAAGTGTTCTCAGAGCGCAGGCATTGTAGACTAGGATTTTGGTTTCCGTAATCAATTTGGTATTTTCCCACACGCGCTTGGAGAGTTTTGCCATTGCTGCAGAAGCCTTTCCTATTATTTTTGTCAGCTCAGTGTCTAAATCTAGGTTGCTGCTATTGTTGTTCCCAAGTATGTGATTTTCTGCGCCACTGTAAGTGTGTGGTTTCCAGTATATATCGTTGGTATTTCTGCAAGCTCAGCTTGCAGAGGGAGTCAGACCCAAGGGCCGCCCAAGACAACTACAGAGATGTCTGTAAGCGAGACATGAGAGTCACGGGCATCGACCAAATTATGTGGGAGGAGATAGCCCAAGCCCAGACAGCACGGAGACAGACTGTGACGTGCTGGTACGAACTTCGCCGAGTGCCAAAGAAACGAAGCTGCAGCCAAGAGAAACAAAAAGAAAGTTGCCTCCCTGTCAGCTAGCCCTAGGACAGATGTATAGACATGCACGAACTGTGGCAAACTCTGCCGCTCCAGAATTGGTTTGATCAGTCACACTAGATTCTTCCCCGTCTTAAGATGAAACCAAAACTATTGACTCAACTCAGCGCATCCATTGTCTTCCGACATAAAAATACCGCTACCGTCCCCATCGATCATCCTGCCAGGGTGTAATAATCTTCAAATCTGAAGGATCATCCGATTCAATTTCAAACAAAACAAAACCTACAAAAAAGACTGGAGACATTTCAAAGTTCTACATCTAAGTGATACCTGCTCACCTGATCTACGTATCACTTGCAGAATACTGACAGCTAGTAATCCCATACCTGCTACAACGAATAAATTCAACACAAAAACCCACATGACTTGGTTTATCTACAGACATACTCGCCAAAAAAAAAGACTAGCTCAGCGTGTATATCGGTAAGTTTACTTCGGAGAGAGTCATTAACATCACTCAGCAAGTTCACCAATCATTTTCTTCAATCAATATATGGCAAGCCGAGTCTCACCCTAGCAAACGGTTAACGAGGAGGGTGTCATGAGGCCAGCACAACGACCAACCGCCTTTACTTTCGCAAACTAAAGCCAGGTACCCATTAGAGTTGGATGAACTCAGGGGCGCCTTAAAAAATGAGATTCGAACCCAGGACACCAGGTTCGAAGCCAAGCGCATAACCTCTCAGCCACCGCGCCTCCCCCAGTCCAGCTCATGACTTCTACATAAGACAGTGATCAAAACATTGACGTACGTCTATTTATTTCTTCAACTCTACTGAACACAAAGAAACATTGAAGTTGAGTGCGGGAATTCCCGCTCTGTTCAAGACGTACATTTTAAGATGACTATAGTTTGAACAAATAAAACGGTCAAACCAGAGTTTTAACGTTTAGATTTAGTAGACATGGATGTTATTTCTACTTGGGCTATATCTGAATAACATATATATATATATATATATATATATTGGAATCTATGTCTGGGGTTATGAGTTAAACCAGTCAATTCTTTATGCTCCGAAAGATAAAGCACATGGGCTTGCTCGTTAACGTTAACTACTGTCTTCAGGCTTGTCAACAAAAGATAAGTCTCATTTTTCAGGTTATCAAAGATGAATTTATAAAGATAACATTAGTTTAAGTAGAGCTTTGTCTATTGACTGAAAGAAGATAAGAACTATATATTTGTAAGATAGCTGAACTTTGTCTCTTTTAATATCCAACTGTATAAGACGAGACATACAGTGAAGTAAATATTTGGCATTGTCTGTCAAATAACAAAATTGTACGTATAAATATTGAGAAAAAAAAAGTATCATTCCCCATCTTTAATGCATTCCCTAAGCTTTAGTTATTTTTTTTTAATGGTATATTTTTTTTAATGGAATAACGTCTTGCATAGTAATTCATTTTAAAAACAAAACTGTTCGCTTTAAAAAGACGACAAGAAGTAGCCCTTTGTTCACTTTGTTTAATGGCTCCCAGAAACCACTGACCACAAATACCGGACCATTTCGTGAAATTTCTCCTGCATGGACAAAACGCTCGCTTCAGGATACAGTTATTGCATTGAGAATTATCCAAAACAGAAGAACTCAACGCACCAACAATAGATCAGGAATAGATCAATCACTAGTTTATGTCACCTTTTTATTCACATTAGAATGATAATCTTTCAATAGAAATTGGTTTATGTACAAAATGTATCAGCATGTCCAGATATTCAACAAAACTTGTGGTCAATTAAAAGTAGTTTTCTTGTTTTATCACTTTCGGACATTCGTATAAGAAGATGAATATGTCCTAGCCTTAAATGTCCTGCAGGACGGCAGAGGAGATAACTTCTAGCAGTGTTTGAACTCGCAACCATCGTGATTACAGTGGGAAACAAACATGACACTACCAGGGAGCCATCTATTTTTAGCGGCCCCTGAAAGGGAAAGACACAATTAGTTTTGTGTGGAATGTCTGTCCGTCCGTCCGCCCCGTTCAGATCTCGTAAACTAGAAAGGATATTGAAAATCCGACATCATGATATTTTAGATCTTTCAAAGTTCTGATGGAACGGCTACTTTTTTCTTTTCTGAAAGTGAAAAACTTAAGTTTTAAAATCAACTATGCAAGCAGTTTTTTCATAAAAATAAACAATTTTTACAACTATTCACTATTAATAATAACAAACACAGGAGCCTATTTAGTAAGGGTTACCACCATTTACAATATTCACAACACATTTATGCAAACGGTTTTAGATTTTTGCAAGAAATCAATTAGACCATGTTCACATCTAACTTCACCTTTACTTTCACCTATCACTTGGTCTGTTAGACCGTTGGGTCACCACACAATATCTGTCAACCTTCTTTCTCCATTTATCTCTGATATTTCCCTTTGATAGAATTTCATTCTGATATTCTTTCTAAAAATATTGAAACCTGCCATTTTACCTGCCTGGGTGGATCATTTCGGGGGCCGATTTTTTTGTGTTTTTACACTATCTGTCTTTGTAATCTTGTTTGTTGTATCGCACTACTACAAAACTCCTTAAAGATTTCAAACTCATTGTCACCAATTAATTGGCCTTAAACTGTAAATAATAGTATACTATTAGAACACAAGGTCCCTTATGTAACTAAGCGTGATAGGACAAGATCAATATATATTTAGATATAGTGCACGCAAGGAACTTGCACTGTTTATTTACCTGTATTACAGGAGACAACCAATACTAGAATTAGTCCAATTACGTTCATAGCTTTCTAGAAACACAAGATCCTGGTGACAATAACAAACCTCTTGGTTCAGCTTCCCCCCCGCTTTTCGAACTGACCTTAAGTTTGGCACTACACGAAGGGGGAAAAAAAACGAATCATTTTGAACCCCTACCTCGCTCCCTCCAGGATCATAACAGCCACCACCTCAACCACATACACACATGCAAATAAACACACAAATAAATTTGCTAACATCTGGACTAAAGTTTTGAAAGGTTACATCAAAAGGTGGAGGGACCATAACAGACAAGAAAAGTCTGAAATGAAACACAAAGAAAACAAAAACTGTAAAAAAAAAAAGAAAATGCGGTTTGAATAATTGAAAAAGAGTTTGTACTACAAGTCTAAACAATAACATAAAATAAATTATTAAAAAACAAAAACAAAATAACGAAAGAAACTTTTTGTTTTCACGTTTTTTCTCTCTTTTTTTTTTTTTTCTTTCAGCAGACGAAACTTTTTAATCTTCTTTTGTTATGTCCCTTTGTTACCCAGTATGCAGTTAAAATGTTACTGAAAAACGAGTCAGAACAAATAGTTTCAGGGGGTGATTGTGTGAGTGTGTATATGTGTGTGTGCGTGTGTACAAGTGAGTGAAAGTTTGTGTGTAAAAAAGTGAGGAAAGGGAATGTACTGCTGTTTTCCTAGGCCAGGTTTCTTTGCTTGCTGGCGGCCCTAAATGCGCGCGCATACACACAAACTAAATCGCGAAACAAGAAATTAAAACTTTTTTTAAAATGATTTTTTACTTTCTTTCAAACCAAATATAGATCTACAAATTTTCTTATTATTTGCAACTGGGCTATACAGAGAATAGATCTCAATTGATACACTTAAATTCTTCGATACCAATTTTTGTTTGGTCTATTTCTCAAAACGCATCATAGTCTTGCAGCGTTAACATCAAATATAGGTCAGTATTTCTTCCATGAAATTCTATGTACTCCCCAAATCCAGAATTGACTTGTTTAGCCTTTCTAAACACTGACAAAATGGCACATAACTCTAATGTTGCAAATAATTTAGAATTACTCACACACACATATATAAATGAATAAAAGTTGTTAGTTTAAGTACCTTACAAATATTCTAATCTTCTAACCAGTTTACATCACACAATCGTATTCAGTAAAACGTCAATTATCCTGATTAATTGGGTACAGGGTCTGTCCAGATAATCGATCTTCCGGATAAGTGAATGCATAATATTATAAAAGTTTCATTTCACCAACCATATAAAGCATATTTATATGGGGGGTAACACGCAACCATCAAACATAAACAAACAAAGCGTTATATGTAAGTAATCTAACCACTGATCCTTCGCTGCTCATCAGCAAGATCACTTATAAACCGTACTTTTAAAAAAATGATGTCCGGATATTTTACGTTCCGAATAACTGACATCTGGATAAACGACGTTCTACTGAATATACATTTCAGGCAGACATTTGATTAATAAGACATTGGCATACATGTTACTTTCTGTATTGACCAAGCAGTACTATCGTGTTCCATCCGTCTAAAGACAAAATAGCATCATTTTTTAGCACATCCCCCCTCCCTTATCCGTTCTTTACCATGTTCTCAGGAAGTGCTGTGAAAATGTCACATCACGTGTCGAAGGTACAAGTGCCTGTATGACTGTAATAAAGTTTTGCAGACGAGAATACTAGAAAGAAAAAAAACAACAACTAGAAACTCGAAAACCCAGCTCACGAATGAAAAAGGTGCATCTTTTTTTTTATCAATCTGTGTGTAACATGCGTGAGTAAAACAAACATGAATTTCCAGCTAATTAGAGTGAAAATATGGTTCCATCTTTTTCTCTTTGTCCATATTCTATTAATTCATCCATCTATATTTTTCATTAGTCTATCTATCTGTCTATCTATCTGTCTATCTATCTATCTATCTATCTATCTATCTATCTATCTATCTATCTATCTATCTATCTATCTATCTATCTAAAATGACACACTCTGCTAGTAAATTATACAAACAGTGATAGATCTAGCCATATTAGGCTCTAACCCTCTCAAATATGGCGATGAATCTATAATCTAAAACTACAATTCGGCCAATGATCAGACTGGGCTCTATAGCTTTGGTCGGCAGCAAGTCTATGAGACGAAAACTCCGATATAAAACCTACGACTATCTGTTGTTCACAGCCGTTTCAGACTTCTGTGACACTGTGGACTGCATTTAGTGTCAAGAGTGGTATTGGTCTGCGCGAGCTAATTATCACTTTAAAAATACTTTGCGCAATACCGTATTTAATATAACTAGCCCACATTCGATAATATGATACCTCTAAAAGTCGCCTGCTGCAATGTCCGCACACTGCAGGACAGCAACAAAAGTGAATTCCCTCAACGAAAGTCTGCAGTGGTGGCATTAGAGTTGGCTCGGCTAGATGTAGACATAGCTACTCTTAGTGAGGTACGCTTGGCGAGCCAAGGGTCGTTAACTGAAAGGGGGATGTCTACGTTAACTGAAAGGGGGATGTCTACACCCTCTGCTGATCTGGAAAAGGCCCCGATGATCACGAGCAATCGGGAATAGATTTCTTTTTAAAACAACTTGAACGCTTTCACCAAAGATGCTTGCGCTCCATCATGAACATACGGTGGCAAGACCGCACTATAAACAGCGATGTCTTTGCGAACGACGGTATGGACAGTATAATATAGAGGGACTTCTTATAGTCCGACAGTTACGCTGAGCAGGGAACGTATCCCGTACCAAAAGAAAATCCGCTGCCGAGGACAAACGAAGACGGCGAAAAGAAAATCTTAATCGACCAACGGGCGGACAATGGTTATGCTTGCACTAGAGGAGGCAAAATATGTAGACCACAGCTGGTGCTGCGTAGCCACGGAAAATACTGCATTCCTCATTAATCCTCGAGATTAGGAACAACTGCTGACTAGGAAAAGTGGAGAACAATTAATTACATGAACCGTCATGACAATAATAATGATGAGGTTGCTGATTAAACCTTTTGGTATTTCTGAAAGTTAATAGCTTGTTGTTGTTTTTTTTATTTTTATAGGTGAAGCATCTGCTTGGAATCGCGACTGAATATGACACACAATTGTCTAGGGAATTGTTTCTATATTTGATAGTGGAAAATTATTTTTTGAATTCGTTTTCGTTAGTCAAGTTTCTAGCATTCTTCTTCTCATACAGAGGCTCATCGGTGACGATATAGCAAATAAAATAAAGACTTATACAAATATTAATCTTTGAATGTGTTTTAAAAAAATGAAAAGTACAACAAATAGAGTTGAAATAGACACACACACATGTATGTTTTGAACGATTTGGATCCGGATCCGGTTAAGTTTTTAAGTTCGCGTTCTTGACAGAAGTCATTATAGTTGACTAACCTCCAAACTTCTGTGTCACAGTGACCTGTGAATACACAACGATGTATTGCAAAGTAGCGCGTGTATAAACTCTACATTCTTGTCACTAATTTTAAAACAACTGAAGGAGATTCCCAGAGAAGTCTCACAGCAATATTACACACGTTCGAAAAAAAAACTTTATTGGATTTTATAGATATATATATATGTTAGTGCTTTTATCTATCAAAACATTGATTGTGTTCATCTGAATTGAATCTGATCACATCAGTTTTTCTGGTAAATAGACTGTAATATACTACGAGTCTGGCCCACTTTCATGGAAGCCTTCAAACATGGCTATTTATAGCAGTGTCAACCGTGAAATTTACAGTCTTAAAAACACAGAAGATTAAATCTTGGGTTAAAGTATTTTTTCCAAGTAGCAGAAATAATGACAAAAACATTATTGAAGTCAGTGATTCTCAGCCTATTGTATCTACGATGTTTTTTAAGTTGACTTTGATTTCCAAGTAACAACCCTTCCCCCCCCCCCCCCCACACCAATCATTACTACGATAAATCTACTGAAGATTGTCATTCTTGATGTCTAACTGTAAATGGCTAGCTATTTTGTGGATCCGGGGGTGTAGAAATGTTGATACCCTATGTTTTGGTAAAGGTTCATCGTTTGTGCGAGTGGAGGACTATAACATCAATGCCGAAGATGTGATCTTTTACTTGCAGCACACATTTATAGTTGGCAACGGTGATCTTTTCATATAGGGGCCTTGACAATGTTTACAATTTAAAAAAATTGCCATTAAAAAATAGCCAATACTAGAACTAGATGGCTCATAAGCTTCCGTTAGTGTGATTGCGTTACCTAGCGTTTTGATAAAGCTTGTGTAATTACATCTTCTTCTTCTAGCCAGCTTTTGGGCTGCTGAGCTGTGAGCTCTTATGCAGACTGTGCCAAGGCCAAATAGTGTGCTGTTTTCTTGTTCTCTTTTTCTGTAATTGCTTCAGGATTGTTTTTTTTTTTTTAAGCCTAGTTCAAGTATCATTCTAAATATAGTGTCATTCTGATATGGGCATGGACATTAAGAGCCTGATAACATTAACGTATACAATAGCATAAATAATTATATTCTACTTCACATGTTCCAAATAATGTTGGTCCTTTTGGGCGTCACAAATCTAAACAAAATCATATCCACAGCCTTGATACGAGACCAATCTTGATACTGTGCCTGAACACTAACCAATGACGTCGCAAACTTTGGGCAATTTAAACCAATAGCTAGCAGCACGTCACAGGAGTGACATCACAATTGGCCTTGCTTGAATACCTTCAAAACATAAACATTTGGTCAGCATTGGAAAGTGGGTGGCCACTGGTCATCAACTACTTAGAGATAGGGAGCGTTAAAATGAAGTAATCCAATAACTAAACAAATTCAAGGCAAACTTTAGAGGTACCTAGTATGATAAATAAAGTAATCATTTATGTATGTATGTAGTAACTGGCCCAGCATGCAAATGAGGATTTATAGAATTGTATCTAAAAAAATATCAACAAGAGCATTAAGCTCTATGCTTTTATATTTATGATATAAAGTTGTCTGGAGGCGGAACCCACACACCCTCAAGCAATAAAAGTTGTTGCCTTATTTTCAAGCGATCTACAAGTAATCTAGAACAAGTTGTTTTAAAGTGTACAAAATAAAGAGACATTTGACAGCCCCTAGCTTATTCCCAGCTCATTGTACTAGTCTGTTTTCCTATTACTGGTGTTAACAATTAAGTTTGCTTTGAGTAGTACAGCTAAAACAACAATAATAATTAGACTTCTTTGTACACAGCTTTACAGAAGTCTCAAAAGTCTTTGTACACAGCTTCACAGAAGTCTCGAAAGTCTTTGTACACAGCTTTATAGAAGTCTTGAAAGTCTTTGTACACAGCTTTACAGAAGTCTCAAAAGTCTTTGCCCATACCCTTACAGAAGTCTCAAAAGTCTTTGTACACAGCTTTACAGAAGTCTCGAAAGTCTTTGTACACAGCTTTACAGAAGTCTCAAAAGTCTTTATAAAAGTCTTGAACGGTAAACACCCACTGTGGGTGTAAGGTAACACTTGGTATTCATCTCATGCTTTGGGGTAATTTCATCTACAGATCGAGGATTTAAAGACTGAAGTTGACCGTGAGAAAGAAAATCTACGTGACTAATTTAGTTATAGACAAGCAAACTCTCCTTATGTTCTTATTTAATTATTCATGACAATTGTGACTAATAACACCAACATGTTATTTTTTAATATGCAAATAGATATTATACATATGTAATAATCCTTTGATTTTGTCTGTCCAGTCCATATACTGGAAGTATATATAACGATGTAGTATTAAAGAAACACATTTCATTTCTTTAAGTTTTTATGCCCTATACATTGAAGCATGGCCCTACAAGTTTTAGATTAACAAGAAACTGGAGAGATAAGAAATAAACTATAGATTGTGTAAGGTCATTAATCAAAATACCTTTTAGAAGACATTGCGACAGACGGGCAGATATTGTGAAGTTCACGAGTTGTTGTTTTTTTGTTTTTTTTGACGACCGCTTACGAGGATGTCACATGATCAATGCCATGTTGTGTGTGGATGTGTGTGCGTGTTTCTGGTCTAACTATGGGTAGAATTATGGTAGATCATTTGTTGTGTTGAATAGATTCTGATAAAACGACTGACAGAGGCGTGTACTTTTTAGAGTAAATAGTAAATTTGTTTAAACAAAATGATATTCCACTTGTGTTTCTAGATCTGCATACATCTACATTGAAGTCAAAGGCTGTGTATATTGTCAAAAAAGCTGTTTACTTTTATTTTAAAGGAAAGTTTGACTTAAGTTTTACTCAAGTTCTGCATTAAATAGAATAGGATACATTAACGTACGTTCGACTAATTGTATGAGATACAATCTATCGACACTAAATCGGTCATCAGCTCAGCAATCTTCATGTAATAAAGTTATACGATTTCACTCAGGGCGTTTCCTTAAGAGTCACTACATGTACTTTCACGTAAGGGAGGGGTTCTCAGCCTGTGGGTCGCGACCCCCTTGGGGGTCGATTGACGATTTGCCAGGGGTCGCCTAAGACCATCGAAAATATGGATTGTTATTGTCTACTCTTCTTTTGCTGTATGTGTGTGTGTGTGGGGGGGGGGGGTCGCGGCAGAGTGGGGGATTGTAAAAAGGGGTCACCGAGCTTAAAAGGTTGAGAAACGCTGACCTAAGGTTTAGTTGTTTTTTCTATTATATTTATATTATACGTAAGATTTCATGTGAGTATGTTTATAGATACTGTGCACATTGCATGCACGTAGGAGGGGTAGTTATATATATGGTCACAATTATCAATATCTTAGAAAGGTGAAAATATATTTGCATAATATTAAGATTTCAAGATTTTTCCTTAATGCTTCTCTTTATTTTTCTGTAGCTATAGGAGAGAGCATGTCCTTCTGATTTATATGCTAGCATGTCTAGATAGATGTTTTCGATACACTTTTAGGCTTTTCAAAGCACAATTATCGCCCTTGTTGCTGACACATCAGGAAAAACCGAAAACATTCTTCAGACATTTGGTGTTATTGTCAGTGACAATATTGGACTTCAGCTGAGCGCAGGCTCCAACGATCTTTAAACAAACTCATCAGCAGTGGTCAGCGCTGGCCATATTAGACCGCCGGTAAATTTTTTCCCCCTTTTACAGCCATTTCCGGACATAATGGCATTACCATGAATGCTGTGTCTTAAGGTGTGTTTGTTTGTGTGTTGTCAAGAAAATCTGGGAGAAGTGGGAGGGGTGGAGGGTGAGATGAGGGATGGGAAAGAAAATGAGTAAAACAGGAGGAAGAAAATTAAAAGCCAAGTCGTCGGGTGAGAAAGTGAGGTCCGACATGTTCGTAAAGAAGGGCGCCTGGTTTACTTCAAGAGTCTGGAAATTCAATAAAAAAATTGATATAAGAGTAAAAAAGTTCCCCTTTCAGACCTTTTGGGCAGATGATGTTTCTGTAGCATACGGTTAACGAGAGTGTCATATGGTCAGCACAACGACCAAAGGCCTTTACTTTTCCCCAACTAATGTCAGATACCCATTAGAGCTGGGCAGAGGAGCACACCTTCGAACTACATCCCAGAGCATCTGTCACACGACCAAGAGCCATTTCTTATTACGACTAAAATAACTCTTACCCTTGACGTTTTAAACTAATTTCATTCAAATATTGTGTGACTCATTGTTTCATGATAAATAACTTTCTCTTGTTTCAATGTCCGCACCATTCTAATTATTTATAGACCTATCTGAATGCATGAAGACATGATAAGGCTTGAAAGTGAAACATTTTTAATGTCGGAAAAATTCATTTAGAGTAAGTCAAACAAAGATAACACACAAACCTCAAAAATGTGGCACAATAAATATGAACATGAAATTGCTTTTTTATTTTATCTAATATTAAAAGAACCTTCCAAATCACTGTATTATCTAGAGCCGGCATTTGACAATTTTGTTGTAACAATGAGTTTGAGTTTTGAGTTTTAGGCACATCGGCACACTTTAGGCCATGTCGTGCCCGTAATCCCTAAACGGTTACTCTTCCTTCGTACCAGAAGAGCAAAGTTTTATTTAGTTAAGTTATTAAAAACATGGTCTATTCACAGTTAAAATAGTAAAGGTGGTAAATATTTAATAATTTAACAATGAAGCGAAAATATAACAATCTTTAATGACTAAGTGAATGGTTAGGTTTAAAGGACTCTTTCAAAAATCAATGGACCTCATTCACCAATCGTAAACAAACAACATTTAGTCACGTGATCTTATTGATAAAACAATGGAAAAAAACTGTCACGTGACAACCATCATGAATTAAACATGAGATCGTAAATTATATAGAAGAGATAGAGCACCACGTGGCTAAATGTTGTTTATTTACGATTGGAGAATGAGGTCCATTGGGCACAACTTTATGTTTACACGCTTAAACATTAGTACACTGTCCTGCTCCGATTTTAAAAAATACAAAAAGAATAATATGTTCTAATTACTTTAATTTTTAGATCTACTTCGACAAACAACGAAACAAAACAATTATAGTTGGTGACATTTAGAATGGGTTACCTGGAGAGTGTGTGCGTGTGTGTGTGTGTGTGTGAGTGAATGTAATGTAGCATTTACACGTGTGTACAACTATGAGAGGGCGATGTTGTCTCGACTTTATTTGACCTGACCTGGTCAGAGTAAAGAAAAACTTTTAAATGTTTTCAGCAGGGAGGCTAGCGATTTGAACAAGGGGCGGCAACCAAAGAAAATATAAGCCAAGGAAGATAACTATGATATTCTAACTTTTAAGGGAAAAGATTTTTAAAAACAGCTACACTTGGAAGACGGTACAGAAACTGTTCCTGAATATTAATTTGTGAAACTCTGAACAGGGCCTTCTCTCGGTAATATTCAAAGACGTTGTCTGTTCAAGATAAAAATTTATTCAATACAACAACTGTCACATTTGTAGAGCTGTTCTTGAGAACTCTGTCCCCATCGGCGGATGTGCGACTTGAATAGAAGAAAAAAATATGTAAGCTACTTGAGAGTTACAGTTACTATGGCTGCAGTGAGGAAAGTATTAAGCAAGTCAGCACATTATAAGAATAACTTTATTTCATTGTATGAATTTGTCATCTCTCTCACTCTCTATCTGTCTTTCTCCATCTCTGTTTCTCAGTCTCTCTCTCTCTCTCTTTTTTTTTTAATCTGTTTTAATGGATGGTTTTGAACATGAATGGAATATCAAATCTAAGACTATAGTAGGGCTTAGTATTCGCTTTGTTGACCAACTGACCAAGCATCCATATATAATGTGACATATAGATCTAAGCATGTTCGCTACGTGACCTGTGAACGTTGACCAACCATCCACATATAGATCTAAGCATGTAAACTACGTGACCTGTTGATCAAACGGTGTGACGTTTACATGTGTGTTTGTGTGTGAGGAAAAGAATATAAAACGTGTGCGTGTGTGTGTTTCTGTCGAGAGTACATGTGCAAGAAGAGGGAAACGTTGGTGGGTGGGTGAAGCGAGTAAGTATGTGTATTATTATAATACGTGTGTGTGTGTGTGTAATAAGAAAATCTAGTGTGTGTAAAGATACAATAGGTTTAAAAATGTGGATGTAAAAAACACACAGAGAGAGAGAGAGAAAGAAAGAGAAAGAGAAAGAAAGAAAGAGAGAGACAGAGAAAGAGAGAGAGAGATATATATGTTGAAGTTTTACTATTATTATTTTATTGGTAATAAAAAGTTTCTCTTTAGAGCTGACATTGTTTGTACACGTCATTTCTCCCATATCGAATCTCAATCACGTTTAAATTGGGCACATTTATTTCTAGTGCTTGACAAAACTCGAGTAAAAAAAACAACAATTAGTTAATTACCTATTGGTTCGTCCCCTTGAGTTGTTCAGTGCAGATTTAAGCAGTACAACTTTTATATGCATTTAAAAGCGATCACGGTAGCATTCACACACCAGATATCCCTACTTCCCCTCCCCTTTTCTTTCTCCTCGCCCAGCTGGTCCAGACACGGGATAGGGTCATAGTGCAGTGAGAAATCCAAAAGCCTGAGACTGAGCTCAACAAAAACAATTGGTCAAACTATTTCTAATGTCACAGATTTAGTGTTGCTGGTCTAGTACAAGTACACATTTAATGACATGACTGATCAAACTAAATGATACTGGTACATTTAAAATAAGCAATTTTTAATTTTTAAAGCATTTCTTATGGGGTTTTTTTTGTTTTTTTTATTGCTGGATTTGGATGCGAGATTAATACGTCAGAATGTGAAGGACCACTTAGTTCAACTTCGCAGTAATCTTACCACAAACAATTGTACCACCCGATATAGTCGTAACTCGCAGTTCAACTTCGAAGTGATCTGACCACAAACAATTATACCACCTAATTCAACTTCGCAGTGATCTAAAGACACAACTATTCAAACATAAAGATCATTTTGAAAATTATCATTCGTTTAGAGAGTCTAACCACCCCTTCTTTTTTTTTTTAATAAAAACTCTCAGCTCATTCCACATGCATTAATCACTGGATGAGCTGGTCAATAAGGCTTAAAAAATAAAAAAATTACTTGTTAATGCACATTACACACTTTCATATCACCATATTGTCACATGACTAGAGATACACATACACACACACATGCTGTCGAGTTAATGTCTCGATGAGATAACTTAGATAACTGAAACAGTAACGCACTCATTGACACTCGCGCGCACACATACACACACACACAGCGCAGTCATAGTCTCCAAACAAAAGTATGACCTATCCAAACAGTAGACATTACATGGACCAATCTAACTAGAAGTACAATGGAAGTTTGAGAAAAAGATCAAAAGTCTTCAAGTGTATTTCATTTCATTTGAAGGTACAGGTGGATTTCCTATAGGAGTGGAGTACAAACTGTAGCCCCATTATATAAAAGTAGGTGTCTTTCATAAACATGTTTAGTAAAAAAAAAAAAAGTTACTATCACTATTGATTGCAATATATTCATAGTTGTGAACCGGTTTCCGATAAAATAGAATAGTTTAAAATGTCCGTGTTTTTGTTTAAGAATAACTTTTCTTATCTTGCATTTTTTTTTCATTGGTTCAAAACGTTGTCGACTTACTGGAAATTAAACGGGCATTACGAAAACAGCTCAAACGATTTTCTTAGAAAATTAACAGTTTATGTATAACTTTGTGAAAATAAAAACAACAACAACAAAAACCTAACATATTTGCCCTACAGAGAAAACTCGGGTTTGACCTTTTCAAAATGCATTCATTATAAAATTAGTCTTTCGTCTTTTATTTTAAACAAACTTTCAGCGGGAATTCCCAACTCGAATGTTTCTTTGGATACAGTGAAGAGTTGAATAAATAGGCATTCATGAACAGTTGGCGCAATTTCTTAAGTAGAAATCATTGGCTGGAGTGTTAAAAGAAGACCTTGATTGCAGAGCTCACTGGATGATTTCCTTGCAATAATAAGACATGACACCCTCACCTTCACTCATCGCTTCGTGGTTTAGTCTGTTGGGGGCACCACACAAGATCTGTTGACCATCCTTCTCCATTCCTCCTGTCTTTTGCCTTGCACACAATCTCCTTAAATGGCAGGACTGTCCTTTCCTTTTGTGAGGTTTTTTCATCGCTTTCTCTGTCTGCCTCTTCTTCTTTTTCCAGGTACTGTTCCTTACTGGAAGGTCTTTGCGAGGTCTGAGGACTTTGTAATATGGCCATAGAATTTTGGTGTAGGTGTTTTTTTGTTACACTAGTAAGGAGCTCATCGTGGGGTCCAATTGGGGTTCCAAGCTTTTCTCTAATCTCTTTGTTTGTGATGAGGTTTTAAGATGTGATACCTAGGATCCTTCTGTAGCATCTCAATTCCATTGGTAGGATCCTCCAGTCTAGTTCTACAGTCAGCTTCCAAGATTCGCAAACATATATGAATGGGCAGCGCATCAGTCTGACTTTTGTGTTGTGGGCAATACCTTTGTCTTTTCATATTGTTTTGAGTTTTGCAAGTGTTACTGTGGACAGTGCAATTCTGTCCAGTAGACCAGATTTAGTCCCTTCATTTGAGACGATAGCTCGGAGTTATTTAAAACTACTGATATATGTCCCATTCTCGCCTCCACTAGTGATGTTCCTTTCAAAGCCTGTTGGCGGCTTGTTCATAACTTTTTTTTGTAACGGCCAAAAAAAAAAGACATGACAACAAAATTTGTTCATCGTGACGTTCAGGAGACATTTTGATTTTGTAAATCTTTTGAATGGTACTTGTTCGAAATATAAAGAATACTATTACAATAGTTTTAGGTCTGTGATATATTTACTTAGAAAGAACTCATTTAGCTCCATTGTTCCAGTGCAGTTGTTTTTAAATAAAAGCTCTTGATTTAATGAAGAGGGTTAGATATCTACTAATGACATGAGCATGTCGCTAATGCTAGTCGTAAAAACACTCTTTATTTATTATGACCACTTCCCATATTTTCGCAATATCGAAACTGTGCCCTGTTTTGGGGACGGTAGGTGACGTTTTGGCGCCGCCGTTTTGGCGCCGCCGTTTTGGCGACGGGACGTTTTGGCGCGAGGTATCATTTGACGATAATTTAATAAGCACGTAGCTTTTATAACAATGTTTATTTCACTCTACCATAATATTGTATGTATAGTATGAATTCTAACACCGTTCAGCGAATTGTTTTTTTTTAATTATAAAGGTTTTTCTTATTTCATGACTATAGGCCTATAATACGTCAGATTCCTGAATTGTAATGACATGCTATATGTGAGTTCTGCTAATCGCACTGGATGACATTTTTGGATTTCTTTCCAAAAGATTTTTTTTATTTGACATTAGTGTAATATACGAACTAGCTAAGTGTCACACTTTAATATAAAAAAAAAACATGTTAACATCTAAAGCTCTATTACGCTGAATGACGACAATAACTCCACACACAGTAAAGATCTAGACACGGAATTTGGTCAGTACAAACTCTAACGTGAAAAGATATATTTTGAGAAATTGGGTAAGGGTGATTTGGGTGACACATCTCGTATTGACGCAGGTAGAGTTAAACAAATAAAGACAAGCACTGAGCATTGGTCGTTGGCGTCATGGATCTGGCGATCATCTCCTTTGGAATGATCATTACATGTGAAACCTATCCCGCCCCTCTCTTCTGCTCACATTTCACTCCTTGTATATACTCTTTCCTCCACCCTCCACTCTCTCACGCGATTTTTGTTTTTAATTTTAAAGTAATTTCTGAAAAAAACTTTTTTAAAATAAAAGTGTGCCTCTTAATAAGCATACATACACAAGCCAAAATGTTTATTAAAGAAAATGATGTGGAAAAACAAACACACATTTAGATTTAGTACCTTAAAAATATGTCTTAACACAAACACTCATGCAAAACATAGATATGAATAATTCTTTTAAAAGAAATAATACAATAAACGTACATAATGTATTTAGCGCCAAAACGTCCCGTCGCCAAAACGGTTCGCGCCAAAACGACCTTCGCGCCAAAACGGCGGGGCCAAAACGGCGGCGCCTAAACGTCCTGCTTCGTTTGGGGAGACCACTAGAAGTCAGTATTCTAGACATCTCTGTGTTGATTAGTACTCCTTATAACTTCACCACAGCTGGATCATGTTATATCACGTGACCTTAGACGATGTGGTGCTCTCTAGCCAAGAAAAATACACACACACATTGACAACGTGTTAGAGAATTCCCAATTGTTTTTTTATTTATATCTAACAATCATGGCGCTGACGATTGCTTACGTGGATAGCTTGTCCTCTTGTCAGGATGTTAATTTCCAAAGTGAAATATTAATCTATTTCTAGACATGAGGTCACGTGGTAAGTATTGTGTTGTGCCACACATTATCTAGCCATAGTTGTTTCGATTTGTGTATGTGCGTCATTGGACCAATTTCACTTAAGAACGAGGCTGCAAATCCTTTTAAGAAGGTAATGTACTTTTTTTTTATTGAGTTTGACTGACATAAAATATTTATTTTTAGTAAGAAAAATAAATCAGTGATGCCTGCAACTAACAGCTTGCGTGTCATTACGGTCCATGCCGAGGTGTTGACTCCTCAGAACTTCTATCCAATAAAGCTGTATAGGCTCAGTTTCAGCGAGATCAAGTTATTGTTGTTGTTTTTTCTAATTGGTTTTATATAGCCCATCTTTCATTCTTACAGCATACTCAGTGGTCCAATGTCTTTTGCTGAACAGTGGGGGGAGAGGGTATCTGGGAGAAGGTATTCATGCCGCCTTTCGGCGCCCAGCAAACACCGCTCTAATCCAGTCTGGATTCGAACTACCCTAGCCCCGTATGTTTGGTGGCAAATCGTTGCGCTACGTGGCCCGTACCACGCTTGTTTTGAAAAGTATAAGTGCCCTAGTTTAAAATAGGTTGAGTACCGTTGTGATATATGCCACCTGTTGATTTCTAAGGAGATGTTTCTACGGCTGCGTGGATGTGTATATGTGTATGTATACGTGTACCATTAAAAGATACCTGTTCAAAACTTAGATTTGGTTTGTCATTTTAGATCTGTTGTTGATGTTGTTTTTTTTTATTCTTAAAGTGCCTTGAGCCTACATTATGTTCCTTGTCGGCGATATAGAAATTATATATATACAGCACTGATGTAAAGAGTGAATCGAGTTAGAAAGAGTGAATGAAAAAGAAAAGACAGAGACATGGCAAGAAATAGTAAATGTCTCTTTAATATTTAACGAAGAAATAAGGAAGAAAGAGAGAGAGAGAGAGAGAGAAAGAGAAAGAAAGAAAAAAAAGATAGTGGTAGAAAGAGCAATTTTTACATTGCATTCGTAAGCTGAGAAAGTTAAAGCGAGATCAAACGTCTTAGTACGTCTGTACACTGACCTGTGACGTGGCAACAGGCTATTGGTTTTTATTCCTTACTGACCCTATGTTGCCACGCCACAGGTCAGTGTTCAGGCCATATGACGATTGATCTCGGCTGAAGTGTATATTGTTCTAAAAGTTGGATACTTCTCTACCTACTTGTTATTCCAGAAACCAGTCCAGTTCTCACGTAACACACTGAGAATCAACTTACATCAGCTAAGGTGACACTATCTAGTTCAGTCGTTGACCTCTGGTCATCAGGATGGCAGAAGCCACGAAGAAGAAGAACTATCGCGTCTCCGAGGCCTACAAGGACCTCACTGAATTATCCGCTGACCTAATTGCCTCGTATGGGCCCACTATTGTTGAACTAGACATCAGCTACAACAAATTCAAGTATCCTTGACCGCTATTACCTCATTAATCTTATTTAATAAAGTCATTAATGAAGTTATGTAGATGTAGCCTATAACACGATTCAGCCATTTTGACGCGAGTGCTTTAATTGTTTCTTTAAGTTCCGTTACTGTATTTGATGTATAACTTTATTTGAGATGTAGGCCTAGTAGCTAGATATGCCTAAAATGGTTTACAGAATTTAAGAATTGGTGATAATCTGCATATCCTTTAAATGTATTTTAAAACTTTTGTGCACTTTCTAAGAAAGAAAAATATACTTTTCAGGCTTAGCGCAGACGATCTAGGGTCATCTGTTTCTTTCCGATGGTAACTATAGGGTGCTATGTGGCAAGCACAATGACCAACCGTTTTACTTTCCAAAGCCCACTGACAAGTATCCCTTAGAGTTCGGTTGGCTCAGGGGCGCCCTTATTATTCCGAAATTAAATAATTTCAGTCTTCACCGAGATTTGAACCCGGGACTCTTCGGTTAGGAAACCAGGTGCTTAACCATTCAACCACCACACCTCCTGTACACTTAAAAGCACAGTAAAATGTAATTTCTTGTAGCACTAAGTAAATGCTACAAGGCTTCCATTAACTCACTCTGTCTGTCTGTCTGGTCAAAAGTGTGTACACGTTATTTCTCCCCACATCCTGTCTCGGATTAAGCTGAAATTTTGCACAATTATTTCTTTTACCTGACAACACAAGAATAAAAAAAAATATAACCAAATAGTAAAAAGTATTTTGTTTGGTATCTCGAACAAGGGAAAGAAATTCATTGACATTTTGTTTTTACTAGTTTTTAGCTTCTCCATGGATTTCCAAATCTCTTCAACTCTTAATCTCTTAATCTCTGACCTTTTATCTTAAGGTTTCCATACATCGCCTTCCCATTTTTCCTTATTGTTTTCTCTTCTTTCAGCGCTTAGCAGACTTGTGACTTGAGGCAGAGAAGACTATCTTTACTCCAGTCACCCCAGACATTGCACTTGTGACTTGTGGCAGAGAAGACTATCTTTACTCCAGTCACCCCAGACATTGCACTTGTGACTTGTGGCAGAGAAGACTATCTTTACTCATGTCACCCCAGACAACACCCTGGGGTTCAACAGTTTTACTCACCCTGGGGTTCATTAGTTCTACACACCTTGTGGTTCATTAGTTCTACACACCCTGTGGTTCAGTTCTTCTACACACCTTGGGGTTCATTAGTTCTACACACCCTGTGGTTCATTACTTCTACACACCATGGTGTTCATTAGTTTTACACCCACTATGGTCGAACGGCTTTAATCCCGATACATTATAATTGTTTGAAAATAATGTTTGTGTTTAAAACTTTAAAAACTCTATTCCTTACGACTGGGTTATTAGAGATCTCAGATTCCTACAAGAACTGCCCAAGTTGAAGAGTCTAGTGGCCGACCACAACCACCTGACCTCGCACGTTAAAATTCCACATTGTGCAAGTCTTGAGACTCTATGGGTAAATCAGAACAGGATACAAAACCTAAGTGAGTACTATATTGGCAAGTGCTTTAAATTGGATAGGAGCATTCTATTCTCGTGGAAATAATGGAAAATAATGGAAAAGTAGGTAGACTGATATAAATTACTTTAGTTTTATCTATACAGATTTTTTTTCTGAGATTGATTTCAAAGCAATACAAGTCACGAAAAGTGCAAAAGGTCTATAAGTGTAAGTTACAAGGGAGATAAACAGCTTTTTGAACATACAATATCTGGAACAAATACTTGCTTCCCTTTTAGTCTAAATTTTTACTAACTTTAATATTAATTTAAAATAAAGTCTGTAAAATAATTCTTATCTAATAAAAGAATGCTGATGTTTTGAGTCAATGATATATCTGTATAGCGATACTGGGTTCACCTTGTGCCTTATAATAACGCTTGAAACTCCTAGCTTACTAGATACACAGTAAACTCTCTCTCTCAATATTACTACAATACACATTTAAAAAAAAAATCTACATGCATCAATTTAATAGCTCTACACTACTTCGACAATATTTATAGACGAAGATTTTTCTAACCAAACTATTTTATTACAAACATTTCTTTAAATTAAAACTATGCCTTTAGAAAAAAAAAACCCATACATTTCATATTTTAGCTAACTAAACATTTTTTGTACGAGAAAGCTATGCATATTCTGAGTAAACTGCTCATTTTCATTTTTAGCAAACTAGACATTTCTTTTTGAATTACCTATATGTAAATTTTTGAGAAAACTAAATCTTTTTTAGAAAACTATATATTTCTAGAGGATCTAATCAGAATGTTTGCTATGTACACACCAGGTCTACCGGACGAACAGTTTTCTTGGTCTCCTTAAATGTCTCTATTATTCGTCTGTGTGTGTGTGTGTGCATGTGTGCGTGTGTGTGTGCATGTGTGTGTGTGTGTGCATGTGTGTGTGTGTACGTGTGTACTTAGTCTAGCAAAGTAAAACTTCTCTATTTAAAATTAAATTCTTTCTTGTCTACTAAACAGTGTCCAGTTTTATTTCGGAAGTGTCTGTTTTGCAGGTCTATTTATAGCCACAGTAGCTAAGAGCTGTCCGAATCTTAAAATACTGTCAATGATGAAAAACGAAGCTGCCCCGAGTTTCTTTAATGGTGGCGACTATCAACAATACAAAGACTACAGGTAAATCTGAGAATCACACACAGGACATATTTCAAAATAGTTAATTGCTAAATAGGTGTTCTATTTTTTTTTCTGCAATAAAATTACTTTATCAAAGCGTGCAAAAATCTAAAGATTGTTTTAGCCACTAGAAGGTCTAACAAACATTTTATATTTTGTCATATTTTGACTTTAAAGACCAAAGTCTCACACAGAAGACTAGACTTGATTCCAATCTAGTATCAAGCACGTGAATGCAGAAATTCTGAAGGGCGCAAAGTTAGTTTCATTTTTCTTTGCTACTCATTCTGAGCTTATACCAGCTCTGCGGCTTCTACCTTCGATTAAGTCCAGTAGGGAGTCGGCGCCGAAGGCGCCATTATACCGTTGATCGTTGGAAAGGCCTTTATCCAACAAACAGAGTAGGACCGGGAGCTCTTCAACCCAAATAATGTCTGAGAGCCCCAATAGTAACGGCTATAGACTGAGGAACGGGACCGTACCGCGTACACGGCGCACCGCGCATCGTTCCTGGTTCCCAATCGCTATAAGTGGCCGAGGGCAGCTCTAGCCATGGGGAGTTTTGCCTCATCTTCCTATACTGTATCCGCAACGTTCCATGCAGGGGCCGCCTTTCCAGCTAACGGGACTTTGATGTCGGCCCCCTATGTGGAGCGGCATGGCGGACTTTTTGGACTGACTATTTGTTCCATCCCCAACCCGAGTGAGCAAAAAAATAAAAACACCAAAAAGCTCACCCAGAGTATCCTGCCGAGGCCTTGAACGCTTCCCGCTATCTAGTTCCACTACTAGACGTTTCCTCGGAGGCGACACGCTGAACGTGTCATACAGGTCAAGAGCATGTGACTTCCCAGAGCTGTCGAGACTGAATTCTGTAAGTCTGGGACAGTAAGAAAGAAGGAGGTACGGATTTCTCTTCTGTCAGACCTTGCTTGAACCATGCGATACTTTTACAATAAAACATTGCAACATGTTGAGATCTTGAAACTGGCTCATTGACTTAATGACAGAATCTCATTTCATATTTAAAAAGTAGTTGGATCATTTTGTAGCATGCAGTGTTGACATGCTTCATATGATGGTGCACGTATGGGGAAGTCTGCTTAAACCATATGCAAGGGAATTACCTACTGATTTTTTTTTGGTGTGCATTGTAACTATGCAATAAATCATCTCAAGATGAAGCTTGTAGTATATTCATACGAAATATTTACAAAATGCAGAATTAGTCCATTTCGATTTCACACTTCTAACCCAAAATATTTAATTTAATCACTTCACACAATATTTTGTGTGTATTCTATTTCTTAGGTACATGTTAAACACATCAAAATCAATGGTAAATACACATCAATTTTATACAATTTAATTACGTTATAAGTTAGTAATCAAACATTACTATCTCATAACTGACCACATTATTACTTCAGGCTTAATAAAAATATTTCAATAACAATTCTTTTAAAAGCACTAGATAGTCACTTTTATTCTAACTAGTCTCATAGAAAGTGGACTATCAGGCACAATATATATTTGATATTGATGAATAAATTCGCCTCTAAAGATTCTTAGATTTTCTCAATTCTCAATATATATGTATATTAAAAGAACATTCTTACTTTTATCTCTAAAAAATGTGTTTTACTATATTTCCCCAGGTATTTTGTGATAAGCAGCTTACCAAATTTGGAGGTATTAGACTTCAGTCGTATTACTCCCGCAGAGAAATCTGAAGCCCTCAGAATCTATCCAATCTCTATTGTTCATACGAGCAAATCTAAATCTGGGAAACGGAAACGGAAATCTAAGGCATCACCCTAACGACACAACTGCAACAATCACTATCGCCTACCACCCGCTTCTCTACACATTCAAACTGTTTCCAGACGTTGTGATTGAACAGACAATAGGAAATGAGCATTGAAGTCTTTGAGTCTAGAGAAATACACAGACAGAATTCACAAGGGATATTTGAAGCATCTTGAACAAGTCTAGAGAAATACAGAGACAGAATTCACAAGGGATATTTGCAGCATCCTGAACAAGTCATTGACCATGGGCTTAGAAATGTCTTACAAATCTACGTAAATAAAACCATTGATATCAGTGTTAATGTTTAAACTTTAAATAAGCATAACATTCAGACATTATACCCAAGTTTTGAGGACATTGTTCCGGGCTGACTTGTTATCTCATTAAAAATGATTCAAGGTTTTCAAAGATGCTATGTTTGCTTTGCTGTGTGGTATGCTCTTCAAACTAACGTCAAGATCGCCAATCCCTGTCCACTGACCAGGTCGAAATGATCATTTCTGAAGAAGGGGTCTGAAAACGTGAATCTTAACTGAACTGAGGTACTGTTAATTGTGTCAATAACCTTACGACGCCTTACACTTTTTTTTTAGATCTAATGACTCGTTTCCTGTCAAGGTTTGTTCTACGTCATATAAGACAAAACGCCACAACTGGATCTTCATAAGTATTTAAACTTCTTGAATTACAGCCCGTTTCAAAATGTTGGCATTATTCGCTCAACGGATACTCCGAACTTTGATTTTCATACATCTGCACGTTCAATTTTTTTTTTAAATGTACATTTTTATCCACTCGAGATTTATGGTTGGCTTGGCTCATTGTGCATTGGACGACATTTCTTTGTAGTGGAACATGACAACATGTTCATTGGAGTGCTATTTAACAGAACGCTACTGAAATGTTACCAAGTGTTATATATATATTTCACACAAATTGGGATACAGGTTTCAATGGTATATTTATTCTCTTTTTAAATGTTCTTTTTGCAATATTGTTTGTTATCAAACCTGACACAAGTTGGCTTGACTGTTGCTTTTTCAGTTTCCTTCCATGACTTGATCTAACAATGTGAAACTGTACATGAATAAAACCTGTGTGAATGCTGAATGATCACACCTCTCTCATTGTAATGGATTGTGAGTGTGTTTCTATGGTGACGGAGGTTAGCGAATGTTTGTGAATAATGCAAGATAGGTGGCATTGTCGTCACTTGTTCTTAGGGGAGACGACTCCTGATCGTGAGACTGAACGGTTGTGTTATTGTAGTTAGTAAGATTTTGTTAAAAGATATTATTACTGAAGTCTACTATCAGAAGTTGATTTTGTTTATATTATAAATAAGGTTCTATTTAGCTTGTTCACAAAAGTAAGTTATTCAAGTTTTTTAGAGATATTTTTACCATTTTTTTATTCAGCGCAATTTCCTGCTTTTAGCTTTCTCAATGAGCTATGATCCTATTACCTGTCTGGACATGTTGGGAAAAAAAGGGGGGGGGGAAGAAGGGGTATTTGGATACCGGGATAGCCTTCTAAATGCATTTTACATTTTCAAAAATGTGTACGACTTGAATTTCAACCTTAGGACTCATGCTTCATCACGTAAACACATTTGCCACTGTGCCACAGAAGCGCTTATGAAAATAGGTTTTATGTTTATCTATTGATAGTTTCAAACTTTTAAGCGACGACCTAATTCTCTACACAAAGTATTCAACTTATTCCACCACATCTGTCAAGTACAATTTTATTCCCTTGTGTGATTCCAAACGAAATAATTAATGACCAATAGTTAATTAACTATTTGGTTAATTTACTTTATTGATTGAATGAAATACGAAATAGTTGTGAACAATTTCAGCTTGATCCGAGATTGGGTGTGGGAGAAATAACGTGTACAAACTTGTTTATCAGACAGACAGAGATGATATAAACTAGGTAATGAAGGTTGAGGAAGGTAGAGAAATGAGAGTTTTTTAAATTTTTATTATATTGTCATTATTACAACAATGAAGCGAAACTTATCTATTAAAACCGGTGATATCAAACCCAATAAAAGCTTGTAAAAAGAACACAAACAAAACCCAGCTTACAAAAACGGTTTCCTTTTTATTCAGGTCAGCAGTGGAGTACTGTAGTGTTAATTAAGTCCCAGAATTTGGGTTAAACAAAATAACAAAAAAAAAATCGTATTTTCCCCCATGAGAAGCGTGTTTCAAGCAGTCGTTTTTTGGCCAATTGATTGCACTAGAGATCTCTAGGACATCTTTTTTCTTTTTGGCTTTCTTTGTGCAAATGAAGAATAATAGAGCTATGGCAGTGGTTCCAAAATTTTTTCCTTAACGGAACACTTCTCACATTCTGAGAATTTAGCGGAACACTTTGCTTATTTCTTTTAGAGTGACTAATTAATTATTCCAATAGTTCATGGAGCACCTATTCAGGCCACGCGGAACACTAGGGTTGTGCGGAACACAGTTTGGGAAACGCTGATCTATGGGATAGCTGAGTGCACTTATTCAACTCGGATTAATTATGAAGAAAGTGCCTGTAGGCTAAATCTGAACTGAGAACAACAAAATGTTCGTCTGGCCCAAATTCGAAGCTATCACCTACGTCATATGTTTGTAAGTATTTGTGTGGGTTTTAAACTTATTCAACTCTAATATGTCATTAGTAACAACATTCATATAGGTTGACTCTCTATATTTCTTCTTTGAAGTTTAAGCCATTTGAGGTATGGCCAAACTTCAGACACTGTAAAATAATTGCATTCAAACTGGTTATTAACAGTAATGCCCAAAATACGGCACGATGACCACATCCCGCCTGCGACGCGAATTCATCCGCCCGCCGAAATGTGGAGAAAATCCCCCCTCTCCAAAGAAAAAAAAAGGATTAAAAAAAAAACAACTTTCTCTACGTTACTAGGGTAAAAGGATTAATACCCCGAGAACTAGCCACAATATTTTTTTAAACAAGAAAATGTAATACTTCTTAAAGTAGATAACATCAAACAGCTTTAAGAAACCAAACACACACATACATATTGCGACATTCTTGGTTTGAGTCGCAGTTGTTTGACTAAACCTAGAGTGAAGGATTGATAAGAATATTTATAAAAAAGAGACAAGAAAATGAGTCGGCTGTAGTGCTACTGAGCTGCTCACACTGTAAGTAGAGATATGAAGCCATTTTCCAAAGGCAAATGCATTAAAAAAAGTGCTTGCTAGCAATGATGGGAGAAATATCTCCTGTAAAGAAGACTGCTGTTGAAGCTGTCAGCCTTTCTCAAAACAATAATTAGGCGAGTGAAAGATATTGATAAATATCAGTATTCAAATCTAACATACACATTAGCTTTCGAAATGTTTTTTATTGCCGCTGACGAATCTACCGACATATCTGATACTTTCAAAATCATGGTATTTATTCTCGGTACAAACATCAGTTAGTAGGCTATGTTTGAGGAGCGTTCATTAGTTCACAATTGGTGAAGTCCTGTCAAAGAAGTTTCAAACATCACAGAGGATATTTCTTTTCTTTGTAGAAATTAGTGGGAGTGATAGAGCCAGAAGTTTGGTTGACATCAAGAATTACTAGAAAAGTTGAGAGAAACGGAACCGAGCCTCTGTGGCTTCGTGGAATTATTCAGCAACAAAATCTAATGTGGCAGGGTGTTCAGTGTTGATGATCGTGTTTAGATTGAATTGAATGATTGAACGATTGTTTGTCGTTTCGTAAGTCCATCTGCGACCAATGTGTCAAGTGCCCAGACAGACCTGCAACTGGAACTGATTGACTTAAAAGCCATACATTCCTGCTTAACTAATTTCAAGTGATGCAGACAATTGGTTTCTACTCCATGACTTCTTGCAGAAACGTTTCTAAATCTTCAAAAACAAACTTTAACGATGATTAGAATAATTACAAGCACTTAATTTGTGAGGACAAACACTTTTCAGTAATGAGTGGTGAGAAAGCCATTTTATGTAATCGTCTCACAGACGAACATCTCGAATTCGAGATTCAGTGCTCCGACTTGGTGTCTGATATATGAAGCCTGATATTTAAAATTTTCTCGTGAATTAATGTAAGTATTAGTTTCACGGGTTTCTTGTGATAATGGTTTAATCAAATCAAGATCATAATGATTAAAAAAACAAAAAAACAACCATAAAGGTAAAACCAAGCAAAACATAAAGATAAAAATCCAAACTAAAAAAAATAGTTGTACCTTAAAAATACTAAAAGAAACCATACAATTTCTGTGTAATCCTATAGCTTCCTTGGTGACGGCGTCATTAAAATGGCGAAATATGTTGTTGTTTTTTTTTTTATGTACAAAAAAATATTCAGCCTACGCGGGTCCTAGCTCAGCTATTTTCAGTGATGTCATCAGTGTCTGCTAACTTCATCGTGTATTCTCCCCTGTCAATTGTCGGCCGGTGCCAGACAAACAGAACTAACACAAAACAACAAACACGACCACTAGCCCGCGTCCACTTTGTTGTTATAGAAACAAGGGCCCTCGGCAGGGAACGACAACTCCTCTCACACTTCATGAGCACTTGAATATAAAAGGACATAGATATAACAGATGGAGAGAGGGGCAAGAGAGATAGAGGAAGAGAGAGAGAGAGAGAGGGAGGTCTGGGAGAACATACGAAAAGAAAAAGATAAAAAGAACAAGAAAAACAAGGGGCGGTAATCTCATTTACGCTAGAGACATGTCACTCAAACAAGGGGAGTTAACTTGGTTAGTGCGCGAAGACCACCCCGCCAATTGAATTACTCCAAACAGTGGCGATAAATTTTTGAAAGTCGGAGCTAACCTTACATCTATAGTAGTCCACTGGTCCAGTATTTTACCCAGTTTCATTTCCACGTCTGCGAACGAAGCTCACACTCATACTCATACCCTTTCACACATACACAGCCTATACCACACACATCAGTTAATCTTAAATATTAACAAGTGAGAGCGTTATAACTTGTGTGGAAACCGGAGCGGCAAACTGTTAAGAAATCGAATAGTATATTCCGTAGTTTGTTAAGTGACAATAACTCATTTCCGAACAAGAGACGGGCTTGCTGACTAGTGTTTCCTTTTTTCTTTATATTTATTTCCGATCAGATTTATTGTAAATTCCTTTTATTTAAAGCTAGCTATGTTTTTTACCTGGTTTTGATCGGATTTTTTTTTTCTGTTTTTTTTTTATATTACAAACGTAATCTATACAGTTTTACTTCTTCAAATATATGTCTAGATGCACCAATGACCTAAATCTGTAAAGCTTCTTATATAGATTACTGTAAGTTGACTATGTTTTTCTGTAAAAATGTGTGAGTTACAATATAAGACATTATTCGTGTGTGTTTGTGTGGGCTACAGTATAAATCAGTTTACGTGTGTGTAAGAATGTGTGTGTTTATGTTTTCGTATTTTTGGCAAAGGATATCAAACTATCAGTATCAAATGAGATCAATCTATTTTAAGCATCTATATATGAGCGTGTCTATATATTGTTATTGATAGCTAGCTACGAAGACCTAGTAACCTAAAGGATCTTCGTTTTCCTATTGGTTCACCATATGTCCAAAGCTTATATTAACTCACTCTGTCTGTCTGTCTGTTTGTCTGGTTAAAAGTTTGTACACGTTATTTCTTCCACACCCAATGTGTATCAAGCTGAAATTTTGCACATTTCTTTAACCTGACAACATAAAAATCAATTTAAAAAAATGAACCAATTTGTTAATTAACTATAGGTAATTAATACTTTGTTTGGTATCTCAAACAAGGGAATGAAATAGTACTTGACTGAAGAGGCGTGACTCTTGTCGGTGTCACCTGGTGCGGTTAGTTCAGGGTGTTAACTCCCATCAACTTTCTTCAAATATGTTCCACTAAACACTATTGTTAGTATTTATTAGTTACTTCTATTTGATGAACCAATACATTGACCTGATTATCCACTTTCATTGATTATTACTCAAATGTGAAATGAGTGTCTATTTATTAAAAAATCACACTGTTTATGACATTTATTCAGTTATTATTATACATTTTACAATGAAATTTAATTAAAATTTAGAAGCAGACTCAACATCACCCGAAAAGGTTTCCTTTGTATTACTTTGAGACAGAAATGGTATAACGTTGTACTGTGTCATTTAAACTTAAACTACCACCTAGATGTGTCTAGGCCTATTTGGGCATATATCTAGATTCTAGAGATTTAAAAAAAAATATCTAATCCGATGCCTCTACTTTTGGCAAGATATAATTTTTTCAACTTGGGTGTCACCCCCAAAATGGTGTCACCCGGTGCGGACCGCACCCCTTGCACCCCTTAGTGACTGCTTGACTAAAGTGGTGGAATAAGCTGAATTACTCCCCTCTATATTTGGCTGCCGACATAGGCTTAGTGTACACAAACATGAAATAGAAACAATAGATACAGTCTTCCATGTTCATAGACTCCACGCTAGCAGAGTGGTTACCGTGTTGGCTTGAGAAGCTTGAGAAGGTTTTAGCTCACAAGCTGGAATTCAAGTCATTCCCTTGTTTTATAATTTACTTTTATAAATAATTTTTAGTGTTAGTCTAGAGTCTATTACAAATTTAATTATATTACGGATCCAAACTAATTGATATACGTACGCTTAATATAAGCTTTCTTTTTTTAAAGTATTTTGTATTATTACAGTTTAGTCACAAAACATTTCCATTTCCATGGAACAGCTTGAGCACGTAGAACGTGTTACCAACAACAAAAATAACATTCAAAACAAAACCAAATACCTCCTTTATACAACTTATAATACATGCGAAATAGTTGGATCTTATGAACTAGTGAATGTTGGAATTTAAATTTGGAGAGGCTAAACGGCTCAAATTAGGTAGAGATACTCATCAAGGGTAGATAACTATAGTTATTAAGCTACTTGATGTTTTAGGTGTACCGAATAAAAGTGTTGATAATTATGTTTTTTAAAAATAGATGATGATTATGTTTGTACCTTTATAACAATACAGGATAACATTTATAAGCCCTTTCGCTTTCCTCAAAACTATTCTTTATTCTTTAGATGGCAGTGACATTTCAGTACACGATGTTCTTGACATGGGGGTTTTAGTTGGTCTGTTTTCTTCAACATCTGCTTCCTCATTGCAGCCACATATACGTTCTTTGTGGACCACGTTCTTTGTCGACCATGTTCTAAGTGGGCCATATCATATACTTAGTGGACTATGTATTTAGTGCAACATATACTAAGTGGACCACGTTGTTAGTGGACCATGTACTTGGTGGACCATGTGCATAGTAACCCTGTACTTAGTGGACCCTGTACTTAGTGGAACTTGTTCTTAGTGGACCATGTACTTACTCGATTATCTCGGGCATCATCAACGAGAATACTCGTCCAGCCCAATGAAGCCTCGCCATTGAGGCTGGGTGAGGCTTAACTTTTTTAAGTTGGCAGAAGTTATGGCAGAGAATCGTGTCTCATGCCGGATTGGGACACAGCACGAGAAAGTACAGAGCAGATCTTAAGGATGTCTACTACAAGACTAAATCTAGAGGGTCAATGTTTTTAGGTCCTTCATATCTGCGCTGTTTGAGTCCCCCCCTCCCTCCCTCTCTCTCTCTCTCTCTCTCTCTCAAGTTCCGGGACACATTGGGTCATCTAAAACTAAGTCCTAACTAGTACTTGATTAAAAAGACGCGTAGAAAGTAGAATATACGTTAAGGAAAAAAAAGGTAGAAAAAGTTGGGTTGAATGTTATTCCCATTTTTTGTTCCGTAGGTCGGGGACGTTTTTTTTTTTGGTGGCGGGGGGGGGGGGACCTGAACTCTTCTGTTATCCCGCATTTGTGTTGAAAGAAATTTTCATTTAATTAGTATATTATACAAATTGACTAAAATTTGGACAAGTAATTTAATTTTCTGTTAGCTTTATTTATTATATAAACATTGGTATTATAATGAACAGAGTACACAAATCTACGATAATATCAAGTTGGTACAACTGCAGACACTCACATAAACAAATACACACACTATGAAACAAAGCAAGACACACACTTAGAATTCAAAACCTTCTTGAAAAAATGGATGTCTAAATGTGAAACTAGACTTGAGCAAACTAAAATAATCTTTAATATAATCTACACGTAGAACGTTCAAATCACAGCCAAGCGCGTTCAACAATCTTAACCAACACAAAAACTGTCACATTTCATTTGCTAATTAAACTTTATGCCAAGAGAGTTCTTAGTCTCGATTCAAATCACGTAACTGGTATGAAGTGTATGAGCGTGTTTCTGGTGTACTCATGCATAAAGGTGAGCGGATGGTTTGGTTGTGTAGACTAAAGCGATTTTGATAGAACCAGTAGAAGGTCTCTCACTGTGGAGTTAAAAAACAATGTTGAGGAAAGGAAAACAAACGACAGACATGTAACAGCAATACAATTAAGTTTTTTGTGAGTTAAATCTTGTCTAAATTATCATTTTATTTTATGTGTTTCTACGTACATGTACACTGAAGCTGAAATCTGTGTATATTTGTTAATAAAAGTTATATTCAGTTTCGTATAAAAAGTAAGTTTTTTTTCAACTTTATTTTAATTTCTGCCTAAGAGTTTAATACATCTTCACCGGTTTAGTTGTTCATGCTGTTTGGAGCTTCAAACCAGCGACCAAGTGACGACAGTAACAAAGATGTTAAAGTTACACTGTGACACGAAAGAGCTGATGTGAAGTGAGTGGACTGCATTAAGTAACGGAGACACAAAGCTAATCAAACAAGGAGAGAACTTTTTGTATTGGTCGAGACTTACTGACATCGCATAGATATTGGACTCACAACATACAAGTAACATGAAAAAGATGTTAAAGACAATTCCTCCTTTATGAATCCTAAACAGATGGTAACTACCCTGCTCTTAATAACTAAATAGATAGATAAAAAAGGAACATTAATTAACCAGACCCCTTCCCCCTCCGCCATCACCCATAAAATTCCTGGTTACGCCCATGTATAAATCTACTCAGCGTATATAGAATTCTAGTTTGATAATAACCAGATTTGGAAACATTAGAAGACAGTAGTCTTAGCTTGAATACTGAATCTAGCTAGTGATATGTCTAGAATCTAGTTTGGTGATACACAAATGTGTTTATTTTACTCTTAATTGAGCATACGTGGCAATGACATCATCAATCTATAGATCTCTAGACTACATTTAATTTTGATAAGATTATATTTTGAAAAACACTGTAATTGTTAAATCAGAATGTTTCCCTGTGCAATTTGCTAGATTTTTTTCCCCTAAAGATATACAAAAAAAGTTTAAAATTTCTAGGAAAATTATTAGAGCTATTTTCGAGGTCGGTGTCCAGGTTCCACCCATGAAGAGTTTGCAAGCCAATACAAGAATTTGTAAAAAAAAATAATAATTATAAAATTATACAAATGTACAAAATGGACAATAACATCGAAAGTTTCTGACAAACCAGAAATCTATCAGTCATCAAATCTTGTTCTAATTGAATATTTACACAACTATTTGAGCAAATGTATTTTAACTTCGACATTGTTAACAATAACACACACACACGCACAATTTTTAGACCAGTGTTTCCCAAACAGTGTTCCGCGGAACCATAGTGTTCCCATAGGCCTGAATAAGTGTTCCACGAACAACTGGAATAATGAACTAGTAGGCCACCACGTGAATTAATCTCTCTACAAAATATTAAGCAAAGTGGTCCACTAAATACTCAGAGAGTGCCAAGTGGTCCACTAAATACTCAGAGAGTGCCAAGTGGTCCACTAAATACTCAGAGAGTGCCAAGTGGTCCACTAAATACTCAGAGAGTGCCATATGGTCCACTAAATACTCAGAGAGTGCCAAGTGGTCCACTAAATACTCAGAGAGTGCCAAGTGGTCCACTAAATACTCAGAGAGTGCCAAGTGGTCCACTGAATACTCAGAGAGTGCCAAGTGGTCCACTGAATACTCAGAGAGTGCCAAGTGGTCCACTAAATACTCAGAGAGTGCCAAGTGGTCCACTAAATACTCAGAGAGTGCCAAGTGATCCACTAAATACTCAGAGACTGCCAAGTGATCCCCTTAATACTCAGAGAGTGCCAAGTGGTTCACTAAATACTCAGAGAGTGCCATCTGGTCCTCTAAATACTCAGAGAGTGCCAAGTGATCCACTAAATACTCAGAGTGCCAAGTGGTCCACTAAATAGTCAGAGAGTGCCAAGTGATCCACTGAATACTCAGAGAGGGCCAAGTGGTCCTCTAAATACTTAGAGAGTGTGAAGTGGTCTGTTATGAAAAACATTTGGGAAACACTGATTTGGACAATGCGAAAAATATTGCTGTTAGCAATTGGCTTTGTGTAATCATTCTTAATCTTCGGAATCGAAGACATTGCCATTACTTAATTACTTATACAAATCTAGAGTCTTGTTCTTGTACCCCACCTCTCGTTCACATCTCTTTGAAGATACTTATAAAAACATCTGCACGACCTAGGCGATGACCAACGCTTTTCTCTGTAAGTAACTAGCTGCCCAGGAGCTGTTGAATGGTTCTCAGTTGAACTTTCAGATCTTCGGCGTTGATGGCCAGAGAGTCCAGTTGGGCATTGAGCTGACCTATTTTAGGCACTACATTTTCAGGGAAGGACAAGGGAAATAACAACCTCTTGAGCACAAGAGAGTTCATGTTCTTTAAGTTCTCTTTAGCATTGAATCCCTCGCATAAAGCTCGTACACACCTGCAGGAGAAACAGAAACAAAAAATATGCTAATATGTTTTTGAGATTTGACATGTAACATAAACAATATTTTTAAAAAATCAATTCTTTCTTTGTGAAATTGTGATTGTGGTTTATAATATCTCCATCTGTTAATTTCTTGTTTTGCTTCTATATTTCAAGCATTTTTTCCGGCAAGCTGTGCACAATAAATATATTATGTAACTGTCCAACAAATTTATACAAAAGACGTCTATTTATTTCTTGAACTGTTTACTGAATACAAAGAAACATTTGAGTCGAGTGCGGGAATTCCTAGAGTAGACATTTAATTTTAAGATGTTTATATTTTGAATAATTGTAATGGTCAAACCAGAGTTTTCATATTTTGACAAAAAGCTAGTATTTTGGTTCCAACTAAATATATAATTTCTAGGAAAATCGTTAAAGCCGTTCCGTTTTCGAAATAGCCTTCTAGTGTTCAGGTTGCACCCAGTTTCCACGAAGACTTAAAAGGCTACAGAGAGGAAATTTATTTTTATAAATGTACATAGTGACACTTCTTACATCGGGACCATAGGCGCCTGGTCTTTTGAAGACTAAGTAAATATTTTTTGTTTACAAAACAAAAATTTAAAAAAATCGAGTATCGCAATGGCAAATCGTAAAACGCATTAATTTTGAGGGTCAAATCTGGTGAAGAGTGGTATTGTTTTAGGCTTTCTTTGGGCGCCTGGGTTTCAAGAAAGCTGTAAAGGGTACATGACATTAGTTGGGAAAAACTAAATGCTGATGGTCAATGATCTTGCCAAATAATACTTCCTTTTTAAAACGGGGGCTTGTCAATGGACTGGTACTACTTGCATACTCTCCAACGTGTCAAACATCATTAGAACAAAACTCCTTATTACTAAAACGATGTTTATTTACATATATATCTACAAGAAAAAAAAACGTATCGAGATTGCAAGATAAATCCAAAGATACAGAACATAATCTATTACATATAGAATGCTTTTAGGTCTATCTTCTATAATTACATTTATCAGTTGAAAAAACACCTTAAAAAGTGATGAAGAAAACAATAACTAACAGAATGCAGAGGTAATAATTGAACTACAATACACGATTCGCAACAGAAATACAAAAAAAAATACTTTTTAAGACTTCATCTTTTAAAAGAGTAGGCTATGAGGAATAGAACATATTGTTACAGCCCTGCCATGCATACATAATACTTCCTTTTTAAAAACGGGGGCTTGTCAATGGACTGGTACTACTAAAAATTTATTTTTATTTTTATGTTTTTGACAGAGGCAAACGGTTTTGTTTTTGGCCGTTCAAAGTTTACGCGTAAAAAACTACATTCTGTAGAGGCAATGTATGGCCCGCAGTGGTTAGGGCGTCAACGTTTCGGTGGTCACGACAAGTATTGTCTAGATCAGTGATTCTCAACTTTGGGAAATGTGTAGTAATGGAAAGACCTTTCAGAAAAGGCAGACAACTGATATAAAGATGAAAAGTGTTTTGATTAACTTGCTCATTTAGTACATACATCATGAATGTAGATAACTGGTTCTCACAGTTACACAGACTATTTCATTGAGCAAAAAAAAAAATCAACACCTATGGTGTACTCTTGAAGAAAAGTGGAAAATCATTGTAGAATCAATACAATACACAGAAAGAACAAGGGAGATAATTAGGGCAATTAATAAGGGCAATACACCAGACGTCTGGGAATGGGATCAAGAACCAGATGGTATGATGATGACTTCTTAACTGTGACGTCAACGAAGTTCCAATTCTTGAATGACTTTCAGGTCAAGGTCAAGGTCATTGTTTTGTATACGGACTATTAGTTAAGACTTAGAATTGTAGTGTATAAACGTTTAAATCTCAGGAATCCAATAAATAAGATCATTTCTCAATGCTTCCATTTTGCAAATAGTAGGTAGCATACATTTAGGCAAGTACCCACACAGTCATAAGTCCAGTAAAAAAAAAAAAAAAAAATCAAATTAGAAGTTAATGCCATAAAATTGTATATATTCTATTTACATCGCTTTCTACTTTAGCTTACAACTTTTGAATATCAATTACTTGTTACGCGTGAATGTAAAAGGCTAGTGGTCAATAGAAAACGTATTGCAATGTAGCAAACAGTAGTCCACATGATATTATATAGATTTATATGGCTCCTTTTGTCTAAAAAAAAAAATGACTGCATCCAGATGAATCCCCTGTTTTCGTTTCGTTATGATGTGACTAAACAAGCCGATTTTTGGATCAGCAAAAGTTGAACACATCTCGGGCATGTGAATGCCTTTGTTTAGGGCTGTTTGATTTATGCAGCTTTCTTTTTCTTTCACCTGTCTAAGTCCGCTTCATTTTTATTGCTCTCGGAGAGTTTCCTACCAGGACACACAATTTGTCCCATGATGTCCGATCTTGAGGGCGATTTCCTCACACACATTTTCATTGATGTCTGTAGTTCTCAGATCTCGATTGCAAATATCCGAATGCAGATATTGTTGGTTGCCGCTCCAGAATTGGCTTGATTAGTCACACCAGATTCTGCACCGTCTCAAAAAAAAAAAAAGCAACCTAAAAACCAGAGTATCTGGGCGCATACATTGTCTTACGGGTCAGAAGGGGCAAAATAAAAACCAAAAACGAATTATTTAAACGTTAAATACTCGTTCATATTTTGGTGTCATAAAATCTTCAATTTGCTGAATTTTATTTTCCGAACTTAAAATATTCAACGATAGACTGCTTGGTCGTGTAGTATGCGCTCCAGAGTCTCGTTTCAATGGTTCCGAGATCAAACCCTGCCCTTCGCCTACAGGAGGCTTGAACTAGTGGTAATAATATTCCGTTCTGAAGGAACATCCGAAACATGCAAAAAAGTATCGCTGATACTATGAAATATCGACTTGAATGAATATTGTAATAACTGTAGCATAAAAAACGAAATATAATTAGAGATGTTAAGTACACACATGAGGTGACACATGGCCTAATAAAACTGAACAACAAACACAGGAGTCCCTCTTCAGCTTAACAACGGTGCCCTAGAAGTTTGCCACAAAGTTTATCTTTCAGAAGAGTACCCGATCGGGTTAATGATAAATAATGCAGATTATTAGGACATGTTTATACTAATACCACGCTCATAGTGTGTCAAAATAACTTGAGATTTCACAAGCTTTAAGTTCCAGTCGGATTTATTGATTCCCTGAAAATGGATTACAAGTGAAACGTGATATTAATTATGTCGGAATATACGAACTAATTTTTAAAAACATAAGCTCCCGGGGCGGTGTCATGACAATGTGATACTTAAAATGTCAAATACTTTTTTTTTTAAATTAAGTAATATAATAATATATCATTTCAGTATTAATAACAATTTTAATATGATTCTGATGTCAACACTGTTTTGTTATTCGTCATTCTTTTTTATTCGTATTTTAAACTTCACTCTTATTATATCTGTCATCATAATCATCATCGTAATCATCCTCATCATCATCATCATCATCATCATCATCATCAAAATGATCCTCATCAACTATACATCATCATCATTATCATCATCAAAATGATCCTCATCAACTATACATCATCATCATTATCATCATCAAAATCATCAAAATCATCACCGTAAACGCTCATTAGATTACAACGAAGCAACGAATGAACATGATTTCATCTTTATATAAGTGATCCACATTACCAGAATCATCATCATCATCAAAATCATTTTCATTAGCAAATACATCATCATCATTATCAATTTTATCATCATTATCATTATCATCATCATAAACGCTCATTGGATTACGACGAAGCAACAAATTAACATGATTTTTTATCATAAAAATCATCCTCATTGTCATAATCATTATCAGCATCATCCACCTCATCATCATCAAAATCATCGTCATTATTATTATCATCATCATCATAGAAATTATCCTCCTCATCAAAATCATTACCCACATTATATCAGGTAGCAGCAACAAGTGAACATCATTTCAGTTTGTCCATTACTATAACTCCTACCTGTTTAAAGTTACGGTCAAGCTCCTCTATCAACTTTTTGTTGCCATGGTTACAACACTTATTTTTGTTTCGTACCAGGGGGGTCCGTCTCCTGATAGACGTCTTTTCATTCCCTTCCATGCAAAGAACAATAAACAACACTTCTCTAAGCCATAATTGCATCCGGTAACCAGAACAGGAAAGGCAACATAGTCACCATGATCTGGTGGTTATGGAATGTGTGTGTATGTGTTTCTATGGTGACGACGAGAAGTAGCTAGCGATTGGTTGGTGGCTATGCGATGTGAATGATGTAAGATAAGCGGCACTGTCTTTAGCTGTCTTGGGTACGCAAGACAACTCTAGGATGCTAGAGTGTAAAGACGTGTTTTTTCATTGTGATATGAATTTGTTTAAAATATTTGTTTATTTCATTTCAACTCATGTGGATATTGTCTATATTGTAATTCAAGTTATATTTAGTTTTGTTCACTACAAGGTTGTATAATTTAAAATAATCGTCCTCCTAAGCAGGTCTAGAGTTGTCTCCCAGTAGTTTGGGGACAACGACCATTAACAACAGCAGCCTAGCACTTTTTAATTTAATTTACTTTCTCCTTTTGACATGCAGTTAACTTACAGGTACACTTAAATGACTAAGACTCCAGGAAGCCGACTAGACTCATTATAATGTCGACTCATTTGTCAGCTTTGATGTGTTACGGTATTACTTAATACGGGATACGTGTAACCATCTTATATATATATATATATATATATATATGAGTGAATGAATGTTGTTCGAATTTTTCATCCAAATTGTTTTTGTAAAGTAGTTACGCTGAGGTTGTCAATTGTAGTCAAACCGAATTTCCATTTCATTAGATCAATAAAATTATCTTATCTTATCTTATATATATAATGAATAATATCTTTGTTTATAGGCGAGATAATGCACACGTAACAAATCTCAATTCAATATCGCCTCACGTCGTGCTTTCTGTGCAGCAAAGGTGTCTATTACATCATCTAGATTCTAGATCAGTATTTAGTATCTAGATCTAGTATTTTTGACTCCACGTGAATAGATTACATGGCAGTGGCGTAATATTTGATATGAAATGCAAAAAAAAATGTAGTGCATTCATTTAGGGGACCACCTAGAGGGGAGCCCGGGGTGACCTTTGATTTTGGACCCCCCCTCACCCTCATCCAAGCTACGCCGACGGCCCTCCTCAATCCATTGAAAAGTAGATTTTTTAGGAAAAAAATACACTTCCAAAAAAAGTGATTCTAATTTACATTACTTCAACCGTACTTCATATATCATGTTTAAGATTCTTATTTTAACGCTTCTAATTCGTTGAAAGTCAAATGCTGAATTTGAACTAACAAAGTGTGAAACATAAACATCAAAATTAAAGAAAGAAACAAAGCCTTCCTACGAACCTAAGATTGTAGGGACACTGTCCTTCCTGCGGCTTGTGGGGGTCACATTCAGGTTCAAGGTTGTTGACGTCGTCAAGGTCAATCAGCTTCAGGCTTCCGTTCGCCATGAGCAGGTGACCCTCTTTGAAGTCTGGCACTATGAGAGAGCCCAAAGGAGAGTGCTCCAGATAGCTGAGCAGGTCCGCCATTTCCCTGGCATGACGTAAACGTGTTTGCCAAGGTAGAATCTTTTAAAATGAAACAAAAATGATATTGATAATGTATATATAAGTATTAAATATATGGGGGGCGTGATGGGTAAAGCGCTTGGCTTCCAATATAAGGGTTCTAGGGTTCAAATCATAGAGAAAAATGGGGTTTTAGATTTCAAAATTCTTAGAACGAACCAACTCTGATGGGTACCTAGCAAAAATTAACATTACTTTAGCAAAGTTAAGGAAATTATTTGTTGCGCTGCCCACATGACACCCTCGTTATTAAAAACAAATAGACTATGCGCTTTTATTACCACATCTCTTGATGACCTAGCAATTAAATGACAAATCATGACTTATCATTTCATTCTATGACTTTTCTATCTACGACCCATCACTACTATCTATGATCTATTATTAATCTATAACACATCATTTTTATCAAGCACCTATCACTTCCATCTGTGACCTATCACTTCCATCTATAACCTATCATTTCCTTCTATGACCTATCACTTCCATCTAAGATTTATCACTTCCATCTATGATATATCACTTCCATCTATGATATATCACTTCCATCTATGACCTATCACTACCATATATGACCTATCACTTCCATATATGATCTATCACTTCCATCTATGACCTATCACTTCCATATATGACCTATCACTTCCATATATGACCTATCACTTCCATATATGACCTATCACGTCCATATATGACCTATCACGTCCATCTATGACCTATCACTTCCATCTATGACCTATCAGTTCCATATATGACCTATCACTTCCATCTATGACCTATCACTTCCATATATGATCTATCACTTCCATCTATGACTATCACTTCCATATATAACCTATCACTTCCATCTTTGACCTATCAATTCCATATATGACCAATCAATACAATCTAATAATTTAATAATGACATTGGAATGGTAGAATGAGAATACGATTAAAATCAATTCTCTTGAAACTAAAAGCAGAGAGTGAAGGAAGCGCTGCACTGGAAGAGACATAAAAGACTGTCACACGAGAGACAGAAGTACAAAAAAGCTGATGACAGGAAAAATGGACAGAAAAAGGGAGATGATAGAATGGCGAAAACTGCTGACCAGAACAATGACCAAAAGAAAACTCACAAAGTTGTACGTAAGCAAGACAAAAAACTCGATTACTTATTACTTTCTATCACAAACAGAATGAACTTTGTTTTACAGGTTTCGGATGTTCCTTTAGATTTGAAGATAACTACAACCTAGCCTAAACCTCCCGCAGGATGGCACTGGACAGGGTTCAAGCCCGGGACGTACGAGACCATCGAATGACAGTCCAGAGCACAAACCACACGAACATTATGACTTGACTGTTTCTAAATTGAGAATCACTAAGTCCAAAAATAAAATGTAACAATCAGACAAAGCTCTATATAACGTATTTTTTCATCAAGTTTGTCAGGAACCAAAAAACACATTTTCACCTCCTCTAACAAAAAAATTGTTGTAATGATCTACTTTTTTTTTTTAAATGTATTTTTTCTCACTCCGTATAAAAGACGTGAGGTCTGAAACAAGATCATTGAAAAAGTTTGTTTTCGAAAAAAACACCATTTTTTGATCATAATGTGTGTGTGCGTGAGTGTGTGTTTTGTTTTCGGGAGAGTTACATAAAGGAGTTTAAAAAAAGAAAAGCTTGATGAATGTTTTTCATTCAAAGAAACTACTTTTGATTCAAGCAAGTGATTAGCTTGAAGACTGAAAAGAAATCTTGGAATGACACACACACACACACACACACATACACACACACATTGGAGAGATAGTTTTGTTCGCGTTGGCTTCCACTCGATGAAATCTTCACACATTTGTTCTCATAGAACGTAGAACGCCTTCATATTTTTAGAATTACACTAAACCACTCTGTTCAAGCCGGAAGTGACTAATGGCCACTTTGGTCTGAAGGTATAGTACTATGTATTATCACTATAAAACGAAGAAAACTCTTAGGGTCAAGTTGTTTTTTCTTTTTCTTGTAAGCAGCTTAGGTATGTAGATTTCAGGTAAATAATTTTCACTAACTACTGATTATTTTAGACATTTTCATCTGTTTGTTTTGTATATTTCGGATGGGTTAAAGATTATTACATCATAGCCCAGGAGGCGGCCTTCGGCGGGTGAGTGGGGCGTCCACTTCTGGTACTGCGCCTTAGTGAGGGGGCCCCAGTGATAAAGATGATCTTTTGTTACCGTCAGCTCATTATACAAATAAATTCGTGGCCCTTATAGGACACTCGCCTAGGACCCCGCGCACTACTAAGGCCGCATTCGATTGCCTAAATGTTACGCAGTACTGCCGATGATAGCAGCGGACAGGATTTGAACCCGGCACCACCAAGACGACTATCCAGAGCACTTACCACACGATCAGGAAGCCTATTATTGTAACATGAATTAAAAAGCATAATCTTACTATTTCGTCATAATTGCAATGTTTCATGTGTTTCATCTTTACTATAGTAATAATTTGAGAAGAATACATTTGGGAGGTACATATGACCCGTTAGCAAAGTGTATATTTAATAGCAAAGAAAAATAAACAGAAGATTTACAAACCTGAAGGTTATCTAGCACAAAGTGTTTGCCCAGCTCAAAGACACTGACAACCCCATGTTCTGAGATGTCCGTTGATTCTGATTCTTCACTTCGGACACAGAAACCCAAAAGCTTGACCAAGTTCGGGTGAGTTAGCTGTTGGGACAGCAGTATCTCCTTCATCAGCCTGGCCGTGGGAAAAGTGTAGCATCTTTGACGTTCTGTAGGGCTAATCTTGACAGTGGGAAGCGGCAACTTCTCTTCCTTTACAGATTTGCTGCCTTTGGAGCTGGTGAGATCGTTGAAGAAAACTTCATGGTGAGAAGCAGCACCTTTGGAAAAGGCTTTTCCCAGATTATCTAAGTGCTTGTGAGAGAACTGATCGTTCTGACCCGTCTGACCATCGTACCTGGAGATGATCTCCTGTGCCACTTTCAGCTGACGGAGCTGCTCCAGGCACGTCTTGAGCTCGTGAATGTGGCGGGTCACCATCTTGATGGCCACCTGCAGACCTTGATACTCCGCCACGAAGGCCTGCTTGGAAACCCCGTGGCCGATCTTGTTGCGGATCCTCATTTGCGAGATGGAAGTGCAGTTAAACATGGGGGAGGGAGACCCGCGCTCCGACGCTGATGCTCCGTTTCTGTTTTTCAAGTCGTTGAATGATGACGCATGCGACGAAAGTGCTCTAGCGTTCCCCGCATTTAGGAGACGCCTAGAGTCGATAGACTCATGAAAAAATTCGCTGCGGGATAGAATCCTGGTGTCTGCCTTTTTTTGAAACGTCTTCACTACATCAATATAATCAGTGCTGACTTTCTCATGATCCACGTCTGTCTTAAAGCACACCTGTCCAATGAAGGAGAACATCAGGAAGAGGTACACCAAGGCAGGAAAGGTCAAGGCAAGGTAGGTCAGTTGTCGCTTGCTGATACAGTGCATACTGATTTAGAAATTACCCTGCTTTGTTTGCAAAATCTACCACAAAGGTTGACTAATAATTTATTCAAAATGCCTAAACTACTTTTAAAATGAATAAAAAGTAACCAAAACGGTGCAAATTGAATGCACGGACAGCGGGCCGCAGCATTATAGCAATAGATAGAATAAAATTCGAAACAATTAAATATAAAGAAAACACTATTTTTTTCTTTTCAAATAATTCAACACAGAATTCAAATCCACACCATGAATACGGAAGTTCAACTCTCTAAAGATCTTCTAATTAACTCTGCTTCAATCGAGCTCGAAGAATTCAGTGTGAAACGTTCGAGACCAAATGGCCTCCATATATTTCCAGAAATACGAGCTGCTTATCTATTGATTGCTTGCAGTCTGTCCAGGCATAAGGAAATCTAACTCCAATTGCAAGGCTAAGTGGTCCGGGACAGGCTCTTTATTCCGGAATAAACGACCCCGCGAGAGTGGTGGAGACCTCGTCATTGAACCAGTAGGAGAGTTCGTTCGGTTGTTGTTTTGTTTTCCTCTCTTTCTTCCTTCTACTTTCACAAGACGGAGAGAAAACTAAATAGGCAACCACGCCACCTGTCGAATCAGCATGGGAGGACAATCCAACAGAATCATTGTGATAATAAGTAATTTCCCTTAGGACAACACGTGCGCGGTGAGGCGAAGGAATAGAGGGGTGGACGGAGTGGGAAGGGGGGGGAGAGATGAATCGTTGGGTGGAAGAACCGGGGGGGGGGGGGGGGTGAGGGAACGAGGGGGGAACAAGGGAACTACTTCTTCATCTCTCGCTGGTCTGGCCCTTGTTACCAGTCTCCCAAATAACAGACGGGCAGCGACGTGGCCAAACGCGAACATAGATCAGGAAAAGCGGATAGCAGCCAAATAGTTTATCTTATCTTCTTATCTTATATAATACAGACGTTACTTCAAAAAAGAAGATGATTACGTCCTACGCGTCATGCATTTAGTCATGCATATTAACCAATGACTTAAATTCTGCCAAGTCACTGGTTTTTCTGGCTAGCTCAGGCAACCCATTCCATGCTCTAATAGCACTAGGGAAGAAGGAGTATTTGTACAAATTTGTCCTAGCATATGGGACGAGGAATGTGCCTTTATTTTTGTGTCTTTCAGAGTATTTTATTAAATTTTGTTTTTGTATTTGAAGATTATGGTTCAGTGTTTTATGTATAATTGCTACTTTACTTTTGAGTCTTCTGTCCTGAAGGCTTTCTAAATTTAGTGATTTTACTAATGGTGTTACCCTAGTCAAATGTGAACATTCGTTTGTTATGAATCTCACTGCTCTATTTTGTGTTTGTTCCAGTTTCTTAATGTTTTCTTGAGTTGAGGGGTCCCACACGGTGGATGCATATTCTATTATTGGCCTAACCAAGGTTAAATAACATTTTAGTTTTATGTTCTTATTTGATTTATAGAAATTTCTTTTAATAAACCCTAATGCTTTGTTGGATTTTTTTATAGTTTCATCAATATGTGGATTCCATGACAGTTTTTCATTTATTATAACACCTAGGTATTTTGAGTTTTTAGTCTGTGTTACTGGTTTGCCATGAATAAGATAAGTGGAATTAATTTGTTTTAGTTTTTTTGTTACTCTTAACAACTGACATTTTTCTGGGTGGAAAGACATGCTCCAATTTGATTCCCATTTCTGTAATTCATCTAATTCTCTTTGTAAAATATCTGTGTCTTGTTTTGTTTTTATTGTTCTATATATTATGCAATCGTCTGCAAATAATCTGACTTTTGTTCCTGAACTAATGCAATTTGGTAAATCATTTATGTAAATTAAAAATAGTAGTGGACCCAAAACTGTTCCTTGAGGTACACCTGAGTTTACTGTTATTGGTGTTGATTTAGAGCCATTTATTATTACAGTTTGTTCTCTCCCTATCAGAAAATCTTTAATCCACTGATGCAGTGGACCGTTAATGCCGAAATATTTTAATTTTTTAAGCAAACTATGGTGGTGAACTTTGTCAAAAGCCTTGGAAAAATCTAGTAAGATAGCATCTATTTGTTCACTATTATCTAAACCTTTTGAAAAATCATCAATTAGTCCTATTAGTTGTGTTTCACATGATCTATATTTCCTAAAGCCATGTTGGTATGGGGTGAGGACATTATGTTTGTCTAAGTGGTTTATGATATTGCTACATATTATGTGTTCTAGTATTTTACATGTGATGCTGGTAAGTGATACTGGTCTGTAGTTTCCTGGATCAGATTTTTCTCCTTTTTTAAATAGGGGGGTGACATTAGCTTCTTTCCAGTCCTTTGGTACTCTGCCCTGGTTAAGCGATGCTTGAAAGAGTATTTTGAACACTGGGGCTAGCTCATTGCTTAGTTCTTTGAGTAATCTAGCTGGAATACCATCAGGTCCAGACGCTTTATTTGGTTTGGTGTTGGCTAATAGTTTTTTAATTCCATTTTCTTGTACTACTAAATCTTCTATGTTGTCTACTTGGTTCAAATTAAGAAATATGTCTTTGTCTCCTGGGGCTGAGAATGCTGATGCAAAGTATTTGTTTAGGATGTTTGCTTTAGTTTCATTATCATTATGTATTATGTTATGTTCATCTTTTAATGGCGCTATGCCTGTTGTTTCCATTTTCTTAGACTTAATGTATGACCATAGGTTTTTGTTGTTATCTTTAGATATTACATTGTTGATGTATTCACTCTGCAGCTGTCTGCTTACTTTTTGGGTTAGGTGTTTAATTTTTATATACTTTTTGTAAACTCTTTCGGCCTTGGTTGCTTTAAATTTTCTATATAGGTTTTCCTTCTGTTTACAAAGCTTCTTTAGTCTATTATTAAACCAGCATTTATTTATTTTGTTTGATGTGTATTTATTTGGTATATGTACTGTAAGTCACACACACACACAGATCATTCCGCGATCACACATAGATATCTATATGTGCGTGTGTGTATCAGTGGGGTCTGATCTCCGAGATACAAGGGAAGTTGCAGAAGGAGTAAATCTACCTATCTATCTATCTATCTATCTATCTATATCTGTCTATCTATCTATCTATCTATCTATCTATATCTATCTATATCTATCTATCTATCGATCTATCTATCTATCTATCTATCTAATAATAATTGGCCTCCTTCAGTCGTAGAACGACTATGATTCATCTCGAACACTTTTTCATATGGCTGTGGAGCCCTATTTTGGAGAGACACGTCCATATATATTACAGGTCAAGGTGGCGTTCGCTTTGGTGGTAGAGGTGCTGGCCATTTTCCGTGTGGCACGCTTTTCTTCAAGGGCTGATGCCCATGTTTTCTCGCTGTCCATAGCTTTCTTGGTCAATTTCTCTCTCCAACTAGTGCGGTCTAAAGCTATGTCTTCCCAATGGTCAGTATCTATGTTCACTGATTTTAAATTCCTTTTTATCACATCACTTGTAACGGAGATGGGGGCGACCAGTTTTTCTTAAGCCAGACGCAAGTTGCTAGTACAGAATGATTTTTGGGATACGATTGTCCTCCATCAGGCGAACATGTCCGTGCCAGCGCAGGCAGTGTTGCCTGAGGACCGTAAAGGTGCTGAGAAGGCCCGTTCTCGCGAGGATCTCAGTATTGCACACTTTTTCTTTCCATGTTATTTTTGAGATCCTTCGAAGGCAGCGCAGGTGGAATGAGTTTAGTTTTCTCTCTTGTTTTGTGAAGGTAGTCCACGACTCATTGCCGTACAATAGCGTGCCAAGAACGCATGCTTTGTAGACCTCCATGCGTTCGACAAATCCACCGAAGGCATATATCTTCATCCTACTAAATATTGCTACACTGAGGGCCAAAACAAAAATAAGAACCACCCTCGTAAGAGATATGCTCTTTGCGGACGACGCAGTGGTAGTGGCACACTCACAAGAAGAGATTCAGTCATTAATGTCCCGCTTCTCTAAGGCTTGCAAAGAATATGGCCTAACCATTAGCACAAAGAAAAATAATGTTACGGACCACCTGCTACAGCACCATCGTCCATCCTCATTGACGATAACAAGCTAGATGTCGTAAACGAATTCTGCTACCTTGGGTCTACACTCCAAGGTCACCTTGTCACTAGAAGTGGAGATTTAAATAGCTCATTTGGAAGGCCGCATCAACCTTCGGGCCAAGAGTTTGGGAAAACCAGAAGCTCATCTATCTATCTATCTATCTGTCTATCTATCTATCTATCTATCTATCTATCTATCTATCTATCTCTATCTATCTATCTATCTACCTATCTATCTATCTATCTATCTATCTATCTATCTCTATCTATCTATCTATCTATCTATCTCTATCTATCTATCTATCTCTATCTATCTATCTATCTATCTATCTATCTACCTATCTATCTATCTATCTATCTATCTATCTATCTCTATCTATCTATCTATCTATCTCTATCTATCTATCTATCTCTATCTATCTATCTATCTATCTATCTATCTCTATCTATCTATCTATCTTTCTATCTATCTTAAGAATTACTCGGTTTTTGTTTGAAAAGGTTACTAAAAGTTAAAATACATCGAATCGGCTCAACCGTTGGGATATATAAACATAAAATTCAAAGAAAAAGAAATACATACGATCTAGTTTTAGAACGAGAATTTGTACATTTAAACAAATCTAATTTGTACGTTTGAAATCAGACGTCGTAAGTCACTAGTTTTTAATTCTCTCTAACTTTCAATACACCTTGTCACATAGGAACATTTTCATGTCGTTAACCAAGACATTCAATGCCAACTAGAAATGCTAGACATGCCAAGATCTTTTAGATTGCTGGAATAAATCACGATTCTAATTGATTTTCCCCCTCGGTAAACTAGACAAAGATTCACATAATTAGAAGCATGAGGAGGATCAGATAAAGGATAAAAGAATGCCCATAACAAACATATCTATTAACTCCCACGCGAATTTTCTATGTAATGACTTATTGCAGTTTTAATGAAAGAAAGTTGTTTTTAATTAATTGTTTCGTGACTAATAGAGTAAAACAAAACATTTGATATTAATACTTGGATTATGACTATGAGCTAAGATCGTATCACGTAAGTATTCTAGTTCAACATTGTCTTCAGATGGCTTCTTAAAAGCGAGTATGTTTACATGTGGGCGTGTCTTGAATAAATTACCAGAAGAGAAGATTGCAATCAACTCGGAGACTAGGACATTGTCCATCTCTGTGTAATAGATAATATAGTAGATAGAATAGAATATATTTTTAACATCTACTGCTTTGTGCTTTGAGTTCGTATATGGTAGAAAGCGGACACCTCACACAATGATTGGCATATGAACTATGTAGAAATTGATCATCTGTTTAATCTTCACAATAGGATACACTCCGCTACAGTCTAGGTTTTCTGTCTTAATACAGTCTAGGTTTTCTATCTAATGTTGTTGGAAAAGGGGTGGAGGCGTGGACGTAGTGGTTGAGTTGTAAAGCATCTGGCTTCCCAAGCAAGGGATCTTGAGTTTGAATCTCGGTGAAGACAGTGATTATTAGTTCGAAATTATTGAGATAATGAGATAAGAAAAAAATTAGAGATTTATCATCAAAATTATATTTATAGACCAAGTGAGATATTTGAAAAGTTTTCTGAGATCCACCATCTAGAGATACTTTCTATATCATACCCCCCCCCCCCCAAAAAAAAAACACACAAAAAAACAAACAAACAACGGATGATGCTATAATTGCTATACATTGAACAGTGCAGAGGGCAGGATCCCTGGAGATGTCAGAGAACTGTCTGTTGTAATAAGTAAGATGTGTACCATTTCGTTGGGGGGCGACCCTATTAGTGGCATCGATTCCAAGAGTGAGAGCAAATCCTCATAAGAAAATAATTGTTATGATTACTCCAGGGGATCGTTCCTGGGCTGAAAGTGAGACAGTATCGATTACAGGAGTAAATAATCGATTTTTGAAATATTAATATGTCTTCTAGACGTATAACAACACTCAACGCATAAATGTATACTGACCTATTGACACATACGCAGGCCAACGCATAAATGTATACTGACCTATTGACACATACGCAGGCCAACGCATAAATGTATACTGACCTATTGACACATACGCAGGCCAACGCATAAATGTATACTGACCTATTGACACATACGCAGGCCAACGCATAAATGTATACTGACCTATTGACACATACGCAGGCCAACGCATAAATGTATACTGACCTATTGACACATACGCAGGCCAACGCATAAATGTATACTGACCTATTGACACATACGCAGGCCAACGCATAAATGTATACTGACCTATTGACACATACGCAGGCCAACGCATAAATGTATACTGACCTATTGACACATACGCAGGCCAACGCATAAATGTATACTGACCTATTGACACATACGCAGGCCAACGCATAAATGTATACTGACCTATTGACACATACGCAGGCCAACGCATAAATGTATACTGACCTATTGACACATACGCAGGCCAACGCATAAATGTATACTGACCTATTGACACATACGCAGGCCAACGCATAAATGTATACTGACCTATTGACACCAACGCATAAAGCACACACAGCCACATTATTGTTTTTTACAATTCTTATTTTCAGCTTGCAAACTCTTCATGGGATATGAGTGGGTGGGTGGGCAGACTCGGATCTCGAAAATGGCTCTAATAATTTTCCTAGCAGCTTTAACGATTTTCCAGCTTAATGTATATCTTTGGGGGAACAAGAATGCGAGCTAATTGACCACACCGGGAAAACTTTGGTTTGACTCTTTTGATTTTTTTATATTATATTCTCTTTAAAAAACAAAATTTGTTCTAGAGATCTAGACATTCTATCTCTTGAGCCCGTGTACGTCAGCGGATATTCCCATAACTCTTCATTAGAGAGTTCAATAAATAAAAAGAAGTTCAGTAAGTCTGAATGTACAGAACTTTCGTATATTTACTATGAGAAAATGTATACACTAGCTTAAAAAAGTTTTTTTTTCGGAGATGGAGGCTAATTAGGGTGGGATAAAAAAAAAGTTCCTTAATTTTCTTAAGTCCATAAATCATTAGTTATTAAGGGTAAAATATTGAAACTTGCCTTTTTACTTGCATGGGAAGACCACTTTAAGCGCTGCTTTTGAGTTTATGTTCTACTGTGGGTTCTCTTTGTTACTTTGTTTTAGTTCAGATTTAGATCTGTTAACATTGTAACTCTTTTAAAATAGACCTTGCCATTGTATCTAGGAAGAACTGTTGTTTTCAAAACTAGTTTGTATTCAACATGGAACGTTCCCGTTTCCTCACCATTGTTCTCCTCATCGCTGACATCGCTTTTCATCAATCACATTCCATAAAAGCTCATCAGGAAATCGGAGCGCAATTAGTCCTACGTGAACCCTTTTGGCCACCAAAAAGGATTTCTCTTAGCGAACAGGAGAGGACCGAGAGCTCTTACCCTAGTCCTGTCGACACAATGTATGTAAGTATTACTGAGTTGGGACACTCCGAATATGTATAGCGGACCCCATGTCCTGGACCTGCTATATGAAAGGCCGGAGGCCATGTAATGACGGGGTGGGGGGGGGGAGTTCTTCCTATTTCTACCATGTAAACGACAGGAGCAGTGTAAGGACTGCTACTCCCAATACGGGTCCTTGATGGCGGCCACCTAGTGGAACGTTGTGGCGGCTTGTTTGGACTGTGTTACTAAGTTCCTCATGCATTTCACACCTCGATACCAGGCTTTGAATGCATTGTTTTCAAAAGTGTTATGGATTTTTTCAGTGGTTTTCTTGATGTAACTATACTATCATATGGAAGATATTTTTTTCTATAATAATAATAATAATAATCTTTATTGTCCGTATGGAAATTTGTCTTACAATTTGTGCATTACACCAAACAAAAAACATTATAACTATAAGAAACCAAAGTGTACATTCACACCAGACTCACTCATAATTTATATGTGACAAAGTTTATACCAGATTTTTCTTATTTAATGATTTGATTGCCAGGGGAACAAAAGAGTGTTTGTGTCTGTTTGTCTTTGCTATCGGTGTCTTGTATCCTTTTGTGATGGTAAAATCACAAAATCCTGACACAAAGGGTGATTCTTTATTTCGAGGATCTTGTTAGCTTTTTTATAGATGTTTGTCTCAAACAACTGCCTAAATTGGTTTTGTTTTTTGTCAATGATTTTACCAGCAGCATTTAGGATTCTATAAAGTTTATTTTTATATTCATTAGCCCATAGTATTATGTATGGTGTCACGTACACAGTATCTATATTTAGCTCGTCAGCAACCTCGGGTAATTTCTCACGCGGAGATATGTTAATTAGTGTAACTTGGGCTGCATTTATTGGTTGCAATGAGCTGCGTTGGACACGTGACATTGCTGGAGCCCGGGAAAAGTTCTGGTTTTATTATTCAGTCATTGTATGGAACTTGGAAGTGAAACATCGACTAAAGCTTTGTATTAGAACTCAATTATATTGTGTAGATCTATCATTTTATTCAAGTACGTTTAACCATTGTAATTATTTGTGAATAGCTTTTTCAAGTTCTGAATTAAAGTAATTGTTGTAGACGAAGAGAGTTTCTTCATTGAATACAGTAATATACTTAGATCGACTTAGCGATTGACAACTTCTAGATGATCAACTGGCAACATTTTGAATGATCGTATTATCAACTAGATCTAGCTACTTCTATACGTTCATCTTATTAAAAGAAGATTTCAAGATCCTCGGCAATCACGATCATCGTCAGTGTGATACAGGTCAAGATAATCTTCAACGTGACATCTATCATTGCATCTTCATAGATCCTGACATCCACTGATTGATGATTGTGATATATGGAGTAATCATCAACGCTTTCATCTTTTCAATGAACAAATGAAGTTGTATAGTGTTAAAAGCTGATGAGAAATCAATAAAGAACAATCTTACATAAGTGTTCGGTAAGTCCAGATGTTTGTAGACACAATTTAAAATATTTAGGATGGCATCGTCTACACCTTTACCCTTTTGGTAAGCAAATTGTAAAGGGTCTAACTTATTACAAAGATCATTCAGAAGAAACATTTTAACCAATTTTTCTAAACATTTAGACACAATAGAAGTAAGTGAAACAGGTCTATAGTCATTCAATTCTTTCAGTTTGGAAACCTTTGGCACAGGTACAATTATAGATGACTTCCACACAGTTGGTATCTCATGGTTTAGTAATGAAGTAGAAAAAATATCTTGGAAAGGTTCAGCTAGTTGTTCAGCACATTCTTTTAAGATTCACCCTTTTATTCCATCAGGCCCACCAGCTTTCATTGGGTTGACGTTTTTGAAAATGTTACAAACTTGCTCTTTAGTAATCGCTAATTCTAAACAGTTGTTAACATAGACATCCTCAAGGGCTTTGAGTCTTAGATAATTAAAATATTTCGTGTCGAAGCGACAATAGAAATCATTTAACTCGGCTAATGTTTTTTCGTCTCTTGTAGCAAGATTATTTTTAATTTTGACTTGTGCTCCTGACATTTTGTTCATGATACCCCACGCCTGTCTCATGTCACTTGTCCTAATCGAGTCCTTCAGCTTGGTGCGGTAGTTTCTCCACCCTTCCTCAAGAACGACGTTGAGATTTCGTTGAGCTATTTTCCTTTTCTGTCTATCGCCACTTATATATGCTCTTCTCTTTTTGATGATTTTCCGTTTTATTTTTGCACTGACCCATGGATTATTGTTTGGATAGATCTTTATGCTCTTAGTACTGACACACATGTTTTCACAGAATTTGATGTAATTTGTCACTGCGTCGACCCATTCTTCTAGATCTGAAGTGGTCTGTTTAAACAAATCTCAGTCAGTGCAGTCTAGACATCCCTGTAGTTTGAGGATATTGTCTTGAGTCCATTCTTGTACTTTTTTTTAAAAATGATTTTTCCTTCTTTAAGTTTCGTGCGGTAATTAGGCAGCAATTGTACTGTTTTGTGGTCCGATGATCCTAGTGGTGGCTTTTCACGAGATGTGATGCTCCCTTGATGTTACAGTAACATAAGTCCAGAGTTCTGTTCTCTCTTGTCGGACATGAGATGTGTTGATAGAAGGTGGGTAGGTCAACCTTCAAGGTGCATTTATTAAAATCACCCAGTATAACTACTGGTGCGTCCGGTGACCTTGTCTGAAACTCATGCACTACCTCAGCGATGATTGCAGCTGCGACTTCCGTCTTAGCTGTAGGCGGAACATAAACCAGGACTATGTAAATAACACCAAAGTCTCGTGGCAAATAAAAAGGTCTCAATGAGAGCGCCAGTAGTTCTAGATTCGGACATTTAATAGATGCTGGTGTAACCACGAGCAGTGGAGGTTATAAATAGTAGTGAACTTAAAGTGGGAGGACAAGCGAGAGACAAGTGACAGAAAACCTTTTTTTTAAAAGAATGAGTTGTAAATGTTTGAAATTTTTAAAGATATCATTTATTGACTTTTTTTTTTTAAAGCATATATATTAAAGTTAAATCTGTATATATTTGTCAGTTTAAATTACTTTTCATTTTCGGTTAAAAAATAATCTTTTTTCTTTTTCAAGCTCGATATGAAGTAATGAATACACCTATAACTGTTTAGCTTGAGTAATTGTTTGGAGGTACAACACAAAGTCAGTGTATCAACAATGATCTAGCCCGGTGGGGACAAGTCTCGCTACCCTTAGTTCAACTATCTGATAAATATCTGGTTCCCCTAGCCTAGTCGAAAAGTCCAGCAGGGAATTGGCGCAGAAGGCGCCATTATCCCACTGGATTTTGGAAAGGATGTTATCCAACAGTCGGACGTGGAATGGGAGCTCTTCACCTTAGGTCCTATCTGAAGGTTCCACAATGGTAACGACCATTACTGGGTTGGGTTATAGCATATGGGTGGCACCGCACCTCGGTCCTGGTTCCACTTGCTATAAGTCTGCGCTAATCAAGTGGAATTTTTTATATTCCTATACTGTTCCACTAACAGATATTTCCACCGAGTGATCACGTCCTCAGACCCATGAATAAGAAAGTAACATAAGAAAATGTTTTGTTTTATCAAATCCTATTTTATGAATCTGATGGTGATCTATAATGTGTCAGTATATTAATTTCTTACACAATCTAGTTCTTCTATTAAAAGTCAAATGATCATATACATCTTTATATTTATTCAACTCATTGCTGAATACCAAGAAACATTAGAGTCTAGTGCGGAAATTCCCGCTGAAGCTGTATTCATTTTAAGATGAATATATTTGAAAATGTATAAAGGTCAACCAGAGTTGTCACTATGTGGTCTTTTAGGTAGTTTTGTTTTTCCCAAAGACATACATAATCTATTAAATTAATAGGAAAATTGATAGAGCCGTTTTTGAAATATTTGTCCTCCAGTGCCCACTCTTTAATTCCTCAACTAATGAAGAGTCTAAAAGCTAATAGGAAAAATAGAATTAAAATGTAAGAGAACAAAATGAAGAAATTCAGAAAGCCTGAACCACCTTTTTGCTTGTTATCATCCCACTCATAGTTCTCTCGTCAAAATGTTTCTGTCAAAAATATAAATGTATTAGAGCATTACAAAAATTGTTTGTAAAAATGATTCCCAATTTTTCCACTCATAACCGCTTTCTGTCTAGACGCTGATCATATTTATCTCGTGAAATTGTTTGGCTTAGCTTATAAATAATCTGTAAATTGCTCTACCATCCTCACCAATCGTCCTATCGCGTTGAGTTAGCTCCCATTTTTCATGCTGATAGTTTTAGAAAGGACAAAGATAAACATTAACTGACCTGCGGTGTTGTGAAGACATATCAAAAATTGACCAGTTATTAACTGGACTGCGATGTTGTGAAGACATATCAAACATTGACTAATTAGTAGTTGGGCAGAAATACAAACTATTGGTGGTACTTTAGTGTGAGCTACCATTTAATGTACAAATATTGGATCAATAATACTTTAATAAATTAAACTATACGCACATAAGCGCACACAGCAGTGCGGGTATAATAAAAGGAGCCATGTGCAAGGTCTTTGAAGCCTCTATTTTTCTTTGTTTAATTTTAATTAAAAAATACATTTAATCAATATCACTTTTATAGAATACTAAATTAAATTTTATTTCCTTATTTTTCTATATTTAGTATGCATATTTTCAAAATTGTAATTTTTTAAAATAGTTTGTGGAGAACTCACTGCTACATAGTCTGTATTGCTCTAAACTTACATTGGCACATATATAAGAAGACAATCATAAGAAAACTGCTGATATATCTAAAAGAGGGCTTCAGTATTCAATGACTAGAATGGAATTAGCTGCTGGTGCCATTAACTAGAGTCAACAGCTAATAAATGTTCAGCTGATGATGCAGCGGTCGTGATACACACACACACTCAAGATTAGCTTCTATCACTAATGTTTGGTTTTCCACTGGCCTGCAAGAAATACGGATTAGCAATCTGCAAAAAGAAACTGTGATAGGACCACCAGATTAACCCTAACCGACTATATTTATCCATGAAGTTATGCTGGACGCTGTGCAACTTTAAATTTAATAAACAGCATGACTTCGCCATGTTTTTTACTCTTATTTAAAGCCAAATTTAAATTATTTTATTTTTTATTTGAAAAATTATAACAGTCATACTAGAGTTCTCGCCGTGTGGCCAAACAGCTAGTCGTTCAGCGCTATACATCACTAGCTGTTTACATTTCTAGGGACATCGTTAGAGATGTTGTTTTGAGATCAGCGTCCAGACTGGTTCCTGGTTCTAGGATCCATGAAATAATGACTTGAATAGTAGAGTAAAGTTTCCCTTTCAGAACTTATAGTCTACAGGGCAGATGATGTAAAGGTCATCTGTTTCTTTGGCCTTTGGTTAACGAGGGTGTCATGTGGCCAGCACAACGACCTAGCGATTTTCTTTTCGGCAGGTCGTATCAGGTACCCACTAGATCTGAGTGGACTCAGAGTGAAATTGGTCAACATCTACGAGAGTGCAAATTTTATCTATCTTTCTATCTAATCTATCTATCTGTCTGTCTGTCTATCTATCTATCTGTCTATCTGTCTATCTTTCCATTATCTATGTATCTAAACAAAATGAGGACAACGTTTGTTCATGAAGTCTACATACGTCACTCTGTTCACATACATTCCTGACCAGGGTATTAATAACCACATCCTAATCCTTAATCCTCAACTTCACATTCTCTTTTTGAACTTTGGCTGGGCGTAGCGGGAAATCCCGTTTCTCCTTCTAAATAACTTTATCGATTTCAGTTAATAGAATTAATATAATAAAACCTCTCCATCTTTCTCTCTTTCTCTTTTTTCTCTCTTATTTTTACTTTCTCAAGGCGTGTGAAAAATATAATTTGATTCACGAGTTCTATATTCTCGAGAGATTCTCCCCTCCCACTCGATTCTCTCCCCCTACCCACCCTAAATAGAATCTTTCTTCTTTTAAGACCGCTTTTTGAAATGTTCAAGCAAATGAAACTGGAAACTCAAACTGCCAGCACTAGAGAGCAGTCGATATTTCCTTGTTGCGTCTGCTGGAAAAGTAAAAAGTAACATTACGTTATCTCCTTCTTTACAGGACAAATATTCATTAGGTGTTGGAATTATTTTATTTAGTTTTTAAAAAATTAGGCCACAATTTTTTTTTAAATTAATAGATACTTCATTTACTGCATTAAGTATAGTCCTATATATCTTGTAAAGGTCAGCCGCACACGTGGCCCAGGTCAACGAGGGTGTTATGTGGACAGCTTAACGACCAGCCGCCTTTACATTTTCCCCAACTAATGTCAGGTACCCACCCACTAGAGCCGGGTGGACTCAGAGGCGCCCAAGGATTCCGAAATTAAAATTCCTAGTTTTCATCAGGATTTGAACTCGGGACTTCCGCTCAGCCACCGCGCCTCCTGATGTACTCAATGTTGGATATACGTATGTGGGGGCCCTTACACTTTTTCGGAAGCTTTAATAAAAATCCACTTTAAAAAAATCTCCTTAATAAAAAATCCACTTAATAAAAAGCCACTTAATGAAAAGCACTTAATAAAATACTAATATCTAAAAGCATGCCGTATTATACATGAAGGAGAGTAATGGTAAATGACAATTTATTTGTGTTCGTTTAAAAAATAAAGAAAATTTAAATTAAATATTCTAGTAACAAAAAATGTACCTTTGTAGAGTTACGTCAGTGTATTAAATCCAGATAGTGATATGTGTGTGTGTGTGGTCGGGGGGGGGGGTTGATCTAGACCTAGCTATATAATCATCCGACTGTATGCCTACGGTTGATCTTATTCTTTTAACATTGTAGAAGTATTTATCCATAATAAAATCAGTCATAAGGAAGATGTTTCTTACATAAACGTTACTGCACACTAAAATAAAATGTATTTTTTCTTTGAATTAAAACCTTTAGAAACGAATTGTAGGCCTACTTTTTTAAAAACATTGTTTAACTTCCTATATAACGTAAAATCTTACTTATGCCGGTAAAGTTTAAAATCTCATTAAATAACAGATTTAAAATTTCTTATTTAGATCTGGTGACCAAAGAAATAGAAACGAAATTGTTGGAGTCTTAGGAAACATTTGGACATGAGTAACTATTTTAGAGTCAAGTACATGCTGGACTAACCATGCCAATGTGTTATTTTCTTGTCTGACCACTCAACATTATGCAAACACTATACTATTGCATAAGGCGCAATGAAAACAAAAACGCGGGGTAGTCTTGTAATATCATCGACACACACGTACACACTAGGCCTACATGTGTATATCTACCTGGCCAGGTTGTTAAAATCAGTCGTACACTATTTACTTTTTGGTCAGGGAGGGTGCAATGTGAATTAAGATCTGTTTTTTTTCCTAAAATTGGTTATCCTAATGCTTTTAGATCTATATAGGCCTAACTGTCAATTTATACCTAGATCTCAATACTATGTCTAGAGACTAGAATCTATTACACGCTTCGGCTTCATTTAAGATTTAACCTATAAAAAGGGTGTACTGGATGTTCCTGCAGTTAATAAATTATTTCCTGCCGCAAATTAATTGATTAAACCCACTAAATATTGACCTAAAGCGCTAATCAGATTCCCACTATAAATAGAAATTTAACACCGCTACGTGACTTTGACAAAAAACTCCACAACTCCCATTCAGATTATTGCATAGAGAAGCTTTTGGCAAAATATGTTGAACAACATTGTATACTACTGCTACTTCCAAGTGCAGCTATTGACTCCTATAACTTCTTCTTTACCCTCTTCAAATGCAGGCCGACAAAATAGTTGTTAGCTGCATCATTTATTTTTTTTTGATAAATAAAGTTGTTGAAATCACATGACCAGAAACCAGGGACGTACGTTTCAATCGCTATCACATGTTGAAAAGTTTTACAAATTTTAATTACATTTTCAGTTTGAAAACTAAAAAAAAATAAACTAGGATTTTAACTAAATTTTTTTTCTAGTTAAACTTTGACCTTGATTAAATTTTTTTTTTACTTAAACTAAAAGCTTCTAAATTTTTAGTTAACTTTTGCCCATCACTAAATCCAGACTACATCCTGCAGCCACCTGACCCCAAATTGCGATGGCTTTCCATCCCTTTGGACAAGGTCAGTATGAAAGAGAGTGTTATCGTACGAGCAGCCCAGCACTTGCGAATTTACTGCCCAGGCTTTTCCCCAGCAATAAAGAAGTCACTCCATCCCTGACAGTAATGTCTCTTTTCTGCAAAGGAAAAGGTCGTCTCAGACCACATGCCACAGACACCTAGAATTAGCGCGGGGCCAAAGGAAGTGCTGGACCCACTCCGGTCGCAATGGTCCAAGTTCGGGTAATAAATGACAGTGAAAGAGATGAGAGAGAAGTAGAGAGATGAGAGAGAAGTTGAGAGATGAGAGAGAAGTAAAGAGATGAGAGAGAAGTAGAGAGATGAGAGAGAAGTAGAGAGATGAGAGAGAAGTAGAGAGATGAGAGAGAAGTAAAGAGATGAGAGAGAAGTAGAGAGATGAGAGAGAAGTAAAGAGAGAAGAGAGAGATGAGAGAGAAGTAAAAAGATGAGAGAGAAGTAAAGAGATGAGAGAAAAATACAGAGATGAGAGAGAATACAAGAGATGAGAGAAAAGTACAGAGACGAGAGAGAAGTAGAGCGATGAGAGAGAATACAAGAGATAAGAGAGAATACAAGAGATAAGAGAGAAGTAAAAGGATGAGAGAGGAGTAAAGAAAAGTAGAGAGATGAGAGAAAAGTAGAAATGAGAGAGAAGTAAAAGACAAAAGAGAAAAGTAGAGAGATGAGAGAGAAGTAAAGAGATGAGAGAGAAGTAAAGAGATGAGAGTGAAGTAGAGAGATGAGAGTGAAGTAGAGAGATGAGAGAGAAGTAAAGAGATAAGAGAGAAGCAGAGAGGTGAGAGAGAAGTAAAGAGATGAGAGAGAAGTAGAGAGATGAGAGAGAAGTAGAGAGATGAGAGAGAATACAAGAGATAAGAGAGAATACAAGAGAGAAGTAAAGAGATGAGAGAGAAGTAGAGAGATGAGAGAGAGAAGTAGAGAGATTAGAGAGAAGTAGAGAGATGAGAGAGAAGTAGAGAGATGAGAGAGAAGTAGAGAAATGAGAGAGAAGTACAGAGATGAGAGCGAAGTAAAGAGATGAGAGAGAAGTAAAGAGATGAGAGAGAAGTACAGAGATGAGAGAGAAGTAAAGAGATGAGAGAGAAGTAGAGGGATGAGAGAGAAGTAAAGAGCTGAGAGAGAAGTAGAGAGATGAGAGAGAAGTAGAGAGATGAGGGAGAAGTAGAGAGATGAGAGAGAGAGATGGACAGAAAGAGGTAACGAGATGAGAGAAAGAGATGGACAGAAAGAGGTAACGAGATGAGAGAGAGATGGACAGAAAGAGGTAACGAGATGAGAGTGAGAGGTAAATGAGATGAGAACGAAAGAGAACAGTGAGATCTATATAAACAGAATAACAAATGGAATTCAATAAAAGACACTTCAATATTTGTAAAATATTTATAATATTTGAAGAGTGTTGGAATTGAGTTAAGATTTATATAACATCATTATAATGACTACACAATGTTGATTAAAAAAAGGTTTAATGCAGTTCGAATAGTTAGTACGCTAAGAGTTCAGAGTTATGTACAGTATACAATAACCTATTTTCAGGTGAATGTGCAGGTCATTCTGCACGCCTTTGTGCAGTGCATGTCATTGTGAAGACTTATATTGTAAAAAATAACAACATCAGAATATACATTTAACAATTAGTTATTATAGTTACTTCAGTTGGCCCTTTTAAACAGATATTTTTACTTTTGTTCATAATCTCAAATGTCTAAAACACAATCATTCAATTGCTATATCTTGTTGATTCATTCAAGATTTAAAAATCTCCCCTCCCCCAGTTTTTTTTAAAGAGGGATTTTAGCTGAATTGTTACAGGCAAAGTACCCACGTTGGAGGGGTGGTTACTGAGCGCTAAAGCGCTTGGTTTCCAAACCGGGGTTCGGGGTTCGAATCCTTGTGAAGACTGGGATTTTTAAATCTCGGGATCTTCGGGCGCCTCTGAGTCCACCCAGCTCTAATGGGTAACTTACATTAGTTGGGGACATTAGTTGGCCACATGACATCCTCGTTAACCGTAGTCACAGAAACAGATGCCCTTTACATCATCTTCCCTGTAGACCACAAGTTCCTAAAGGGGAACTTTACTTTTTACACCCACGTTGGTTGATCAGTTATGTAGATCTGCTAGTAGAGCTCTTCCGAGGAGCCTGAGTTGGTCAGTTAAGTAGCTCTGCTAGTAGAGCTCGTTCTAGGAGCCTAAGTTGGTCAGTTACGTAAATCTGCTAGTAGAGCTCTTCCGAGAGGAGCCTGAATTGGTTAGTTGTTACCAATGAGACAGACTGACTGTCAGGTTGACACACTTCAGAGCTCCTAGCTTAATACAACGCATGTGGTCTGTAAAACATGGAACTGTTGAGGCAGTTTTTTATTTTTCTGGAATAAAAAAAAATTATATTGCTTAATTATTTAGAATTGATATTTCACATTATTTACTTACAAAAGAAATGCATTTCTCGAATGAAAGATATTGGCTAACGAGAATAAATCGATTGTTTGTTGTCTTATTTACGGATTGATGTCACTGACAGTTCTAGATTTCAATGTTTTTTCAAACTCTCGTGTTATTGATTTTCTTCTCTTGAATAAACAAACCTATTGACCTTTAGTTATAAGTTTCAATTGTGCTGTATTTTTGCAATATTTTGTAGACAATGTAAAGTATTTGTAAGTTTTGAAGTCTAATGAGTCAATGGATAGCTCTGAACTTAGCCGGAAAGTTAAATACAGCCGAGGTGCGAGAAAAATTGTACGCAGTTGTAGAAATTCCAAATTGAGGGCACAAAGCCCCACCCCCCTTTATTTTTAAAGGAGTGGCTCCCAAGCTTTTTTCCCGTAGACCCCTTGTAATGTTTTCTAGTTTTCCGTACACCCCCTGATTAAGTTATATTGAATTTTTTTTAAATTCATCAATTTCAAATTACACATTTTTTGAAAATAAAATTCTAACCAGTGACATGAGGAGTGAAAAAGTTATTTAAAACTACATTTTAAGTTGAATTAATTTTTAAAAAATTATTAACAAAATTCAAATTTAAACCCATGATATAACAGTCAGCACGAATAGCATACAATCACTAAACACATTGGAAACCTGTTGTTTTTAAAGGTTGGCAAGCTCCGTTGATACGGAGATTATTTTTCATATACGAATTTGTTGTTTTATGAACTAGTTCTTCAAAATATTAAATATCAATATGCATTAAGTATAGTAAAAGTTTTCACAAAGAGCAGTTTTTCTTGTATTTCTTGAGCCATAATAATTTGAATAAAAAAATACATCATTACCAGACAAGGTTGACTTATAGAGAATATGATATTTGCAGAAATATGTCTTTTGCAAAGACTTACATAAGAAGAAAGAAAAATTTGACTATATTCCAACAGAGCTCAAGAATTTAGTGAACTCTTCTACAAATCCATTGCCCTAACAATTAATGGGTCAGAGTTTGCATGGATGGTTCTCAGAAAGCCACCACAAACTGAGGAGCTGGAATACTCATTGAAAAGTCCAATGAAAAAAAACATAGTTAAAAAATAAATTCATTGTAACTAATGAGCTCTATGACAACCACTACAGCTACCATGCTAGCCAATCAGCCAAGTTCGCCAAACAGTTAAATTTATTTTTTGATCAATATAAAAGCAGTCCTTTAAAGCTTGACAAAGTCGGATGCCTTCTAAACAAAACATGATGCCTTTACTGACGTTTAGAGGTTACCTGCTTGCATCCACCGTAGGGAGGTTTGGGCAAGGATGTAATTATTCACATAATCTTAAGGAACATCCAAAGATTTTGTACAAAACATATTGTGTGACATTGTAAAGCTCAACAACAGCAAGAACACTGTTCTCCAATGTTGAAATAGAACGAAATAGAAGGCTGACTGACTTGCCAAATGTGAGAAAACAAATACACACTTGAAGATCGCATTCTATCAGGAAGAAATGAAGAAACTAATAGTGAATTGTAAAAACGAGAAATGGACAAGCTCTCTTTCGATATACAAGAAAGATGACACCTATTGTAAATTATCTCGATAGGACCACTTCTAATTTTTCACATCAGAACCGTACACATCATAATGAGAAAACATATGTTTCGCAAGCTCAAAATTGGGACCATTGAAATTAGCCATTTTGGAGTGTCACCAGAGAATGTCGACCATGTCTTCAAAATTGTATTCTTCATCAAGACGCCCAAAAAACAAGACACCGGCCACAAAACTCAAACCTAAAATTATTTTAATGATATAAGTTTGTGTAGAGAGTTTTTACAATTTCTTCAAAGGCTGGTAAAATGAATAATTCACCTATCGTGGGAGGTTTTCAGTATTTTACTATAAGTAAAGAGATATAGTAAAACGCTTACTAATCATAATCTTCTCAATATCAGGTCAAAGAGAGATTTTGTGGGTGTATTCTGAACTTTAGCATTGAGTGTTTGAAAGTTTTGCAAACCTTTATCTTTTTGTCAGGTTGGCATCATCTCAAATGATCCTCCAGCTTAATTAGTTTCATAGCATCATAAAAAAATGGCACATTAACACTAGCTTGTTTGACAGGGAAGTAATGAAGTTCCATTTCAAATACTTAACACTGTACAGTCTACATTTCTTTTGGTTACAGTTACAACTAGACAAAACTACACAATTTAAATATAATAAAAATTAAATAAAACAATTTTTCATTCAATCAACAGAATAAAAATTTTAAGGATTTCCTAAGGTACAAATCATAAATGTGTGTATGAAAAATTCCAATTGTTAAAATTAAAGTCACGACATGCTAAATTGAGATTTGTTATTATAAAACCCTGTGCACATTTCATAGACTCTCAATTCTCTTTTTAACTTTCGTAGACCCCTTGGAAGTCTATATAGACCATTCTATCTTATCTTATATAATACAGACGTTACTTCAAAAAGAAGATGATTACGTCCTACACGTCATGCATTTAGTCATGCATATGAACCAATGAACTAAATTCTGCCAAGTCACTGTTTTTTTCTGGCTAGCTCAGACAACCCACTCCATGCTCTTATAGCACTAGGGAAGAAGAAATATTTGTACAAATTTGACTATCAGATTCATAACAAACGAATATTTACATTTGTCTAGAGTAACACCTTTAGTAAAATCACTCAATTTAGAAAGCCTTCAGGATAGAAGACTTAAAAGTAAAGTAGTAATTATACACTGAATCATAATCTCTCTATATGTAATTCTTTTCATGGCTCAACAATTTTGACAGGAAGAAGTAAAGGAAAGATCTCCTTGTCTATGTTTGCTCTCTCTCTCTCTCTCTCTCTCTCTTATTTTCATGTCTATGTTTGCTCTCACTCTCTTATTTCCTTGTCTATGTTTGCTCTCTCTCTCTCTCTCTCTTATTTCCTTGTCTATGTTTGCTCTCCCTCTCTTATTTCGTTGTCTATGTTTGCTATCTCTCTCTCTCTCTTATTTTCTTGTCTATGTTTGCTCTCTTTCTCTCTCTTATTTCCTTGTCTATGTTTGCTCTCCCTCTCTCATTTCGTTGTCTATGTTTGCTATCTCTCTATCTCTCTCTCTCTCTCTCTTATTTCCTTGTCTATGTTTGCTCTCTCTCTCTCTTATTTCCTTGTCTATGTTTGCTCTCCCTCTCTTATTTCGTTGTCTATGTTTGCTATCTCTCTCTCTCTTATTTTCTTGTCTATGTTTGCTCTCTCTCTCTCTCTCCTTGTCTCTCTCTCACTTTATGCCTAACCTGTACACACAATAGATATTTTTAATAAAACATCAAGCCAAATGTGTCTGCTATCTGTGAACCAGACGTGACTGGCTCTAGCTCCAAGCTTCCAGGCAAATCTCGCAGCCAACATGACGTAATGAGAGAAACTTTGGAATGAATGAAATAGGAGTTGTTCAGGACAACAGCAGGAAGCAATGACTCAGCTCACATATTGACATACAGCCCAAAGGAAAATATGTGAACAAAATGATTACTTGGATCTTTGAAGAGAGTAGCAGTAACAGAGAAACGACTTGATGCCTTCAATAGTTAAACAGATAGAAGATAAACTATATACCTTTATCCTACTTTTTAGTGTAAAAATAATATACAGAATCTATTTAGAACATTATTATATCTGTTGTGACTTCCGAGCCGAGGAGGACATGATTCTTGAGTTTCGGGATTTTAAAGACTCTACTGCTGCGTCCATCTAATTGAAAATGGACTTGTGCAAGGTGTACATAAGTACCTGATATTTAGTAACGGTGGTAACGAGGCTGAAATAATTACAGATTACAGCTTCTGTACCATGGATCACAAAGGGAGCTTACTACTTCACTTTACATGAGCTACGTTATCCTTTGATTATTTTCTTTACTCGGTAAAACAAGGCAACTAAGTCATTAAAACTATATCTACCAAGTAATTGGTTACTTTTTAAAATTGATTCATGTCTTGTCTATGTCAATGAATAATAGTGCAAAGTTTCAGTTTGATCAGAGAATAGATGTGGGAGAAATAGCGCGTACACACTTTCTACCAGACAGACAGAGTTAATATAAGCTTTGAATTCTTTTTAGATACATGATGGACACGTCATTGTCACATGACAGATACAAACCTAAAAAATAGAAAGTGAAATGATATATTAAAACAGAAGGAGCACGTCGCGCTAAGTAGTCTTCACCTTTAAGAACTTGCGCTCTATTGGAAAGAAGATGTATTGGTCATCTGTTTCTGTGGCCCATGGTTGACGAGGGTGTCATGCCAACCTCCTTTACGTTTCCCCAACTAATGATAGGTGGACTCAGAAGCGCCATAAAGTTCCCGAAAATAAATATGCCAGGATTCGACCCTTGGACCCCTCGTTTCGGAATTTTAGCGCTTTACCATTCAGCCACAGCGACACTTACGTTTTTCTAGAAGAATATTATTTAAAAAGCTAAAAACAATTTAAAAAACACATCACTATATTGTTAGACACTATCTTAACATTTCACCATCATTGACTACATATAAGTTTGCTGGAAACAAGTACAAAAGCGCTTTGGTCCATTGACAATTTGATTATCGAATAAAAGCCAACATTATAATATAAAACGTCACATCTAATGTAAAACTTAAACTGTGGTAAGAACTGACATCCCATTGGCTATCTTTAAAATGTTGTTTAATAATGTGTGCCGCTATTCTAACATGTTTATCAAAGATAGGCTCTATATTATTATTATAAAAGAGTGAGACTTCATTATCTGGCGAAGCCAGGGTCGAGTTTCGTTAAAGGGAAACAAAATTCATCGTAGTCCCTTTATCAGTTTCCACCGAGGATTTTTCTGGTGATGTGATAGGTCTGCAGAAGTACGGCCCTCTGACAGGCAACGAGAATGTTCCTAGGAATGACAAGGGCCTTGAAGGTATCTGTGAGGTCAGTTGTTATTATCCACTCGGTTGATATGACAATGGGGTATATTGTTATTTTCGATAATTTCCATAAACGCTTAATCTCCATGCCAAGATTTCCATATTTCCGTTGTTTTTGCAGCTCTGTTTTTTTAGCGGCCCCCGTAAGGGGAAGAAGCCGCTATTAGGTTTGTGCAAAATGTCCGTCTGTCCGTCTGTCACACTCAGATGTCGAAAACTAGAAGAGATATGAAAAATATTATTTCATCATTAAATCCGGCTTGAAAAGTTTAGGTGCAACGGCTACTTTTGGTTTTCTAAAAGCAAATTGTTTAATTTATAAAATTAATTATGCAAGCGATTTTTTCATAAAAATACACCTATTCTAAAACAATTACGTAAATGTAAGGGAGGCAATGTTACAATATGCTAACAAAGTGGAAAGATGTCTATGTATTTTCAGTATCACTAAGTCAAATATATTTATAAAATGTACAGGAAATGTTCACAACAAATATAAATAATACTTAAAGATGTTTTTTCTGGTTAACTAGCTGCTAAAATTAAAAGAAAACATTTCTGTTTGTTTATAAAAGCTAATAATGCACTTTGTATGTAAATATTATGCACATTTTTTAAAATGGACTTTTTAAGCAGCGACTTTCGTGGTAGCGTAATGTCGCAACATTCACAATACCAAACCAATTCCTTAAACTTTTTTAAAAAATCAGATTTTATTTATTTTTTTGTTTAGTGCCCCCATCCGAATTAAAGAAGCTTATTTTTGTGCGTTTTGTCTGTTGATCGGTCTGTCCGTCACGATTAGATTAACAAATAACACTACAGGCTATTGTAAATCTGATTTAACCTTAAATTTTTCATTTAGAAATATTGCAATAGTTTAAAGCATCTATAATAGATTGTTCCGGATGTTTTGTGAAAAACAAATCAATTCCAATGAATATTTGTTTGCTCTTCTAAGTTATAGTAGATTTTATTTCCATGCTTAAACGTTACAAGAAACACATGATCTTTAATATATTGTTCCGGTTTTTTAATGTAAATAGCATATAAATGCTAAATAAAAATATATATACTGATTTATATTTTATTAACTATAAAGTTGTTCCAGATATTGTTTTATAAAAAACAAATTTATGTCAAATAATTATATTTTTTTAAAAAATATCGACAATAGGTTATTCAGGATTTTAAAATAAGAAAGTAATTTACTAGAAACGATTATTGAAAATCAATTTTTAGACTTATTTTACAGTTAATTTTCTTGCCGAAACATAATAGAAGTTGTTTAATCGGTAAAGAATGTTACGGATTTTGTTTCGAAAAAGAAGTCGACCTACATTACCTTAATTTTCTTACAAATCGTCGCCAAAAATGATCCGAATTTTATATGAAAAATCTAATAACGCTAATTAACTCTATTTATGTAAAATCGCACTTCTCTCTTACACTACATTTAACTTTCTATCTAAAACGTTAAAAAATCTAATTATCGTTAATATTATGCTCTGATTTTTAAGGAAAACAACTTCCTAACACCAAAGTATGGTTTGATAAAATCTCCATAAGGATACGGTAATCTAATTTTTATAACAGACCATCCCAGAAATTTAATTAACGGCATTAGATTAATCTGGAATTCTTATTTTTTTCTCACTATAAATATATAAACATCCGGAACAATCTATAATAGAAACTTAATACTAATGCGATGTTTCGGAAAGGAAATTAATTTTAATCAGATTTTCAATAATTTTTAGTCTTTTTTTTTTCTCGCTATTAACATAACGGACAGACAAACTGACAGACAAAACAAAACAAAAAGCGTCTTTAATCCTTTTATACATATATTAATATATATATTAAGTCTAACTAGCCCATCAAATGAAATGCTAAAAGAACAAACTCGGTGCACCAATGTCTATGATTCCTCGGGAGGCTGCTCGAATAGATGACATTTTTTAGTCTAACTAGGACGTTTGACGTAATGGAATTTTTTTCCTTTGACGTCTTATGGAGTTAATTCTTTAAATGAAATGCTAAAAGATCTCACTCGGTGCACCAATGTCTATGAACACTCGTATAGATGACATTTTTAGTCTAACTAGGCCGTGTGACGTATTGGATTTTTTTTTCCTTTGACGTCATATGGAGTTATTCTTTAAATGAAATGCTAAAAGAAATCACTCGGTGCACCAATGTCTATGAACCCTCAACAAGCTGCTCGTATAGATGATATGTTTTAGTCTAACTAGACCGTGTGACGTAGTGGATTTTTTTCCTTTGACGTCATATGGAATAAATTCTTTAAATGCTAAAACAACTCGGTATAGTAATGTTAATTAAACCTCGTAATGTGACTCGCATTTTAAAAAGACATAATTGATTTAGATCTAATCTAGATTTTTTACACTAGATCTAGATTTTTTTTACACTAGAGCTAGATTTTTTACACTAGATCTAGATTTTTTTCTAACATTAGAGCTAGATTTTTAAAAATAGATTTAGATTTAAGTTCTAATTAAAATCATTATAGAATCTAGATCTAGAATTTCTTGGTCTAGATTAGAATGTTTGTTGTTTTACATGTTTCGGATGTTCCTTCAGAGTTGTAGTCCAAACCTCCCGTAGGACGACGGGGGATGGGAGCGGGCAGGGTTTGAGTCTGGGACCATCGATGAATCCAAACGACAGTCCAGCGCGCAAACCGCACTACCAAACAGACATGATTTAGACTTGATCAAGATCTATAATTTTAATTTCCAGGCTTAAAGTGTAGATTTTTTTTCTAAAGTCTAGATTGTCAATATGTCAATATTGCAAAGTTATAAAATACTAACACTAATCTACTATTTTAATATTTAGATTTGCAATTAGTCTATTAATTAATTATCTAGTGTTTTTTTTTATAAATCTTATCTAAATTACATCTACATTATCCCAAATATGTATTTTAGATCTAGATCTAGTAGATATAGATATTGAGAGTGCTAAATTAGTAGTTTAAATTAGGTAGATCTACATACTCATTCTAGTTCCATTTAGGCCTAAATGAAAATGCTCTATACCAAAAGATTATCTAAAATCACTCTTCTGACATATTGTACATATCCGGTAGTTGTCATTCCGTAATGTGTAGGTATATTATCAAAAGTAGGCTATTAGTTTGCCATCCTCAGTCCTCCAGCGAATATGCGGATCCGACAGTGATCCGTCTCCCACGGGGGCCGCCTCTGAGTTTGTGTTGCCCCACAAACTCTCTTTGTAATCTTGTTGAATTATAAGATAGTGGTACGGCGATGTCAATAATGGTAGCGGCCTTTTCTTTTTTATCGATGAGCAGCAAATCAGGGCGATTGTTATCATTATTATTCATTCTGTGCCGTTGCCAGGGTCGAGTTTCATTACAGGGAAACAAAGTTCATTGTAGTCCCTTCATCAATTTCCACTGAGGAATTTTTCTGGTGATGTGGTAGGTCTATAGCAGTTTAACGAGAAAGTATCTAGGAATGTTAAGGACCTTGAAAGCATCGGTCGATATAACAATGGAGTATATTGCTATTTTGGATAACTTCCATAAACGATTATTATCATTATTATCATGTAAAAACTAACGAGTATTCATTCTCTGGCTCTGCCTGGGTCGTATTAAGTTAAAACGAACTAATATTCATTATAAAGTGTAAAACACTACCAACATGGCCCAAGCATTTTAAGCGCTGTGTCATTGCATTTTTGAAGTCTTTTTTCGGGGGGGGGGGGGCGGTGGAGAGCTTAAATTCAATTTTCATTATACTCATCATTGTGTTTAAGGTAAAGTTCCATAACTTTAAATAAAATGGTTTAAGATTTGCTGTTAGGATGTTAAAGTTTCTTGATCATTTTTTTAAACCAGAAATAATCGCTTCCTTTAAATAGCTCATTGATCCTCAAACTAAAAGCATGATGGCAAACAGTGTCCGAGGTGAATGTGTAGCCTACATAAGAGACTATTCCCTAGACCCCAGACACTTTGAAAAAAACTGCTAAAGGAGCAGTATGAAATTATCTCGTTTCATCTTAGATTAAGTAAAATCTCAGTACTCTAATCACACTCAGCTGACAACGTTTAATTGACGTGATCATTGCTGGAACTATTGTTTTCTTTTTTTACAGTTCGTTTTCGGACTGAAACTGACTGTAAGGTGGCATCCACAGTAAAAAAGAAACACATCAAATCTAAAGAAATGAAACAAAAAAGCTATTTGTACAAATTGAATTTCAAACAAAACGAAGCAGATATTGAAAGTTATCAATGACTGCAGTCTCATATGGGTAATATCATTTGTGTGAGTGACGTGTGTGTGAGAGAGAGAGAGAGAGAATATGCGTGGGTATGCGTCCTGGTGTGGGGAGGTAAAGTGTTTGTAAAAAAAAAATAGTCCCCCCCCCCAAGTGGAGGAATAATTGATGAGGTTTAATCACCGCCTGGACCAGGTTGTAAGTTTTGCCGAAAGTTTTTTTTTCTTCTGTAGCTTTTATTTCTGTTGTTGTTCCTTTAGTAAACCTGTTGTCTAGAATGTGTGTATTGGTTTGATATGTTTTGTTGTATTGTCAATGTAGATATAGAAACCTATCAGACACGTAGACATTTCAATTACAGATAAAACATGATCGCTGTAAGCAGTTTTCGTCTAAATTTCTGGCCTTAAGGAAATGGAATACAGATCATTGTCTTTTTTTTTTTAGCGGCCCCCGAAAGGGGAAAATACGCTATTAGTTTTGTGTGGCCTATCTGTCCGTCTGTTCGTCTGTCCCGTTTAGATCTCGTAAACTAGAGGAGAAAATGAAAATCGAACATCATTCAAAGTCTGATGCAACGACTACTTTTTCTTTTCTGAAAGCGAAAAATCTAATTTTTTAAATCAATTATGCAAGCAGTTTTTTCCATAAAAGTACACCATTTTTACAACTTTTCATTATTAATAGAAATAAGTATTAAAGGTTTTTTAGTAAGGGAACGCACATTGTACCATATTCTAAAAACACTTATACAAATGGTTTTAGATTTTTGATAAGAAATATTTTTTTACAATTTATTTCTAAGTTCTGTAAGTTCTATCACACTAACTACTACAATTACAAAACAAAATGTTAACTTTTTTGTAAAGAGAAAAAATCTATTTACAATGCAAACTAGTTGGACATAATTTAAAACCACAATTGATAAGTAGTTTTTCATATTATCGCGTTAACTGTAGAGACCTATTCAGCAGATGGAACCCAAAACTAAAAGGAATCCTAAAAAAAAGAGAAAAAAGAAGGAAAGAAAAAGGAAAAAAAGGATTTTTTAATTTTTTTTTACGGAAATGTTTTTTTCTTGAGGCTTTGAATAAGAGATTGACCCTTTACAATACAATTAGACCAATTAGGTGCTCATTTTAAGACATCAATTAGGCCAGGTTCACATCTAACTTAACATTCACTTTAATCTATCCTTGGTCTCATGGACCTTTGGGGCACCACACAGGATCTGTCAACTTTCTTTCTCCATTCTTCTCTGTCATTTGCCTTTTATAGAATTTCCATTGGATTGGATTAATAAAATTATCTTATCTTATCTTATTATGATATTCTTTCTGAAAATATTGAAACCTGCCCTTTTACCTGCCTAGGTGGACCACTTCGGGGCCCGATTTTGAGTTTGTGTTTTCACACAAGGTGTCTTTGTAACCTTTTTGTTTGTTTACTTTGATCGCCTTGTCCTTTATCTACTTTAAAAATAAAAAGTTAGCCACGACACTTATAAAGGTATTTGTGAATTATGTTAATTTTTAGACTGATACTAAACAGACTAGGTTTAGGGATTTTTTTTACCAAGCTTATATCAACTCAATCTGTCTGTCTCTATGTCTGTGTATCTGTCTGGCCAAAAGTTTGTACACGTTATTTCTCCAACACAAAATCTCTTATAAAGCCAAAATTAGGCACAATTGTTTCTTTTAAATGACAACACAAGAATCAATTTTTAAAAATTCAATTGGTTAATTAACTATTGATAATAAATTACTTCGTTTGGTATTTCAAACAAGGGAAAGAAGTAGTAAGTGAATCAAGTGTTGGTATAAGCCGAATTAGTCTCCTTTCCAAGGAAAAGAAATAGTAATTGACTAAAGTGGTGTTATAAACTGAATTAGTCCCCTTTATAGATTGTCGTCTGAAGCTTATTACAAATTTAATTACATGACTGATCCAAATTCTTTACAAGATTCTTACATTCATCATTTCTTTTTAGCCGTGTAAAAGTTTTTGAAATCCCAATAGCTTTCAACTCCGTTCTATTGACGCACCTCTTCATTCTAGTTTCCTTTATCCAACGCTAACAGTTACGGGTAACTTTCCCTTAAGACTAATCTTCTTCTTATAAATTACAGATGTTACTTCAAAAGAGATCATTAGTCTTACGCATTTCATGTGTTAATTTAGTCATGCATGTTAAAATCAGTGACTGCAAAGTCTTTCGTTTTTCTGGCTGATTCAGACAACCCAATCCATCCTCTTATAGCTTTAGGGAAGAAGGAGCATTAGTTTGAATTGGTCCTAGCATATGGGATAAGAATTGTGTTTTTATCTTTGTCTCTTTCTGAATATTTTGTGTTTGATGTTTATATTTCTAAATTATGGTTTAGTGTTTTATATAAAATTGCTAATGTTTTGAGTCTTCTGTCCTAATGGGTATCTAAATTTAGTGATTTTACTAAAAGTGTTGCTCCAATCAAAAGTTGTTTGTTATAAATCTATTTTGCATCTGTTTTAGTTTCAACATGTTGTATTGAGTTTAGGGGGTCCCAAACAGTGGGAGCATATCTTAATATTGGCCTAAATAAGTTTAAATAGCATTTTAGGTTTGTTTTCATATTTCATTTGTAAATATTTGTTTTGACAAACCTTAATGCTTCGTTTTAAAATAATTTCATCACTGTGGCGGTTCCATAGGTAGGACTGGTAGCATTTACAAAAGGTTCTATTTCTTTGTTAGAAAATTTGCTGACTAGTAATTCTATCCGCCAGAACAATGATTAGAAAATAGAAAACAAACAAGTTTTAAAAACCTTTAAGGCATCTAATAGAGAGACAATGTTTAAGTAGTCACAACAACAGCAGCAACAAAAATAATAATATACCTTAACATGGCAGTTCATCTCTACCCTAAAACAGAAGACTTTGTTACAGCAATACAGGACAGAGTAATTAAGAAAAAAATTACTAGAAGCATATCCTAAAACTCAATATTGTTGACAAATGCCAAAAATGTGGAAATGTGGGCGAGTCAGTTAAAACACATAATGGCAGGATGTTCAGCCCTATCAGAATCTGCCTACATAGGTCGCCATAATTAAGTTGCAAAGTTAATACACCAACACTTGGTTTTGACACATAATTTGATCGATAAGGATACTCCTCCTTAATACAAATACTCACCATAAGAGGTTCTCGAGTCAACTGATCATCTGCTATACTGGGATAGGCCTATTTTAACCTAAAAAAAAAAAGGTAGATTTTAATCGCCTAGATGTGCTGTCCATTGGTAAAAAGGAAAAATCCGCTAGCATTATTGACATCGCCGTACCACTGTCTCATAACTTAAGAAAAATGAAAGTGGAAAAACAACGAAAATATGGGAACCTAGGCTTGGAGATTAAGCGTCTATGGAAATTATCCAAAATATCAATATACCCCATTGTTATATCAACCGAGGGGATAATAACAACTGACCTCACCACAAGATACCTTCAAGGCCCTTATCATTCCTATGAACATTCTCGTTGCCTGTCAGAGGGCGATACTGCTGCAGATCTGCCACATCACCAGAAAATTCCTCAGTGGAAGATGTTAAGGGACTACGATAAATTTTGTATCTCTTTAACGAAACTCGACCCTGGCAGCGCCAAAGAATGACTACTCGTTCATTTATGACATAATAATAATAAAATGGCAGCATTAAATAGTTTGACACACGCACACACACACATACACACCCACTCACTTGCACACGCGACTAAAAGAGAACGAGACAGAGGTACTAGAAAATTAGAATGAAACAATAAGAATTAAAACAACCATTTGCGAAGCTAGACATTAGGTGTGATCTATAAGCATTGGGTGTTAGGAAGCTACTATTAGTAAGAATTCATTGCTAAACTGAGTGTAAAGACACAATTATTTGCAATATGTGTTACATACATTGGGGTCTTTTGGGCAATGAACTGATATATAGAAAGTGACTCGATTTTTTTGTTTCTTATACTCAATGTTCGGCTTTCTTAAAAAAGGGGAGGGGAATAATAAACTCTCGCACCCAGCCATACAGGTTCCTTGCTACGCTACTGCACCGTATGCAGTACACACACCACACTAACAAATTTTGCAACATTTTTTGTTTCTTTGCAAATGAATGTCAGCTTAAAACATTGAATATTTATCTCTTCGAGCATGTGTTATATCAAGACGATGTTTCCAAAGTAAGCGTTTTAACTTCATTCATTTGTGTCTAAATTTCTACAATGTTCATTCTTGTTCTCTGCAAGGCATTAAAGAATGAGAGTCCACAGACTCCATGAGATGTTATTAAGTAGCCACTCTCGTCCAGTTCACTATTGAGGGACACCAGGCAGACAGGGGTTAAAAGCTTTTCACATTTTTTTTTTCTTTTCAAATCGATGCCTTCGGGGAATCGAGCAGGAATTTAAATAAAACGAGGAACGAAATCTGTTTCATTTTACGAGGCGAACCTCGAGCATCTAAACTCAACCGTGGGTCTGTAGATGAGGGAGGGTGCATAGTTATTGGGCGCCGTAATAGCGATTCAGTGGAAATTTCAAACCCTCTTATTTCCCTGGTTGTCCCCCCCCCCTCATTTGCTCATCCCCTCAGCTCTTTCTACAGCTTTTAAATCGATGATAGAGAAATTTCATTAAGACAGGAAGGGGAGGCCACTATATGTCTACAAAGTTGTCAACTTTCATTTCCGAGTTGTCCATCCTCCCAGTGCGGTGGACCAGCCCTTCGGGGAGAGGAAAAACTTGAAAAGTAATGATCTGGTATTGAAAGGGGAAATAAGGGGGGGGGGGAGGGGGGATTGACGAGGTTCCCCCCAGTGAGTGTGGGTTGGGTGGGTGGGTGGCTGTGAGTTGATTAGGGAGAAGCCTGTACTTAACGCTCAGGTCACTATAAGATGACGAGACAGGCCCTCGCATTGTATTGTGTAATTATTTAGGGCAAAGGAAATTAGAAAGGGGGAACGAGGAAGAGGAAAGTTAAAGGTTAACACTTAAAAGGTAAATCTCTAATTAGATTGCTGGCTAAGCTATACGGAAAGGGGTCTAGTGAGGCCGTCCGTCAATCTCTTATTAGATTGCTTGGTAAGCTATAAGAGGAAAGCATCTAGAGAGGCAGTCTGTCATTATGTCACTCGTAATTAGTCTAGTTTGTTTTCTAACCACTAAACAGTAGCTAAGGCACACATGGTCAGTGATAGGTGTTTAAAAAGTTTGAGTTTCACTTTAGCAGTGTTTCCTTTGGCTTAACTCTTTCTCTCCTAATCAACAATACCATCGTTGATTTTTACTTTATTACATTAAATTAATGTTTAATTTTTTTTTAAACTTGACATACCAAATACAACATTTTCTGATAACCAACAACAAAGCTATTGAAGCTTAATCATAACAGGGACAGTGAAATAGTTATGAGCAAAAATTAAGAATTCCTTCAAAACGTGGGAAAATAATTACGGAGAGAAAGAGTTAAAGTTCATTTGCGTGACATGCTACTCGTCAGCCCTTGTGACCTAAATTTAAGACGATTTACTTAATGATGATGTTATAACTATAAAGATAAATAACAATACGAAACTAACAACAAGTTGCCTTCTGAGAAAGATGGCGACTAATACTAACTTGAACATTACAATTCTGTTCAGTGTAATGTGAAAGAATCAAGGGTAATACCGTTACAGTTCAGGAAGCAAGGGATTCGGATCGCACCGTGTGACAACTATTTGATAAAATGGAAAAAAATTAAAAGAAAAGTATCAACTGATATAAGTTATATACCAATCAAATGTTTGGACATGAGTTATATACCAATCAATGTTTTGACATGAGTTATATACCAATCAATGTTTGGACATGAGTTATATACCAATCAATGTTTGGGCATGAGTTATATACCAATAGTTAAATAGCTCTTAGTATTATGTTTAACGCAATAACTGACAGACATCAGGATATGTTTGACACTATCTTCTAAAGGGAACAATCAAACAGCATAAACACAATAATTATCTTGAGGTAACAAGATATATGTGACACGATCTAACGCAGGAAACAATCCAACTGACTAGCTGGACAACGGCTTAGAAACAGCCCCGCCTTATCCAGTTACAACATCTCCTTAAGATGCTCATCTCTCTCTATGAGTGGGTTAATAATTAACGAACACTGGAGCCTGTAGTCCCAGTGGACCTGGATTTTCTTTCTTTTTTTTCCCCTAGATATTTTATTTAGTGAATGATAGGCTTGTGCCGTGTGTTGTTTTTTTTTTTTCAAGTCTTATACATTGCGTGTTATATTTTGTCATTATACTTCAAAAATCACTTTATTTGTTCACAACAATTTTTTGAGGTTGAACGTTTTTAGACGGAAGTTCGTTATGTAATTGGGTAGCAAGTGAGAAGTGTTTGGTCGTAGTCTTAGTTGTCTTCGCCTGAAACGATAGCTCCGACACGTGCCAGCTTTTTGCCTCCAGTACTGGCTTCCATTATAGTCTAGTTCACTATTGGTATGCTTTTTTTTTATTTTCGGCATTGATGTGCATACCATTTGCTGCGGAAGTCTTGTCTATGTGCATCCCCAAGTCAGCTAGCTCTTGCTCGGTTTTTTTTCAAACCATGTATGTCATCCACATAGCGAAAAGTTAGAAATTTTTCCGTCAATGCTTACAGTACTCACGTAACCTTGAAGAGAATCATGCTACTGGCAAAAATTGGACCAGTGCATTGCAGTATTTGCAAAGCTCAAGAACAATCTGAAAAGAAAGGCGCAGCCCTCGGCTTTAAAGTCAGGCTGATGCGCTACTTGGTCTAGGCGACATTCGTGTATGCTTGCCAATCTTCAGCGCTAACTGCAGAATTAGAGAGGAATTGAAATGCCATAGAAGGGTCCTAGATATTAAATAGAAAAACCGCACCACAAGTGAGGAAATCGGAGACGTTTTCACAACGGCAGTTAGGCTCCATGATGTCCTACTGACCACTGTTGAAAAATGAAAATTAAACTATATAGGGCGCAACAAACCTTCCTCCAGGGAACATTACCAGGAAAAGAAAAAAAAGAGGCAGACAGAAAAAGCGATGGAAGACGATTTCAAAGAATGCTTGGGTCTGTCCTTGAAATGCTTGGGTCTGTCCTTTTGTGTTTCTTCGCGGTCCAACAGACTATGGAATATGTGAAGGGTGAAGGATCAGTTGATTAGCTCCAACATAGGTGAAGGAAAACTCTGAATTCAAACCTCAGCTTTCTTGCTGCTATATCCAAGCATGGAAAAGGCTTCGGGGCTCAGCTCTTACGAAAACTCAAAAAGTCTGCAACCTGGCATAGCTTGTGATGCCGCTGATCCAAAGTGATCGAAACTTGCCGTTTCTTTTCATACATCAGCTGCGTGGAGAGGGTGGAACTACGCTTACGCACAGGCATTCATTTCATTCCCATAAGATGATCCATAGTTGTTTCGCAGGTTTACCAAGCAAGTTCTGAACACAAAAGCTCATTTGATCCTCGCTCTGCGTGTCTGTATCAGAGCTGCTGGTTAAAAACAAGATCATGATGTCTGTGTGTGGAAGTCGTTATAGTACGTTTCTGAGTGGTTTGGGTTTGTTCTCACTCGAATGTGTGTGTATGTGTGGGTGTGTTTAATTATTATTACTTTGCCTTGATTGAAAGTATCCCATTTGACTCTATTACATTTGACTCTATTACATTTGACTATATTACATTTGACTATAATACATTTGACTCTATTACATTTGACTCTATTACATTTGACTCTATTACATTTGACTATATTACATTTGACTATATTACATTTGACTATATTACATTTGACTCTATTACATGAGACTATATTACATTTGACTCTATTACATTTGACTCTATTACATTTGACTCTATTACATGAGACTATATTACATTTGACTCTATTACATTTCCAAATTTGGTTTAAAAACAAGCAAAATATTAAAAATCCTTTTGTAAAAAAAACAAAAGCTAAGCTTATCTATGAGAAATATATCCGCAATTACTTCATCTTTCAATAATGTAGATGTTATTTCCCTTATTAGATATCAAACACAATAATTAATTACCGATAATTAATTACCAATAATTAATTGACTGATTGGTTAATGTTTTTATTGATTCATGTTTTATTCATAATGGTTTAAAGTTTCAACTTGATCCGATAATGAGTGTGGCAGAAATAAAGCGTACAATTATCTAAAAGAACGAAACCCTCCATACTTAACCATATCTGTGAATACTGAAAGATTAATTCCCCTTGTTGGTAACAAACAAAATAATTAATTACCAGTAATTAATTGACTAATGGACTTCATTCACCTAAAACGAACGGTCACGTGATTATATTGATAAAACAACTGAAAAAAAACTGTCACGTGATAACCATTGTTGATTAAAATTAGATCTTAATTTGTATAGAAGAGATAGAGAAGCTCGTGACTCAATGATGTTCGTTTACGATTGGTGAATGAGGTCCAATTTTTTTTATTGATTAATGTCTTATCTATGCAAATGAAAAATTGCGAAAAGTTTAAAAGTCAAGGGCGTGGGAGAAATGAACTGTACAAACAGTTCACCAGACAGACAGACAGAAAGACAGACAGAGTTGATACAAGCTTTGTAAAAGAAGCAGTCTTAGTATTAAGTGTTAGTATGTTGTTGTTTTTTTTGTTGTTGATGTTGTTGTTTTTGTCAACTAATATAAATGTGTCGTCAACTAAAATTTTTTATAATGATAAAAAATGTGTTTTAACAAAAGTTTTATTATTATATATTGTTTATTCTTCAACTAGACAGAATTGCGCAAACGTGTTAGACTAACATACATGTATAGAGGACCTAAGTAGGACACTACTTGTATATAGGACCTAGTAGGACAGTACATGTATATAGGATCTAAGTAGGACAGCTCATATATAGAGAGCCTAATTAGGACAGTACATATCTATAGGGGCCTAGGACTAAGACTGTTTTATTGATCCTTATGGAAATTTGTTGTGATTACAAGGACTCTTTTCTCATATAAAGACAACACAACAGAAACATACACATAAATACAACAGACAACATAAAGAGTTCATTCAGCGACTACACACAGGTATCTTGGTGCATTTCATGTTTCCTGATCAATGAGTGGCGGTGATAGAGTCTGACCGAGTGAGGTACGAACGAGTTTTTTGTTTTCTTGTCTTGATCGACAGCAGTCGCTCACTTCGCGACGACCTGACGTAGTACTAATGGATCGGGTGGCCGTTGTCTTCCAAGATTTTTTCCATTTTTCTTAGACACTTTTTTTCAAAAAAGGTTCCTTTAAATAATACAGTATATGTATAAAGGACCAACAAAGTAGGACTGTACATGTATTATAGGACATAAGTAGGACACTACATGTATATAGGACATAAGTAAGATAGTACATGTATAAAGGGCCTAAGAAGAACAGTACATCTATAAAAGACCTAATTAGGACTGTACATGGATGAAAAGACCTACGCAGGACAGTACATGCATATATTACCTAAGAAGGACAGTACATGCATATATGACTTAAGTAGGACAGTACATCTATAAAAGACCTAAGTAGGACAGTACATGTAGACCTATATAAAGACCTACGCAGGACAGTACATGCATATATTACCTAAGAAGGACAGTACAAGCATATATGACTTAAGTAGGACAGTACATCTATAAAAGACCTAAGTAGGACAGTACATGTATTTAAAGACCTACGCAGCACAGTGCATGCATATAATACCTAAGTAGGCCAGTGTAAAACTAACTTCAACTAGTGTGAATGTAGTAGCGACTAAATCCGAATAGGCTTTGAAAATAATACTAATAGAAAATATATGTATCTTGATGTTGAATGTTGATCCATTATGATCTTTACGTATGAGGTTTTTCAGACACAAATTGAATAATGATGAAAAACTAAAACAACAATGGTTGAGAAGGAGTTCAAGTCGTACTGAAAAGCTTAATGCAACTTTAGTTTTCGTCTTCTAGACTAGTTACTTTCGTTGTATTCTCATCTATCTCCCTTAGTTTTCTGAAGCAGTGTGATCTGAAATTATTTCCCGTGAAGCTCAACAAATGTAATAGAAATTGAAAGACTTAAGTCAGTCCACATCAGGTTACATGAACTCCATACATGCTTTAAAACAAGTAATCTTTGATCCATTGTGAAACGTATTGCTAATGTATTTGTCAGAGCAAGATTCGGCGATTTTTGACTAGACGGGCCACAAAACCTCGTGGCGGGCCGCACTAAAATATCGAACAAAATTTGAAGCAATAACACACGAATATCTACTATTTGATTTACTCTGCATAAAGGACCTAAGTAAGACAATACATGTATGTAGGACCTAAGTAGGACAATAAGTGAATATAGAACAGTACATTTATAAAGAGTAGGACAGTACTTGAATATCTTTGACATTTTTCATATCTAGTAATGCATCAAAATCTTTTGTAAATTGAAATTCGAACTAAAATTAGCGATTTTTGCTTAAAGTTCTTGAAATTGTTCACATATGTATATGTTGACAAAGGGAAGTATTATTTGCACTGCACAATCTCCATAGTGGGGACCCCTCACTTTATGGTCATCCCTAAAATGTCAGCATTTAGGTTCATATTCAGCTCAATAATTTCATACATATCCTGGATGGAAAGTGAAAACGGTTTCTCTACTTTCTTAATTAAGAGTGTAAGTCTTCAAAACGAGCTGGAGAGACAGAAAGAAAGAGACAGTGAAGAACGAGAAAATGGGAGAGAGAGAGAGAGGAAAAGGTGGAAGAGAATGGAATGGACAAAAGACAAAATGAGAGAAAAACAAGATTACAAAGAGAGTTTGTGTTACACAAACTCAGAGGCGGCCCCCGTCAAAGTCGGATCCCTGTCGGATCTGCCTATTCGCAAAGAATATTCAAGAGTTTATTTAATGTTGATGGTCCAAAGTCATAATGTTTCAAAGTTTCATTTGCCGTTGTGAAAAATGTTGTTTTGTTTTTGTTTTACATGTTTCGGGTGTTCACTTCTAAGTTTAAAATAATTAACTTCGCGCTGGACGATGGAATGGAGGATGGCAACAAACAGGGTTTGAACCCTGCCTGGTCGTTCAGTCTGCGTGCTGGACTGTCGTTCGGATTTATCGATGGTCCTTGGTTCAAACCCTGCATGCCCCCCTTTCCCCGTTGTCCTACGGAAGGTTTGTAATTAAAAAACAAAAAAAAAGAAAAGAACAGATATATCGATGTCTCAGCACAGTTAGGCCTTTCAACAGAGATATCGGCATTTTTTTTAATGGAACTAGAATGAGGATGTAGAATTACCTAAATTAAACTTCTGATTTAGCACTCTTAAGATCTATATCTACTAGATCTAGATCTAAAATATTAACTTGGAATAATGTAGCTGTAATTTAGATAAGATTTGTGTAAAAACAATATCCTAGATAATCTATCAATAGACTGAATGCAACATTAAATTTGAAAATAGTATATTAGTTTTAGTATATTATAACATTGCAATATTGATCAAAACGTTTGGAAATCAAAATCTACACTTTAAGTCTAGAAATTGACATTCTGCATCTTAATCTAGTCTATATTAGTCTAAACTAGATCTATAAATTCTAGATCTAGACTCTAAAATAATTTTAATTAGAATATAAATCCAGATCAAGATATAATGTAATAAAAATCTAGATCTAGTTTTAAAAATCTAGATTAGATCTAAATCAAGATATCATTCCTTTTTTAAATGCGAGTCACATAACGAGGCTTAATAAACACTACTATACCGAGTTCTTTTAGCATTTCATTTGAAGAATTAATTCCATATAACGTCAAAGGGAAAAAAAACACTACGTCATACAGCCTAGACTAAAAATCGCCTTTATCAATACGAGCCATTTATCGAGTGTTCATGGACATTGGTGCACCGAGTGCGTTCTTTTAGCATTTCATTTAAAGAATTCATTCCATGTGACGTCAAAGGAAAAAGAAACACTACGTCAGACGGCCTAGCTAGACTAAAAATCGACTTCATCAATACGAGCCATTTATCGAGTGTTCATAGACATTGGTGGACCGAGTGCGTTCTTTTAGCATTTCATTTAAAGAATTCATTCCATGTGACGTCAAAGGAAAAAAGAAACACTACGTCACACGGCGTAGTTAGACTAAAATATGTTGTCATCAATACGAGCAATTTTTTGAGGGTTAATAGACATTGGTGCACCGAGTGCGTTCTTTTAGCATTACATTTAAATAGTCCATTCATATGACGTCAAAGAAAAAAAAATTCCATTACCTCACAATAGGCTAGTACCGGTACCATAAAAATATGTCTTTATTTACACGAGATATTTAACGAGGGTTCATAGACATTGGTGCACTGAGTTCTAATAGAATTTATTTAAAGAGGATCAAAGCCGCATTGTTTTTGCGTTTTGTCTGTCAGTCGGTCTGTCCGTCATCTTAATATAAAAATACAACAACTAAAAGCTATTAAAAATTGATTAACCTGTATTTTACGTTTCAAAACATCGCAATAATTTTAGATATGAACACAATTGATTTGAGTTTATATAATAGTTTGGTTTTGCATCATGTCGAGGCCGGGCTATACACTACTACACGAAAGTCGCTGCATAAAAAGTCCATTATATAAAATGTGCGTGATATTTACATACAAAGTGCATTATTAGCCTTTATAAACAAACAGAAGTGTTTTCTTTTAATTTTAGCAGCTAGTTGACCAGAAAAAACACCTTTAATTAATATTTATATTTGTTGTAAACATTTCTAGTACATTTTTTAAAAATATTTGACTTAGTGATACTGAAAATAAGCAAAGGCTGTCCATCTTTGTTAGCATATTGTAACATTGCCTCCCTTACATTTACGTTATTGTTTTAGAATTGGTGTATTTTTATGAAAAAATCGCTTGCATAATTAATTTTATAAATTAAACGGTTTGCTTTTAGAAAACCAAAAGTAGCCGTTGCACCTAAACTTTTCAAGCCGCATTTAATGGTGAAATAATATTTTTCATATCTTTTCTAGTTTTCGAGATCTGAGTGTGACAGACGGACAAACAAACATTTTGCACAAACCTAATAGCGGCTTTTTCCCCTTATGGGGGCCGCTAACAAGAAGAATTAAAAATATAGAAGGGAGAGAAATATTGAAATAAGATTTTTTTTAAAAAAATGTTTGACAGGTTTCGGGTGTTCAGAGTTGAAGAGAATCTACTTTCTAGTCCGAACCTCCCACAGGACGAAGGGAAATAGGAAATGGCAGCGGGCAGGGTTTGAACCCGGGATCATTGAGACGATCGAACGCATACCACGCAGCCTGATAGTATTAGAGATGCACTAAATCAAACAACAGTACGGATTATTGGTTTAAATGTTAATATCCTCAAGCTGGGCCTATGTTTTTGATTTGTCGTAGTTTAGTATTAATGGCTTTTTTTATATAGAAATTAAAAGTTTCCCATGAGAATGTTAAAATGAAATATTTCACAGGAGTTACTCAGTTACTTTCACTCCGACCTCAGGGGGGCGTCAGTAGAACATAACTCTATGCAAGAGGGAATTTAAAGGGTCAAAGGGAAATAATCTTTCTTAAGTCTGGTTACAATCTATCGATTTGTAGAAGGGCTGTCAAATGTGTAGTCTGGATAGACCTACGTGTTTTTAATATAAGAGCTAATGTGGAAGGCTCGGTTTATCAATAAAATACACTGTTAATTAAATTAATTTTAATATTAAACATGTAAGCACACATATTAATGTATCTATTCTTTTGGACTGCACAGCTGTAGATTTCCTTATTTAAAAACCATATGTTAGATACTGATTTCGTATTGAAACACACGGTCAATGAGCGTCACAAATCGCACTCCGTACATATCACCCTGGCCATTATAATTAAAGAGATTAATCCACTTTATGGCCTACTACCTAATTATTCAAGAAGTTCGTGGAACCCCTGTTCAGGCCGCACGGAACACTCGGGTTCCGCGGAACACGGTCTTGGAAACACTGACTTAAAAGTAAAGTTCCCCTTTCAGACCTTGTGGTCTATAGGGCAGATTATGTAAAGGCCATCTGTTTCTTCGGCCTACGGTTTACGAGAGTGTCATGTGGCCAGCACAACGACCAACCGACTTTATATTTTTTTCCCAACTAATGTCAAGTACCCGTTAGAGCTGGGTGGACTCTGAGACGCCCGAAGATCCCGAAATTAAAAATCCCAGTCTTCATCAGGATTCAAAACCGAGACTTCCGTTTTGGGAGCCAAGCGCTTTACCACTCAGCCACCGCGCCTCCACGGAACCACTGATGTAAGAAATACTATGTACTGGACCAATAAGAAGAGAAAACATTGTAAGCATACAAAATATTTCACATTTCTTTATTGCAGTCACTGTTTTACTTTCTGTTTGGAGATTATGAATTTTCAATTATTTCATCACTCAACAGGAAATGTGGTGTACCAGGAAGCACGTTGTGCAGACGAATAAAATAAATGCAACCTTACACCATCCAACAGATCCATCTTCATCGGTTCCATGTCGTTGCTTGTGTCTGCGCTGGATTCATTTGCATTATTGATAAATCTCTTAGCACCGTCTAGTCATTTATCTTAGTTAAACCATTTCTCTTAATGACTATATTGATATACGCATATAAGACAAGAAAGTAAATGGAGTTTTGTGTTCCACAGACTCAAAGTCGGCCCCGAGGGGTTAGTTATAATTATACATCAAGTTGCACTTCTGGCTTTCTATATCGCGATCAACGAAGCAATAGCAGATAAAAGAAACTCCCTTTTAAATATTGTTTTAGGAATAGGTTTAAGTGCATGCAGTGGCGTAGCAACCATGGAGCGAATGGCCCATGAATAATAGGTGCCCCAACTGGCTCTTGTAAGGGGAAAATGCGTTGACTATAGCAATTAAAAAGTTTCAAATGATTACATTAATTTTCTTAAATCTTTGTATTTTTGTTTTCCTTAAATTGTATCTCTAGTGTCAAAGCAAAATAACAAATCGATGTCCATCTTAACACTGTAGAGCACCGGTTCTCAGCCTTTTTAGCTCGGCGACCCCTAATAAGATTACCCAATCGGCGGCGACCCTCAACCGTATTTTTTTTTCTCTTTATATTCTTATTGCATACTTAAGTGACAATTTTTTAAAGTAGAATTAAGCATGGACAACGTCATTGATACTACTAGATACAGTAAACTATATTGATAAAAAAAAATTGTTGTGATAGTATTTTCAAACACGCTAACGTAAGTACGAGTATTAAGCTTGTTTTTGTTTTATCTAGACCGTAATCCAATCATGACTTGGAGCACCATCTGTGGAAACATTAGAACGATTTTTCCAAGAGATCTTATACTTTTCAAAAATGAAATAACTTGAATGAATAACGTGAGGTAGAAGTGTTTTTTTTTTTTTTTTCAAGAGCTTCGCAAAATAGAAACTCGTCATGGAAATCACGCAAACCAATAATTGTGAACAATTTCAAATATCTGTGGACTCATCACGTTGGATTTTTAATATTACAAGTGAAAGGGATAACATTTCCTAAATTACCTAATTGAAAATATCAGCAGACACTCTCCTGTCAACAGTGTCTTTAGAATTCACTGGCGGATTCCGGGGGGGGGGGGGGGGGGTCGGTAGGGGTGGTCGCCCCCCCCCTCGGCCGCCCCACCCCTCCGAAGGGGGAAGTGGCGGACGAATTTTAGTAACCAAATCACACAATTTGTATATGAGTTTATTAGTTATGTTAATAATATATACTATTTTTATATTTCAACCTATTTTTAGATTATTTCGCATACTCCTCTCTAGTATGTTGGCCGATTTGGTGGGATGGGAAGGTGGCGATGGTATAAATCCCGCCCCCCCCCCTCCAAAAACTTTCGAGTTTGGGGGCGGTCCAATTTATTTGTAGAAATCACAGTTTGTTAACGGAATCAATTAAATATGTTAAATATCGATATAATTAAAACTTGTTATTGATATTTTAACCGATCTTTATATTACGTCGTTCCCCTGTTCGCCAATTGGGGGGGGGGCGAATACATCTACTGCCCTTCCAACTTAAACCCTTTCAGTGGGGGGGGGGGCGGTCCTACATTTAATATTAGAAATCATAGTTTAACAAAATTAGTTGAATATAATTTTTATAATATGTCGCTACACTACTTATTTTTTAGCCGATTAGGTGAGGTGGGGTGGGGGGGGCATTGCTTCTGCTGCCCTTCCCACTCTAGCCCTCTGAATGGGGTGGAGGGCGGTCCTGTTTTTATAGAGAAATCATAGTTTGTGAACAAAATTAGTTGAATATCTATGTAATATAAGCTAAACTTTGATGTTTTAACCCATTTGTATATTATGTGGCACACACATTCTGATCTCAAATTTATCATTAGTAAATATAAAATGGAAATGGGTTTTACCAGGTGGGAGGGGCGATACATGCAATCGCCTTCGGCCCATTGGACAAACCAATACTTTTTTCTTTTTGTATTTTAGTTAAGAAATTACAAAATTAATTGTCACTAATATAATTTATATATGCTATAACTTAAAAATTCTTTTATCGAGTCGCCCCACCCCTATTCTTTAATGCCAAATGCGATCACTAGCAGAAATTATAAAAAGAAGCGAGGCTTAATCGTTTTCACTCTACCGCCTCTCCCCTTTTCCAGATGAAAAGATGACGTTTTAAAACAGAAAAGTTAAATATGGCGACAGAGTTTATGTAATTGCATACGAATTTATCTTAGTTATTTTAAGAAAGACTTAGATTTAGAATTCATGCGAAATTTTTCCTTATAAGAGTAACAATTGAGATGAGTTTTGAAACCAAATATTATTTTCCTAGTCATCTTTCTCCAATTTTTACTCATACTGATAATTTCTGTTGTATAAAAAATGTGGGACAATAACTCACAATTTATACTTAAATCTTAAAAATGCAAAAAATTTAGAGTAGAATCCAATTGGACAACTTTCTACTCCCACTTCCGATATGTTTATTGTTTAGAACTTTGAATTATAGTTCTGTAACAAAACAAAGTTACAAACAAAGTATCACTTACAAATGAGCTTTTTTTTTAAATATTATTTTTCGATTGTTTTCTGCGGCGATCCTAAGTCTTAATCTAAATATTATCTTATCTTTTCAAGGAACAAATCGGTTATACTTGCATTGTATTAAGGACCTGTAAATTCATACTACAATATTTTTAAGTGAAAATTATTCAAAAGGTCCTTTTTTAAAACGATGAATAATGAGCTGTAGATGTCAGGAGAATGCGTTTTGCAGTGAAGAATTCAAGAAAACGCTTTTGGCGTCGGGGCTTCACCCCGGACCCAACTGGGGGAGCTTGCAGCGCCCCCCCCCCCCCCGCAGACCTCCTAGCTGTCAAGAAATTGGCCTCAACATGGCTATTTTTGTGTGTGTGTGTTTTTTTTTCGCCGAAGGTTGAGAAACACTGCTTTTTTAAAACATTCTAATATATATGTATATATATATATATATATATATATATATATATATATATATATATATATATATATATATATATATACATTAGATTTAGATAAGGAAATTTCCCTGAATTTAGAATCGAATACATCTCCAATCATAACTCGAACAATCTCTATAGTCGCTGGTAATATTAACTTTTCGGCAATGTTAAATATGATAAGAGAAAGAAGAACACTTACTTAATTAATGTGAAAAGCTCTTAAATTGCTAACTCCTAGTACATTCTCAAAAACGCGATTTGTATATGAATGTACTATGACCCATTATTTAAAACTAGTCGACTGCGTAGCATGCGCCGCTATTTTGCATGGCCGGTCTTAGGCCACTGCAGCCTAAGCGACCGCAGTGGGCCCCCACTTTTAAAGGATCCGCACTTTCATAGGACCCGCGCTTATTCAAGGTGTATAAATTTATTAAATTAAACCATTTATAACTTTAAACAGATTTCCCGCGCCCTCCTGTCGTTTTACCAGGAGCTCCTGGAAATCTCCCGAAATTGCAAAATATACGAAAAAGTCCTTAAAATATACGGAAATATATAGAAAAAAAAAGACATTTTAGGGTGTCATTCAATATTGAAAACGCCAATCCTACGCGCGATAAATAAAAACGGCATTATGCATTAGCCGTAATTGTGTAGTCTGGTGAAAGAAGCTTCTCGCGCCTCAAACTAATGAAGAGTTAGTTAAGGTCAACAATTCTCAAAGATAGATTGAAACATTTGGTAATTCTTGCTATTGAGCGTGATCTATGTAGGAAACAAAATTATTATAATATACTCTATGACTTCGCTATACGCAAGGCTCGTAAAGTAATTCTGTACGTAGTAAAGAATGAATAACATATAGACGAATTTATTATCTAATACAAACCCTTAAATCTCACAAATTTTCCGCTTCCTTACCCAAACTTGGCCCAGCGAAGTCGTTTCGCATAGGGCCCCACAATGGTTAAGTCCGGCCCTTCTATTTAGTGTTTGTAAAATGTATGTTTGTTAAATGTGTTACATGTTTCGGATATATTATTATATTATATATAGAGATAAAAATCTCCTTTCATTAAATATCGGATCTGACAGCGTATAATAAATTATTGTAAATATTGTAATAATTTTCATCATTAATGAATTCATACCATAGACTTCATACTAAGCATAAGTTTTCCATTAATTATAATAGTATAAAATTGATTTAGATTTATATTTATTTTTCAATTAAATAATTTTCTTTTGTAAGCCTTAAGTTTTTTAAGTGTAGTATTTTTGGATCTAGGTTATTAAAAATAAAAAAATAAAAAAAGAAACTTGCTTTTTCTTTTCCAATCTCAGAACGTAGAGTTTTATACCCATATTGAGTTGGGAATAAGTTGGCTGGTTTGCAATTTCGCGGCTGTGTGTATGTGTTTAAGTTAATTTTTATTAAGTATTGTAAAAGATTAATTGTCGCGCCTCTTTTTTTTTTTTGCTGCGTTATATCAATGTTTTCTAACAACCTCTCTCATCCCTCTTTTTGGTTACATTTCATTGGAATCATTAAAAGACGGGCGAGGGAAGGAGCCCAAAAAAAACTGGGAGTGCCATCAAAGGTCCATGCCGACCAGTAAAATGATTAGGCCAAACACAACCAATGCCGCTCGTGCATAGCAGAAAGTACGGTCTAACGTTTTGCAAATGATTATACGTACAGCGTATAGTGTATTTTTTTGTGTGGATATTCTTGTTGAATTTTAAACAAAATTAATTGTAATAAGAATTTTAAAAAACCAAAAAAAAAAAAAACACAAGAAAACGTGTTCGGGCCTTTCTGTCTTGCTCTGCTGTCACTTTTTGTTTTTAAAGTTGTCTGCATTGAAATTTTTTTTTCTTTGGGCGCGACCAGGCCGACCCATTTGGTACCGGCCCACCGGGCATTCGCCCGTTTGACCATATAGCCAGTCCGCCCCCTGCTGAGTTTGAGCCACCAAATTAGAAGTTTCAACTGCCGCAGTTTTGATTATGATGTTTGGCGTCTGACTCCGTCACAGCTGAAAAACTCAAAGGCTTTCTTCTTTTCTGACGTTCTTTTGCTCGAGATCCATGTTCTAGGGGGGGGGGGGTGTTCGTCATGGATATATATTACCTTCAATAACATGGGCTAGAAAACGATAGCGTATTACTCATTTCAAATGTTTCATTATTGAAATCTTGTTTGATCCAGCAATGGAATATAGCAACACTAGTGATGGACAGTAATTTCAAAAATATTTATGCTTTGACTATGAAAATGCTGTCTACAACATCTTTTTTCGAATAGAAATTATATTTTTTTTACAAAATACAAATGCAATGCAATGCATGCAATGATATTAATATTACACTTACTATAAGTGCCCTCTGTATCCGCTGTTAATATGTTTGTGTTCTTAGATAAATCTCCACAACTTTTTAGTTTCTTAAATTAACGCTCCACGATCGTTTCAAGAATCTGTAGATAATACCTTAATTTTAATATTTCCCTTAATTTCTATGCACCCTATACAGTAATATACAAATGTATACCATCTATTGTCCAAGAATATAAAACTTCCGATGAAAAATAGACTAAAAAAGTCCACAATTTCTTATGTCATTCGCACCTCTGAAGGGTTTGAGAACCCCTGCTGTTGAGTGAAATCTATCAAGGAAAGGTAACTCTTAAATTGTCAGTACATCGTTTAATTAAATTCTAACGTGTTAAGATTTGTAATATTAATAGTAGAATAATAATAACAGTTTGTAAAGCTCTATAAGATAAAATTGTTTGTTTGTCATTGTTTCATTGTCTTTTATTTCCTTAATATGGCGACAAATATACACAAGTTGAATAATATAAATTAATAGTATTTACAAATAGTATATTCAAATTGTTAGTATACACCCCAGTTTGTATTTAAAATTTAATTTACGTATATTTGGCGTCATCGGCGTAGCCACAGTAGGGAATTTGGGGCTCAACCCCACCCCCCCTTGCTGGGAATTTAGTGACAGAATTTTTCCTTTGATTTTGTCACTTGCTCCAGCTCAGCCAATAGTTTTTGAGTTTAACCCCCCCCCCTTTAGCGGGAAGGTGAAAAATACCTCTTGAATAGTAAAAAAAAAGGCAAATTATACACTCCAAATTTTATGAATGTAGTCAAAAGGGTTTTGAGTTTAAACTCCCCTCCAGTGGAGATTGAAGCTAAAAAATACCTTTTCAGTATAAAAAAACAAATTACACTCTAAAATCTATGAGCGTAGCCCAAGGGGGGTTTTAAGTTTAAACCCCCCCACCAGCGGGGTTTGAAGCTAAAAAATACATCTTCAATGTAAAAAAAAATGCAAATTACACACTCAAAATGCTATGAGCATTGCTAAAAGGGGGTTTGAGTTTAAACCTCTATAGAGAGTTTGATGCTAAAATACCTCTTCAATATAAAAAAAAATACACACTAAAATTATTTGAGCGTAGCCAAGCCAATTAGGGGTTTTGAGTTTAAACCCGTCTCCTACAGATGGCTTTTTAAAAAATCCCCTTTCAGAGCGTTTTTAGGTGGAAAACTTCTATCTTCAATATTATTCTAAAGCAAACTACAGTTACCAAATTCTATGACCCTAGCTAAATGGGGTTTTGAGATTTTTTAGTTTAAAACCCCCAACAGATGATTTTGACGATAAAACTTCCCTTATCGATATAAAATCTAAAGCAAAGTACAGTCACCTAATTCCAAGAGCGTATTCAAGAGAGGTTACACATTTCTACCAGTGGCCGGGCTCCATTAATAAAGTGCAGTGAATAGTCATCTGCCGAAATTGAAAAACACTTAATGTGGCTCAACAAAGATGGCTAAGACAGATTTTAGGAGTCATTTATAGAGATCGGGTCTAAATCAAGGAAATCCTATGCCGAATTGGGAGTCGACCCCTTAGTAAGATTGTAACAGAGCGTCCCATGGAGTTTGCGGGACATGTTCTCCGACAAAGTGAATTGCGCATAATAAGAGTTGTGATGACATCCTAGTACAACTTGGCTCCACACAATCATGGAGGTCCTCAGAGCAGGTGGGAAGAGGCTCCAGACATTACCAGTGACAGATTTTTGTGGAAACAGCTTGACGGCTAATGCACGTCAAGGCGCGGGAGGGTCTAAGTCAGTAAGAATAGCACATTAGGTTTTTGAAATTAAACTTTATTATAGCAGGAAAATGCACTGTAGATACCTCAGAATATGCATTTGGTTGGCTTTCAATACCAGAAATTGTGCTTGGCGGTGGGGCTTCGCCCCGCTCTGGGGGAGCTCCTGGCGCTCCCCTAGACCCCCTTGCTGGCAATGGCGGGGAGTCTACAATTTTCCCAATAACTTCAGGAAGAACCTATTCTAGGGCACAATAAACGTCTTTCGAAAGAATGAAGGGTCAGAATGTAATAAAGATTATGTACTCGCACACACATACATACATATAAGAAGGAGGCGCGATGGCTGAGTGGTAAAGCGCTTGGCTTCGGACCAGGGGTCCCTGTTTGAATCCTGGTGAAGACAGTGTTTTTTTTATTTTTTCTAGTGTCCATCTGAGTCAACCCAGCTCTATTGGTTACCTGACATAAGTTGAGGAAAAGTAAAGGTCGTTGGTTGTTGTGCTGGCCAAATGACACCCTCGTTAACCGTTTCATCATCTGCTAGATCGCAAGGTCTGAAAGGGGAACTTTACCTCATATCATAATTTCCTTTAGTCTGTAAATTTTCTTATAATGTTTAATTGCAAACATAAAGACAACATTCTAAAGGAACAAAAAAAAAATCAAAAATTTCACAATTTTCTTTATTAATTGCACAGGAAGACGCGACGCACGCTTGTGGAAGTGCAACTACTTTCTTCAGCGTCAGTGGTATAGCTTGGTGAAGTAGTCCGTCCAGTCGTAGGTCTCAGCGTTACAAGGAATGCACTCGCAGGCTCGTATTTCAGGCACGTAGATAATTTGTGTATCTGATGAGGAATCTTCGCTCTCCACCCTCAGCTGAAATAACATACATTCATACTATCAGCGACTTTTATAGGTGACAACAAACATTTCCTAATCAGTAATTCAAGGAGAAGGTAAACCCTGAATCAAGACCTCCGCTGCCTTGCGGCTATACCAAAACACGGGAAAGACTTCGTTGCAAACCCTGTAGAGAAATTAGGAACTAAGAGACCCATAGGAAGATTGTGGAACACTATGTTACAACCTGGCAGAACATGCAGCGCTACTGATGCAAAATGTATCGGATATTCCGTTCCTTTGGTCACATCAGTTTCGTTGAGAGGGGGGTGGGGGGGGGGGAACTGCTGTGTGGGCGACATTATTCCGACCATAAACAATGCCCAGGAGGCGCGTAGTCTGAGCGGTAAAGCGCTTGGCTTCCGAACCGGGGGTCCCGGGTTCGAATCCTGGTGAGGACTGGGATTTTTAATTTCGGGATCTTTGCGCGACTCTGAGTCCACCGTACGTTCAACGAGGGTGTCATGTGGCCAGCACAGCAACCAATCATCTTTACCTTTCCCCAACTAATGTCAGGTACCCATTAAATCCGAAATTAAAAATCTCAGTCCTAATAAGGATTCGAACCCGGGACTGAAATCTTGATACTGCAAGTTTTATTTCCCTTTTCTTTATAAAACAAGATAAATTAGCACTAAGTCATTAATTAATGGACCTCATTCACCGATCGTAGACAAACAACATTTAGCCACGTGATAATATTGATAAAACAATGGAAAAAAAAACGCATCACGTGACAGCCTGTATGGATTGAGTATCACATGAATAAATGTTTGTTTAAGATTGCTGAATAAGGTCCATTGGTTAATTTTCGGGTTGATTTATGTGTTGTCGTCGACAGCAAATAATTGTGCAGTTTCAACGTGATCTTAGAATGGAAACTGGGAGACAAACCGTAGAAAAAAACAACAACTGCCAGACAGACGAAGTTGGTTTCTATTTTCTTAAAAAAAGAGTTCACTATTGTCAACAACTTTTTTTCCCATTGAACTCAGCTTTAAAACTTTAATGATAAAATTTTCAACCATTTAAAATAACACTTTGACTGAAATACAACTATAGATCTAACGCATAGAAATAGTTTCCCTCTTGTTCATACCGTTCTTACACAAATCTAGAAATTCTGATCTGCTGGCGAATACCCAGTAGTGGTAGCGCCGATTAAGTTATAACAGAGTTACCTCTCTGTCAGTTACCCTGGACACTCTACAGCCACAGCAGTCTCGTGCGAACACAGCCAAACTGTGGAAGGAATGAAAGAAATCATATACAGGTACAAATATTAGAAATACCTCCTTAATACAACTAATAGAGACAGTGGCGTAGCTAGGGATTTACCATCATTTTGTGGCTTGACCTCTTTAGGGGCCCCTGCATTGTGACATTCGACATCATGACATGAGATAATGGCGTAATATTTAATATTAAATGTTAAAAAAAAATAAATTCGAACACTTATTTGGCCCATCTCAAGTGGGGGCCCGAAGGAATTTAAAAATTCTCCCCCTTTCCCTCACTCCCCCACCATAGCTACGCCACTGCCATAGAGCGAATGTTTTTCTCTTAATAACTAATGAATATTTGATTTTAAAAAATGAAACAATTTTTACCCCGCCCAGACTCTCCCCTCCCCACGAGAAAGTATCCTGGTTAAGCGAATGTATATATCTAATACACTTTATACTATTCCAATCATAGGTCTCTAGATCGTTGAAACTTTGACTAAAATAATAGAATCACATTGAACTGAACAATAAGGATGCATTATAATAATAATGTGTGTCATTGAAGTCCGAAGATTAATCAGGAATGGAGTATTTTCCGTGGCTACGCAGCCCCAGCTGTGACCTGCATATTTTGCCACAACCGACACAGGCATAACCATTGACGCCATTGTCCGTCGGGACTAAGCCCTATACGCAAAGCGATTTTCACCATTTTGAGCTATTGAAATGAATTTTTATTGGCCAACCTCAGTCGTAGGACGACTCTTTTTCATTTCGCCGAGCACTTTTTCATGTGGCTGAAGAGTCCATTTCTGGAGTGACACTTCGTCCTCATGTAACACAGGTAAATGTGGCATTCGCTTTGGTGGTACAGTGACCAGCCATTTTTCGCTTGGCTCGCTTTTCGTCCAGAGCTTAGGCCAACGCCTTTTCGCTGTCCAGAGCTTTTTGTATTATTTAGGAAAAAAAACAATATTAGCGTTGGTGTAGGCAACATTTAATTGCAATGCCCCTTTAGCATCGAGGGGGTCTCGTTCAGTTCCAATGTATAACTCAGTAGTAACATCTGAAGGGCAGAAGTCAGTCAGACAGTACAGCATTAAGCATTCGTATTTCAGTGTGAATCAAGTTATATCAACATATCCTAATAGGTGTCTTACCTGGACCTAACCATACTGGGCTCTGGAGATATTGTCGTACTATCAACGCAGACACTATACCTTACAGTCAAGCTTTCATATCTGGAATAAAGGCAAATAGAACACAGTCATTACATTGTTAATGTAAAAAAAGTAAAATCAACTCTGTCTGTCTAGTAAAAGTTTGTACACGTTATTTCTCCAACACCCAATCTGGGATGAAGCTGAAATTTCGCACAACTATTTCTTTTACCTGACAACACAAGAATCAATAAAAAAAATAATTTAACTAATTAACAATTGGTAATTAAATATTTTGATTGGTATCTTGAACAAGGTAAAGAAATGGTACTTTACTGAAGTGGTGGTCTTCTTTATTTTAGGCTGCCGTCTGAGGCTAAATGAACACAAACATGAAATAGAAACAATAGATAACTATATATATATATCTTTGCTAGCAGAGTGGTTACCGAGTTGGCCTGATAAGCCTGAGAAGGCTTTAGCCCTCAAGTTTTAATTTAGGTCGTTCCCTTTTTTTAAAAAATAGATTTAAAAAGCGATCACCCAGATGCCCCGTTTTTCCCCTTTCCAACTGGTCCAGACAAACGATAAAATCATTGCGTATTGAGAACGCAAAAAGCATGATATTGCGCTAAACAAAAAGAATTAATAAAAAAAAATATTTTTAATCGCACAGATGTATTAACATTAGTCTAGAGACTAAATCTACAACAAATTTATTAATATGACAAACTAATTGATACTAATTAATATAAGCTTCTGTTGTTGTTGTTTTTTAAGTATATTTTTTTTTTATTTTGTTTATTTTAAAATTTAATTTAGTATCTCTGTTTCTTTTGATATTTGTTATATCTATCAATATTCGAATTGGTATTTCTCTCGAAATCTCTTTTTGGTATTTCTTGCTCGGTATTTCGTTTGTTAGGTCTGTTTCTCTTTACATTTCTTTTAATATTTAATAGTTCTGAGACATTTTGTTTAATTTTTCGCCAGAGAATATTAGGTAATAATGATGGAACATAGGCGACAAAGCTGGCGAACGCATAAAAATCTTAATAATTGTACTATTTTTTTAAAAAAGTAATAATCTGAATTATGCAACTTAAATATAATTAAATATAAAAAAAAATTATTTGGTTCAAACCGAGTATCGAACCCGTGATATAGACGCCTTCAGCAGGCTAAATATATGCAGTTATCACTTCTGCCAGTCGTTTAATGGTTATTTTAGTGATATTATTATTATATGGCCATCTAGATGTCATACTAGACCTAGACTTCTGATTTAGAACTCTTGAAGATCTAGTCTAGTCTAGCCAAATTTACATTTATTTTTTTTTTACTTTGAAAAATTATAACGGTCAAACTAGAGTTTTCCCCCTTGTGGCCAACGAGCTAGTAATTCTTTTCTCAGCGATATACATCAATTGTTAAATTACTAGGAAAATCGTTATAGCCATTTATAAGATCAGCTGTCCAGGTTCCTGGATCAAGGCTCATGGATCCAGGTTCCATAAAGGAGTGACTTGAATAGGGGTATTGTAATAAAACAATCACAAAATATTGATGTTCCCATATAAATATTTATGTCCTAACCCTAACCCAGTGCAGTAAGTTAAGGAAGCTGACACGGTTCGAACTCGGGACCGTTATGATTACAGTCCGAAGGGCATACCGTAAGACCAAACAGCCATCCTACAAATTTTCTTACTATTATAGTAAAAAGCTCAAAGTTCTTTTATAAAACAACAGATTAAAAAAAAACGTTTTTTTCCTTTCATGGTGTACCCTACATTTCATTATAATAAATAAATATTCTTGTGAAAGTTTTACATTTTTTTCTCATATAATTTTATTTCCTCTTGGCCAAACAGTTTAGGCATGAGATAAAGCTGATATTCTTTCCTGGTTAAAACATGCAAAAATAAATGCTATTAATAAATATATAAAATAATTATGTCAGATTCACACAAAGAAAAAGGGGAAGAGAGGGAGAGCCAAAACTTCGAGTGATTCGGTACGTGGACATTCCTAGATGAATAGAGCGTGTCTAATAGAACAAATTGATCTTTTAAAGATGTGCATTCGTTTAAAGGAATAAACATGCCATAAAATGAAATTCTTAGCTCATTATTCATTAACGTACGCAATGTCTCAACAAAGCTCGGTATTAAAACCCTCGTTTTGAGAGTGTCAAACTGTAGACAAATTTTAAAGATTTTTTTTTTCAATTTGAGATGATTAAGTGGTCTTCTTCAGTTGTGGTTCATCCCATAGCAATAAGATAAAAGCCTGGACATTATCTATAGTTGGAGTGATCTAGTCCACAAAGCCGTTCTAGTCAATCAGACAGGGGCGTTCCAATCACATTACACAATGTGTGCCGTTAGCCACATTGGATGGTCTGTCTGTTGAATCTATTTACTCTTTCTCTTCGTAATTATTTTCATAGTTCCGAGAGTATTATTCATTTTACTCATTTGTATTTCACAATCCTGTCCTGATTAAACTTAAACTTTTTTGTTTGATATTAAAAAAAATGTTACATTTTGGTATCGAATAATAGGAGAATAGGCTCTTTTGACACAACACAAACTAAAGTTTATAAATCCAAAAAGCCATTAAGTTTGATGAGGTGCAATCAACGTAGGCATCGCCACTAAGGAGAGAAAGAGTTAAATTACATTTATGTGACTCACCCTGGTAATGACAACTCCCCTTCCAATTCACGTTTGAGGCACGATGCCTTGGCCGTGAAAACATTGGCAGCTAGCATCATCAGGCTGAATGCTGACACGCTCTGAAGACGCTTCATTTATCTGCACTTTTCGAGGGAACAAAGAAATGATAAAGTTTATACAAAATTGCAAAACCAAAATTAGAATTGCATCTCTGACATATATATGTATGTATGTATGTATGTGTATATATATATATATGACCATATATATGTATGTATGTATATATATATATATATATATATATATATATATATATGTATGTATGTATATATATATATGTATGTACGTATATATATGTATGTATATATATATATATATGTATGTATATATATATATGTATGTATATATATATATATATATGTACGGGTACATGTATATAGATATATATATATACATATATATATATATATATATATATACATATATATATATACATACATATATATATATGTATATAGATATATATATATCTATATACATGTACCCGTTTGTATACATGGGCGTAGCCAGGATTCTAGTGTGAGGGGGATTTGGGGGGGGGGGGAAATTATATATAATAATATTGTTATAATCCTGGTGGTGGCACAGACAGGGGTAGCGGTGTGCGTGTAGTCAGCCTACGCAAAACCCAGGCCAGCGCTAGACGAGCGGTCAACCGTGACGAATTACGATGGTCAGCCGAGTCGAGTGTCAACAGGACGGTTAAGGAAGGATCGCCGTCGTGAACAGAGATCAGGAGCGTCACGAGAGTTGTAGTCATCTGACCACCTAGAAACGTCGAGCGGCGTTCTGTCCGGTCGAAGAAGGCCAGTAGGGACCCTATATAAGAGCGGAGGTGTCGCAGTCAAGACGGTGGAGAAAAGGGGCTCATACAGCACGGTGCACGGCAGAAGGTTCACGACAGAAGGTTCACGACAGGGGCTCAGAACACGGTCAACTACAGCACAGTTCAACGGTGTGGTTCTGTACGCAGCATTACGACGGTTCAGTGCGGAGTACTGTCAAGTACAGTTGAGACGACTGGCGTCTTGATCTTGGTCTGCGATCGAGTCCGAAGCAACGAGCCTAGTGTGTGAAGTCAGTCCTGAACTGTTGAACCCAGTGCAAGCCCGGAACAAGACGGAGAGGCAAGTGCAAGAGTTGATACGGCGGAACAGTGTTATCGGAAAGATATTTGTACAGTGTACGTGTTGCCAATTGTACAGTATTGGCTGTTATTTATTCAACTATTAAAGTGTTACGTTACTTTGGAGCCCTGAGTTGTCAAGCTCTTTAAGTTGGTGGTGTATGGTGCAGTTTGCAGAGAGCCTGGATAGTGAGATTCGTAACAATATATATATGTGTGTGTGTACATAATTAATCTTTATTACATTCTGACCCTTCGGAAACGTTTATTGTGCCCTAGAATATGTTCTTCATAGAATTAGTAGAAAACTTGTAGACTCCCCGCCCTTGCTAGCACTGCGAGCTCCCCCAGCTCGGGGCGAAGCCCCGCCGCCGAGCACTATTTCTGGTATTGAAAGCCAACAAAATGCATATTCTTAGGTATCTACAGTGCATTATCTTGTTATTAAAAAGTTTTATTTCAAAAACCTAATCTGCTAATCTTACTGACTTAGACCCTCTCGCGCCGTTCGGCGCATTTTCCGTCAAGCTGTTTCTGCAACTCTTATTATGGGTAATGCATTTTGTCGGAGAACATGTCCCGCAAAACCTCATGCGACGCTCTGTCACAATCTTACTAAGGGTTCGACTTCCAGTTCGGCATATGATTTCTTTGATTTAGACCCGATCTCTATAACTGACTCCTAAAATCTGTCTTATCCATCTTTGTTGAGCCACATTTAGTTTTTTTCATTTTCGGCAGAAGAAAATTCACACTTTATTAATGGAGCCCGGCCACTGATAGAAATTTGTAACCTCTCTTGACTACGCTCTTGGAATTACATTCCTGTATTTCGCTTTAGATTTTATATCGAAAAGGAAAGTTTCATCGTCAAAATCATCTGTTGAGGGGTTTTAAACTAAAAAATCTCTGGAGTTTTTTTGTTTCTTTTTTAATTCAAAACCCCATTTAGCTACGGTCATAGAATTTGGTGACTGTAGTTTGCTTTAAAAAATATTGAAGAGAGAGGTTTTCCACTCAAAACGCTCTGTAGGGGAATTTTAAAATCAAAACCATCTGGAGGGGTTTTAAACTTTAAAGAAAAAGCTATCTGGAGGAGGAGGATTTAAACTCAAAAACCACCTTTGGATACGCTCATAGCATTTTGAGTGCGTAATTTGCTTTTTTTTAATATTGAAGAGGTATTTTTCAGTTTCAAACCCCACTAGCAGGGAGTTTTAAACTCAAACCCCCTTTGGCTACGCTCATGGATTTTATAGTGTGTAATTTTTGTTTTTTTATATTGAATAGGTACTTTTTAGCTTCAAACCCCAAATGGAGGGGGGGGGGGGGGGGGGGGGTAAACTCAAAACCCCTTTGGCTACGCTCATAGAATTGTGAGTGTGTAATTTGCTTTTTTTTTATATTGAGAGGGGGTTTAGCGTAATTTTTGAAGGCGGTTTTAAAGTTAAAATCTTCCTTAGATGTTTTCGTGGAATTTGGGATTGTCGTTTGCATTTTTTTTAGTTTTGTTTATAGAAGAGGGGGATTTAACTGCAAAACCCCTGGTAGGGGGTTTTAAATTCAAAACCCATGTAGGGGGTTTTAAACTCAAAACCCCCTGGTAGAGAGATTTGTATCTCAAAACCCCCTGATAGGGTTTTTTTAAATCTCAAAACCCCTTGGTAGGGGGTTTTCAACTCAAAAGCCCCTTGGCTGTGCTGTGGTAAGTGATGATTTAGTATTAAAATCTCATCTAAAATTAACAAAATGAAAGCAAAAATCAGTCAGCCCATGTGTGCATATATATATATATATGTATACAGTATATACATAATGCTCAATCATCCACATGCATTTCAATCTACATAAACTGTCGCACCGTTGTGACGTCCTTTGTGTAAAGTAGAACAATGTTACACATTTTTTGGGGAATATCTTATCTTATATAATACAGACGTTACTTCAAAAAAGAAGATGATTACGTCCTACGCGTCATGCATTCAGTCATGCATATTAACCAATGGCCTAAATTCTGCCAAGTCACTGGTTTTCCTGGCTAGCCCAGGCAACCTATTCCATGCTCTAATAGCGCCAGGGAAGAAAGAGCATTTGTACAATTTGTCATAGCATATGGAACGATGTAGTCTCATTTATCTTTGTGTCTTTCAGAGTATATTATTTAATTTTGTTTTGTATTCGAAGATTATGGTTCAGTGTTTTATGCATAATTGCGATTTTACTTTTGAGTCTTCTGTCCTGAAGGCTTTCTAAATTTAGTGATTTTACTAAAGGTGTTACTCTAGTCAAATGTGAATACTCGTTTGTTATGAATCTCACTGCTCTATTTTTTGTCTGTTCCAGTTTCTTAATGTTTTCTTGAGTTGAGGGGTCCCTAACCAAGGTTAAATAACATTTTAGTTTTATGTTATATAAATCAAATAAGAACAGAGTAAGTTGGATTATCTTTGTAATAAAAATCTTCAAGTAATTAACCTTCTGAAATAAACTAATTTAAACAGACTGTTTCCAACGCAGAATGACACACCTCTTTATTTTTCTCGCTCACACACACACATGAACACATCCTTTTACAGAGTAATATAAAGATGACTTCCAGTGTAAGAGCTTCACATACACAATTAAAAGAAATGTATTGAAAAACATTTTTTAGACATCAAGATAACTTAGATCGGTGTTTCCCAAACTGTGCTCCGCGGAACAAACCAATGCAAGTAACAATATAACATAGTCTAAAGTATCATAAAATGATATTAATTTTCTAGTGAATAAAAACAAATGAGAAGATCAATGGATGAATAAATACAATTTGTGTTTCGTGTACTACATTAAAAACAATTTTTCGACTGAAAATAAAATAGCAAGTTTTAGTTGTAATTGCATGTTCTTTGAACAGATATAAAAAGTAAGTATTTTAATGTCGTAAATCATTCCCATAGCTGGATAAAATATCAGCCAACAAAATTGTTAGTGCCAGAAATGTACTCAACATCAAAGTGATAGCTCTGTAAAAAAAAAAGTGCCCACCTCTATAACTTGTAAATATATAATTTCTTCTTTTGTAGAACTAAGAAAGATTTAAGATCACGTTTAACAACAAACTAACAAGTAGAAATCTCTCAAATCTCTCAATCGTCAATACAGCTGCCAAGCATTCCAATTCCACAATGGGATCATTCTTTTCAGTTTTATTGAGCTTTCTACTGGTATACTGTATAGCAGGGCTCCGCGAGACGACAGTAGAGGATCCGCAGAAACATGTCAATTGCATACAATTAAAAAAAATTCTTCGCTAAAAACTAGTTTATCCAAGCAGATAATTTGAATAATAATCAGCTCGACACTTACTAATGTTTAATTTTTCGAACTATTCTATGACTTTGTATTTGACGCAGCTTGGCAATTCAACAATCCATAGTTATTTGTCCTGAGATCGAATTTTATTTTGCGCATGAATATCAAATTTACTTATTTCTCAAGTTTATCCACGTCGCTCTTTCAATTTCGTTTAACACGCCATGTAAAGATGTAGGTCAAGCCTCGTTTTGAAGTTTCCATACGGCGACTCCACGACACACTGACAGTAATCTAGTTATTAAACGTATATATTTGAAGATGACCTACTCAGTCAATGGTCATTCGTGCTTGTTACTTTTTTGTTTTCGCACGTCCATCTTACCAACTAGTTCCGAAAAGAAGAAGAACAGCTGAATTGTCTAGTGACACAAGTGTTGGACTTAAATGTCAAGGAAAGAATGTAGGCTTTGAGTTAAGGAAGTACTGACTGTGCTGCTCCCGTTTGCAACACCCTGTCTGTTGAACGATCGTTCTCAGCTCATGATGTGATGAGATTTAAGTTAAGATCAAGTCCCCCAGGAGTAACAACATTCTAGTTGTGCCTATTCAACATCTGACTAAGGAAAGACTTTTTCTGGTGACAAAGTAAGTCCACAGATCTCATTAGTTTCTGTTATTAGTAGAGTATACTCTAATTTAATTGTATTAGCCCTGTATTTAAAGGTATTAAAATGTAATAATTTAATAGTTAAAATGTTTAAAACTGAAAGGTACCCACAAAATTAATAGTTTTATTCTATATTATTAATAAACTATATTATATTATAGTAGTTAATCAGTATCAAACAATTAAGTTGTATGACTCATTTGATAAGTGTCATAAATTCAAGTTCTACTCATAAACTTATATAAACTACTCTAGACTGGACATGGAGATTTTTTAGCACTACAAAAAATGTCGTGAAAATTTTTTTTAGAAAGTTGGATCAAGGCGTTGTTTTGTAAAGTAGTTAAAAGAAGTAAAGTTGTTGGTTTTTTTTTCCATTAATTTTTAGATCTAGATCTAATAATTGAACATGAAAAATAAGAGTACTCTCGAATCATAATTATTATTTTGCAATTTTTAGATACATAATCTAGAAAGATTTAGGTAATCAATCCCGGAGGAAAATCCAGCTAGCCCTCCAGTGGAAACGTCTAGTGGTGGAAACTAGATAGGCTAAGTACGTGTAGAGAATCAGGCCCGGCCGGGCTTCCCTGAGTGAGCTTTTTGTTTTTTATTCTCTCACTCGGGGTTGGGATGGAAAGAACGCCCGGAACCCAGTCCAAAAAGTCCGCCACGCCGTTCCACAAGGGGGCCGTCATCAGTGTCCCGTAAGCTGGAGTGGCAGTCCTTGCACGGAACAGTGGCGGTTACAGTATAGGAATATGATACAAGCTCCTCTCAATTAGCACAGTTCTCGGCCACTTGTAGCGAGTGGGGCCCAGGAACGGGGACGGTGCGCTGTGTACACGGCACGGCCCGGTCTGGCCCAGTCAATCGATACGGCTGTCTTCCGCTGGGAGCCCTCAGACAGGACAGGAGTGAAGAGCCCCACGTCCAGGCCTGATAGTTAGATAAAAGCCTTTTCTAACCGCCAATGGGATAATGGCGCCTACGGCGCTGACGCCCTTCTGGACTTCACTGAAGGTAATTAATCTATTTTAATGTACATAAGATGATTTAAATCGACATGAATTAATTCGATCTAGGGTTTTTGAAACATTATCTCAATGGAAATGGCTTTGTATATTTGCGTCAATATCCGAGAAATGATTTTGCATTATTTCTAAACTTTGAAAACTAAAGATCATTACTAAGACAGAAAAGATTGATTGGGGCGACTCTCCCTAGAGCTTAAAAAAGAGTTTACGTTCATAAATATCTCTCTATATTTATAGGTCTGTAAATCGATCAGTCGCGAATAAGAATTTATTTCCGGTTTCCATTCTAGATATAATATATGTCTATGGTTCTACTATTCTAATAGCATATGTTCGCCACAATACGTACGTGCTGAAGAGTATATCTTCTCTTTCCCTACGCCTCTTCGTCTCTATGCATGCTTGCAATGAAACTTATACTGCATACGAGGATTAAGGCTTAATACAATAATTATTTAGCATTAAACATTTTAATTGTATTTATGCTTTTCTTGCTGTTTGCTAAGCAGGCTTTAGTCCATTGACTGTTGAATGACCCTTTATTATTGGCTGTCTCTAGTTAATGTTGCTTTGATGTGATCACAGAGAAATAATCTGTTTGATAAAGTTGGTTTCAGATAAAGAAGTTTACACCTGTGGCTAGGCTATTATTATTTCGCAGACAAATTAGGTTGCGTCGGAAGGGGGGGGGGGGTCCGCTAATATTGTTTTGCTTTTATAAGGGTCCCAGATCTGAAAAAGTTTGAGAACCTCTGAGCTAGATATTTATATAATTTTTACAAAGCTAATATCAACTCACTCTGTCTGCGTGGTAAAACGTTTGTACACGTTATGTCTCCCCCACCCAATCTCGTATCAAGCTAAAATGTTGCACAATTATTTCTTTTACCTGACAACACAAGAAGCAATTTAAAAAGTTAATCAGTTAGTTAACTAACTATTGGCAACTATTGGTAATTAGTTTTTGTGTTTGGTATATCGAACAAGGGAAAGAATTGTACTTTACTGAAGTGGTGGTATAAGCTGAATTCGCCTCTCTAAATAAAATACAATCATCTTTTTTAGTCGCAAATAATGCATTAGCAGAGTGGTTAGCACGTCAGCTCGAGGAGGCGTGAGGTGCGAGTCCGAAATCAGGTAAGTCCCTCTTTTTTAAAAATGTTTTTGGAAAGCGATGATGTTAAAATTCCCCCAGATCTCCCTTTCTTTCTCTTCCCTCCACAGTTACCCAACTAGTCCAGGTCAGTGATAGAGAGAAAGCCAAAAGCATGAAATATCGCTACACAAAAACAATGGGTAAAATACTATTACTCGCACAGATTTATTGTTGTTGGTCTATACAAATTTAATGACATGACTGATACAAACTAATTGATACAATTAGACTTCGTATAAGTTACACTTAATATAAGCTTTATTTTTTCTTTTTAAAGTTTTTCTTGCTGTTTTTGTTCTGTATGCTTGGTGTATAAAAATAAAAAATTAATAAGTGAAATATTCATGAAAATTGTACATTTAAAAACATAACTGTGTGCTTGCTACTCTCTACATTAATAATTCAAGGTATGAAGGATGGAAGTTCGATTTACATTCCTAGATATTAGACTTAAGACTACAAATATTTAGTTTTAAGTTTGACTGAAAAGTACTATTAAAATAAAATTCCAAGAGTACTGTATCACTATGGCATGGAAAACGAATGATACGAGCGACATTGAGTGCCAGTTGCAGGACACACATGTGAAATTTAGAAGAGCCTTTGCCAAAGACAATTTAAGTAAACATACACACCCGATGTAATCGGTTTTGTCTGCATTAGATGTGACAAATTATGTATGTCGCAACTGGGTTTTCGTGGTCATCCATAATCTTGGGAATCTAAGGTACATTCTTACACCTCCGTATATATTGTAACCTACTAAAACATCTCTTTTACAGATCTGTTTCAAGTTGTCTTTTAGGTATTGCACAGCTAATTAAAATAAAAATAAACTAGAGTAAACGCATTTTAAAATTATGCCTATCTTAGTAGACATTTTTTTGCAAATTTCCAAGAAAAAAAAATACAAAATTCACACGTGCTTAAAAACCGTTATTATGAAGTAATTGAATACACTAGCTTACCTCGTGTGACGACTGATTTCAACTATCTGAAAAGGTCCGTCGACCCCCAGCAACTAACAAAAGAAATGTCACAAAATTGTCATTTATATCGAATAACGGTAGCGCCCCACTTGCCTCTCACACAACTAAATGACTTTTCCAATCCATTTTTTTTTTTTGTTGGTTACTTTGCAATGTGGTACCCTGATTTTATGCCATGTGCCCTTTTTAAACATGAAATGGTGAACTGGGGAACAAGGGTAACCTGACACACACCGATTATCTTCCCCTGACAGACTAGATGTAGAAAAAAACAACAACAAACGATTCACTTCATGTTGGGGGGGGGGGGAGGGGGGTGGTGACACCTTCCCATAGTCGTTTCTTTTTCTGGTCAGCGTGGTGGCTATTGTTTTCAATAACACCATCGGGAAAGTTAGATGACCACATGACCACGTGACCACTTTTAGACTTTTTGATGAACATTGTCCGTGGTCGGGGGAGGTGACAGACTTTAGGAAGGTATTTCTGTGCCCATAACGTTTACAATGGTTCTATCAGTGTTGGGCTTGGACGTCCGCAATGGTTCTTACAATGTTGAGCTTGGCAGTCTATAATATTTCTGTCAGTGTTTCGCTAGGAAGTCGACATAGCTCAGACAGTGTTGAGCTTGTGTGTTGCACTGTGCAATGGTTGTTACAGTGTTTGGCTGCATCGGCACAACAGACTTGCATTGTTCTTACAGTGTTTGGCTGCATCGGCACAACAGACTTGAATGGTTCTTACAGTGTTTGGCTGCATCGGCACAATAGACTTGCATTGTTCTTACAGTGTTTGGCTGCATCGGCACAACAGACTTGCATTGTTCTTACAGTGTTTGGCTGCATCGGCACAACAGACTTGCATTGTTCTTACAGTGTTTGGCTGCATCGGCACAACAGACTTGCATTGTTCTTACAGTGTTTGGCTGCATCGGCACAACAGACTTGCATTGTTCTTACAGTGTTTGGCTGCATCGGCACAACAGACTTGCATTGTTCTTACAGTGTTTGGCTGCATCGGCACAACAGACTTGCATTGTTCTTACAGTGTTTGGCTGCATCGGCACAACAGACTTGCATTGTTCTTACAGTGTTTGGCTGCATCGGCACAACAGACTTGAATGGTTCTTACAGTGTTTGGCTGCATCGGCACAACAGACTTGCATTGTTCTTACAGTGTTTGGCTGCATCGGCACAACAGACTTGCATTGTTCTTACAGTGTTTGGCTGCATCGGCACAACAGACTTGCATTGTTCTTACAGTGTTTGGCTGCATCGGCACAACAGACTTGCATTGTTCTTACAGTATTTGGCTGCATCGGCACAATAGACTTGCATTGTTCTTACAGTGTTTGGCTGCATCGGCACAACAGACTTGCATTGTTCTTACAGTGTTTGGCTGCATCGGCACAACAGACTTGCATTGTTCTTACAGTGTTTGGCTGCATCGGCACAACAGACTTGCATTGTTCTTACAGTGTTTGGCTGCATCGGCACAACAGACTTGCATTGTTCTTACAGTGTTTGGCTGCATCGGCACAACAGACTTGCATTGTTCTTACAGTGTTTGGCTGCATCGGCACAACAGACTTGAATGGTTCTTACAGTGTTTGGCTGCATCGGCACAACAGACTTGAATGGTTCTTACAGTGTTTGGCTGCATCGGCACAACAGACTTGCATTGTTCTTACAGTGTTTGGCTGCATCGGCACAACAGACTTGCATTGTTCTTACAGTGTTTGGCTGCATCGGCACAACAGACTTGCATTGTTCTTACAGTATTTGGCTGCATCGGCACAATAGACTTGCATTGTTCTTACAGTGTTTGGCTGCATCGGCACAACAGACTTGCATTGTTTTTACAGTGTTTGGCTGCATCGGCACAACAGACTTGCATTGTTCTTACAGTGTTTGGCTGCATCGGCACAACAGACTTGCATTGTTCTTACAGTGTTTGGCTGCATCGGCACAACAGACTTGCATTGTTCTTACAGTGTTTGGCTGCATCGGCACAACAGACTTGCATTGTTCTTACAGTGTTTGGCTGCATCGGCACAATAGACTTGAATTGTTCTTACAGTGTTTGGCTGCATCGGCACAACAGACTTGCATTGTTCTTACAGTGTTTGGCTGCATCGGCACAACAGACTTGAATGGTTCTTACAGTGTTTGGCTGCATGGTCACAGCTGTCGTGAATGGTTCTTACTGTGTTATGCAAGCATTCTAGCAGCTCATTTTGGGGGGGGGGGGGGGGGGGGAACAAATTTAGCGTTTAAAATAATGATAACTGAGTATAAAATGATAACATCATTTAGAAACTGCAAGCTGGTTTACACCGACTACTTACTGCCAATCAAAATCTGACTTTTCAATTCTGTTTTCTTCTTTACTGATGGTCCTTGTAATAAGACCACTATGATACTAAATCGAGTTTAAATCAAACCATGCGTGTCAATCAAGGTACGATTAATTTCGAATATTTAGTTCTATCATTTCTTGATCGGCAAAAAAATTTTATGCAACATTAAAAATCCTTTACATCTATTATTTTTCACGTAATTAAATTGTAATAAATAAAGTGTCCCTATTCCGATAATTACATGTCCAGCACTTTTAGTCGTAAACAAGGAAATATTGCTGATTTAAAAACAAGCAGAACTACGGAACAATAAAATAAAAATATAAATATTCAATGTATATATATATATATATATATATACATATATGTATATATATATATATATATATATATATATATATATATATATATATATATATATATATATATATATATATATATATATATCGTTATTCAGAAAAAAAAGTTTTGTTAATATTTTCAGTTTTTAAAAGTCCTTTGTTCGATACATTTTACAGTTTGGTTATGCTCTGTAGGAAATTTTCATCTTTGTTGAATTGATCTTTTGAAAAACATCGAGAGAAAGGAAACGTTCCGAAAGTTGGAAAAAAAAAAGTAAAGGGAGAAAACTCCTACTACTATCTTTTCTCCGCAGTGACTTCTCCTCGGGCTCACTATAGTTAGATGACTATGTCTTCAACCACAAAAAATGACAAACTTGGCAGCTGTTTTCCAAACATAGTGACCTTTACAGTTGAGGTGGGAGCCAGATGTGACGTCCACTTTTAGGAGGGACGCAAATTTTCAGACACTGGATTCCGCGACTGAAATATCAACGACTGGAGTAAGAAAAAAAAGTCTGGGAAATCGAGTTGGCTAAAAGAACAAGGATTAGTCCCTCTGTGGTTTAAACCTCTAGTTTGAGTTGTTGACAATAACTGTACATTTTTAGAATAGTTCTTGATTTGGTGTTTATTGGTGAGATAATTATGAGGTAACAATAGTAAATAGTAAATGTGTTTAGTAACGAGAGAATTTAGAGTTTTCCATGAAATCTGTTTGTGGTTGGACCTTTTACTTTATTGCTAACGTTTAGATAGTATGCAAGTGAAAAAGAGGCGGGGATATAATTTTTTTTTATGATTTGTTACAAAAGGGAGCTGGGTCGGAAGATCTGTTACGTAGCAAAACAAACAAAAAAATGAAATAACCCACCTTTTTTTTTTAGATCATTTTGTCATTTTAACTCTAGTGTTTATGTTTTTTATGTTATCACAGCTTCTAGAGCAGGGATGTCAAACTCATTAAGGTGTAAGGGCCACATAGAAAACTTATTATGACCTGAGGGGCCGCAGCAAAAAAAATCAGTTGCAAAACAGCCTACTAGTTTTTTTTTTGTAAATTAGAAATAATGCAATAGAATACAATATTTATTGGCATACCTGTCTCTTAGCTAAATTTGTAGTACTATTGGCTAATTAAAAAATACTTTTGATAACGCATTATTTTCTTTGTCCTGATGCTTGACATCTTTTCTGGGATACCATTTTATTAATGTCCGGTTGAAATTTGTTTGCCACTGACGCTTTCATCACAGATGACAAAATTTTGATCAGATAATCTTGAACGGTGAGGTGTTTTTGTAGCTTTTATTATGGAAATGAACTGCTCATAGAGACCAGTGCATGCAAACATAGCTAGATTTCTGGCTGCAAATTTCCGCAATTCAACATGCCATTCAGGGTAAATAACTGTACAATTTCGGCACAGCCATTTCAATATACTTCGATTTCAACTAAGATTCTGACTGCTATTCTATCAGCTCTAGTTGCACATTTCCAGCAGCATTTTCAGAATCAAATGAGAATGGAGATACAAAACACGAAAATTCTTGCACTTATGTAACGAAGTCACGAAAACGGCCATTGAAAGCATCTACTAACGCTGCCAGGTGTAGGACTTATTTACCAAATGTTGTAGCCGTATTTAATCTTTTGAGTTCCTGACACGTTGAGAAGTGAACAAGATTTCCTCTTCATATTTGATTTATCCACAGTCACATGATTACACGCAGTTGTGACAATTTTGTCCTTACTTTGAAGTTTCAAATTATAGTATTGTAGGTGACCAGTGGGATCAACTGCTAATGCCAAATCCTGAACACATTCGTCAGTTTGGAAATGTTCAACAGGTTCAACTTTCATGTTCAGAAACAATACGGTTTCCTCACGCAGTGCAAACAATCTCTTCAATATTATATGTCATGAGAGCCAGTGGACTTCTGTGTTGTAGGGAACACAATCAAATACGTGTCCAATGTTATCCAGAAACATTAAAAATTGGCGAGCATTAAAACCACGGGCACGAATAAAATTGAGAAGCGACTGAAAACGGTCTTATGACATGTTGAAACTGTAATTGCTGTGCACAGAATGTTTCTTGGTGAATGATGCACTGAAAATGAGCAAATTTAAAATTATCATCAGTCTCTCTTATTTTTGCAAGTAACTTTGTATCAAAACCATTTCATTTCATGGTTGGTGCGCCATACATTGTTAGACTAGCTATCTTTACCAAAGATAAATTGTACTGCATTATCACCTCCTGTCATTTCTCAAAAACATCCTCGCTTGTTGTGGTGTTATGCATAGAACAGTAATCAAGTAGTTCCTCGTGTATGTCAAAATTCCTGTCACAGGTCCTTATGAATACAACTAACTGTGCTACAGCCTTTACATTAATTGACTCATAGAGAGCCAATAAAATTAATTCAAAATCAGCTATTTTGTTCTTTAATTGTTCACGCAATCTGACTGATATGTCATTTATTCTATCTGCCACAGTGTCACTAGTTAACGCTATTTCTTTGAATGCTTTCACCTTTTCTGGAAAAATTACTTCGGCTCTAACGATACACTCCTTCATAAAATCCCCTTCACTAAATGATTTGCAATGGCTTACAATGAAGTTTGACAATATGTAGCTTGTTTTCACTACAGACTCGTCCTCGTTGTTCAGTTTAGCAAATACTATTTTTCAATTCAAGTAGCTTGTCATCTCTTGTTCTCCAGCGTAATAGTTTAACATTATTTTTATAATTTTTTTAGGTGGCCACGGGGTCCGCATGCAAGGTGGTCGTGCGCCGCATGTGGCCCCCGAACACCCAGTTTGACATGCCTGTTCTAGAGCATACATTTAAAGTGCTTTATACATTTCAATTATTATTATTAGTAGGTGTAGACCGTACAGTGGCCCCTTTACTTTCACAGGTCCCACTTTCACGAAGAGCTATACCACCGGTTTTCAAAAATATATTAATGAAAAATATGCCGCGTTTTATTTTAACATCACGGGTTTTCCGGTGGCCGCCTAATGTATATTTACAATACTGGGTGAAAATAACTGAATACGTCATCAATACGCCGAATGATTCAGTAGGCCTACTTGTCCCATCACTTTCAAAGATACTTGAATGAATAATGTAATTTGGGAAAATGATAACTAATAAATAAGTTGTTTCTAAAATTGAATTTTCTTGTTATTTTACTATAGCGCGGGGGTGTCGCAACTATTTTAGTTGCATAGTAAATATGTTCTCAATTTAATAGCGCCGTTTTCATCAATAGGTGATGACTTCATTTGCGTTATTTCGTTCTTGTGTACTATTGTTCTCTGCCCTTGTCGCTTCGGCGTAAATTTGCTTATGACGTCAATTTTTTCTTCTTGGTCGGTTGGTACATTCACTCCATCTTTGTGCTGTAGAGCCAAGCTGTATCTTTTGAGTTCTTAAATGTGTCTTCGTTATTGGATAGCCTTAGCGTTGGCCATGGTATGTATTCTTGTAGGATTATTTGACCCCTGTTTAGGGTGAGTTTTATTTCATATTGTAAAGTTATTTCTATATGGATTCGGTCGTATTCGTATTTTGTAATTAGATTAGAAGATTAGAGGATTAGAAGAATCTGTTATTTGTCTATTTATAGGGTCTCAGGTTTCAGGACTCAGGTTTCAGGACTGAGGTTTTGTTTCAAGTTCTAGATTGCAGATTCTAGATTTCTATATTCAGACTTGATGTAACATTGTGATGTTATGAGTTTTGGTGCTACTCTGAACTTTGATTCTTCATCTTGGATGAACATTCGTCTTGGCTAGAAAACACTTAAGATACCTTGAACAGTTTACTGAATTGAATGTCCTATTACAGATTCTTTGTAATGAAATGAATTATTGTGAGAACACTACTATTGGATACCATATCACAAGGTGGTTATCAACGTATTTGATATATTAATTCAGCACTTAATGGAACTAGACTGATTTAGTAATTTCTCATATCATACTTTATGTACTTTTATTCATTTATCATTACCATTTATTTGTATAAATTTCATTGGATTAAATTTATAGTTTAATGATAGTTCAACAGCGCTATGGAAACTACAAGAAGTAATGGTTGTGGACTATCCATGATGGTTTTTGTTTTTTCAAAATAGTTTTTATTTTATTGGGGGGGGGGGGGGGTGTCTATGAACTAGTTTTGTGTTTTGCGCGATTTGCGGTCAAGAATGTTGCGCGTGGAAGACGTCGTACCTTAGTTTCCTTGACTTCCTCTAGCTAATGATTCTTTCTGTCACTACACTGTGTCCACTGCTTCCACGTTGGCATGGCTACGGTGTTTAAGATGGGGGCAGTACTGTCAACTATTGAGCCCGACTTTGGAGCCGTGATTGAGCCAAGTCTTGGGCATGTTGAGCCAAGCCTTGATTAATTTAAAGAAATGTGTAGTGTTGAAACCCCGCTTCATTATATCATTCCTTAGCTTAACATGTAAAACCCACCTTGACAGTGGTCTAGTAAAAGATTTTTTAGACAGTGGACAAAACAATCAAGATTAAAGACGTCAAAAACTTTACTGTTATATTTTTGACATTTCTCTTAGCATTAATGATTGGAAACAATGATCGCTGTTTGTGTAATTATTGGGTATTGATATTATATGAATGATAAAAGATTTTTACAGTACTGTAATACTACGATATTTTCAAAGCAAATAGTAACACACTAATACCAATGTAGGCACTTTTATTAAAAACAAAATAGCACAATGTAACAATAATGTAACAAGTTAATAATATAATGCCATCGAAAAAAAGGATAAAGTTTTAATGATTAAAGTATAATGAAAGTTACAATATAAGGCTTCGTTGTAATAAATGGTGATAAAGAGATTGAAATGAATAAGGCAAGTCAAATAACATCAATCTAACGAGACCTGATTAACATTAGCAAGGAAAAGAAAAAGTGGACATGTGTATGAAGGCATCAGCAAATTCTATACTTGTTTTCAGTATAAGGCTAGGATGGAAGTAGCAAAGCGTTATGGAGCATACAATCCTGTAGTCAAGTTGCATTCACTTCAGAAGTCAGGAAATGAAGGTATGATTCGACCCCCATTTGTTAAGTTTACTTTGTAACCATGACAACTGATTTGACTACGTGAACTTTCAATTTGGACGTTCTTTTATAAATAAGATTTGAATTAATTTCTAGCCTAAGCCTTCTGTGATAAAAGTCTATGGATTTCGGCGAACATGGTTTGATCAGAGAGCCTACTAGGCAGCAATGTATATATATATATTGGAAAGATTGTATTTAACACTTGGCCTACTATAGTGAATCATATAGACCAAATCAAACATTTACTTCCACTATTGAGGTAGTTAAAAAGTCAATGTATTTTATGATTGTTGACTGTTTATGTAGGTGTGTTGTACCATTGTCTTATACCTTTAAAGACAATGAATGTAGCTAAACTAATTCATGTTTTATAAATGATCATTTACAATAATGTGTGCGTCATGGTGTGTCACGAACAGGTTTATTTCACACAAAAAAAGAAGAAAAAATTGATTGTTAATATCACGTCTAACAAGAAGTGAAGATTTAAAAAAAAAAGTAGAAGACTGGCTTAATTGTCTGAACATCTCATTTCAAAGAGTCTCTAATTAAATTTAGAAATAATTTAAAATATTTGTGAGATTCAAACTTCAAATAAAAAATGTTGCTTAGAAATCAGAAAATTACTGAAATGAAAAGAGCATGAATTTAAAAACTATATTGAAAATAACAAGTTATTGCTGACGTTCAAGACGCTAACATGAACTACGAAATAGCCAGATGCAATGTACGAAATAGCCAGACACAATGTACGATCTTCAATTGTAATGCATACTGGTTGGATACAGTCTGTAATACATGTCTTACAATAGATATAGCATTATGAGAACAAAAAAGACATAATGAATCCATGAACATAAAATCTAAAAACAAGAAAACTATCAAAAATACGTTGACAAAACAACAAAACTTTGATTTAGCGTGTCGTTGTATCAAATGTTTGTAACAGTCATGTAAGTAAATGTGTAATACATCTAGACTAATAGTAATAAATCTGTGCACTCTGGTACGTTTGGTTTTCTCAATACGCTGGGATCCTATCACTTGTCTGGACCAGTTGGAAAAGGGGTGAGGGAAGTTGGGAATAGAATATGTGTGATCCCATTGAAATACTTAGTACAAAACTTGTTGTAACGACTTGAATTCAAACTCGTTGGCTCATGCCTATCTAATGCTCCTCAATCCAACAAGCTAACCACTCCTCTATGAAACTTCAAGTTTTTATAATTACATAGTGTTAGTTTCAAACTTTAAAGTGGCCGCCTATTTCTTTCTTTCAAAGTGGCCGCCTATTTCTTTTTACATACTTTAAAAAATCAAGTACAATTTCTTTGCCCTTTTCGATATCCACCAACATGATTAATTGCCAAAGGTTAATGAGCTAATTCGTGTTTTTTTTAATTGATTCTTGTGTTGGTAAAAGAAATAATTGTGCGAAATTTCAGCTTAATCCGAAATTGGTTATGCGAGAAATAACACTACAAACTTTTTACCAGACAGTATTCACATTTCTCTGAAATTGCTTTGAAACAGCTGTATATGATTTTTAAAAGGTGTTTTCTTTTTGGTCTGAATGTGGGAGAATGATTGGCTGTGGCTCGAAGGGGTGACGTTCTTTTGTTTTGCTCCATCTCTCGACATGGTACACATTGTGTGCACGTTAGTTCTCCCAACTCCCATTCAGGGGTCAAGTTCACATTTATTTTACCTATCAAAGTTTAAATCAGTATAAAAACATTAACTGATTAATTATTGGTAATTTATTTTTTCGTTTGATATTGAAAAGTGGAAATAAACTCTATAGTTGTAAATATGGAGATCTTCCCCTAAGATATGCATATTTTTTTAAAAAGTATTTTTGTATTTTGCTTTATTATTGCTGCTGTTTAATTCTCAATCTGCCACAAAACGATATATAGTATGTAAATACCAACTGCACTGATACACTGCTCCCTGGGCCAGATTTACACATAGTGTAGGCAACACAAGCTATAGCTTAAGGCCTCTATCAGACTTTTAGCTCTGGCATTTAATCTCTGGATAAAGCTTAGAGCCCTTAAAGTCTAAATACGGCACCAATGCCCTTTGTAATTGCGCATTTAACTTTGGTGGAAGAGACATCTACAGTACTGTCAAGTCTTTACAGATGTGTAATAAGTTTGTAGTCGTTAGTGTTTGTGCATGTCTGTAAGTGTGTTTATGCGTGTATACATGTGGGTGTGTATCTGTGTATGTGCGTGCTTCTTACACGAGATAAATTCAACTTTAAGTAGATAGATACTTGTCGCAGTGCACATCCTTTCATGGTGACAATAGGTATATACATTTGTCTAAGTTCATTAAATTGGAACACCTAGTGGGCCTAGTGGTAGACCCCAACCCCTCCCAGTATCCACTCTTTTTCTATATCAGCAGCTCACTTTTCTGATCAAGTTACCTCCATTTATATCTAAAAAAAAAAAGGAATGGATACACAATTTTAAAAAGTCTAGCTTACGTTAGTTACAGAAAGTAGAAATACGTGACGTCACATCTTCTCTACCATGCTCCCGTCAAACGAGGTAACTGAAGCGGCAGAGTTCTCGTCACGTGACAATGACGTCATGGATTAAAAAGTACTGTAGAAAATGCTTGTTATTGTTTCTTTTTTTTCTTTTCTATTTCCAGCTGTGTTAAGAAAGGACGTCACCGCCCGTATTGATGACGATGGTGGGGTCGTTGAGGCAATCGTAGATGGGGTTCTCAATGCCCATGGCGTCGTCAAACTTGACCGTCTCGTCCCCGGGAGCTGCGAAGGCTATGGTGTAGAAGTCGGAGGGGTTGTTGTCCTCGATCAGCCGGTTGTGACGTGGCTTGTACTTGTAGCGTCTGAAGAAGTTTCGAGAATGTAAAAACAAAAGGTGATTAAAAGAAATGGATGAAATTTTTGTTGGAATGGTTTTTATCAGAAGAAATAGTTTTAAAGTTGTTGTTTTTTTTAAATGTCTCAACGTATTTCTGACTAGATTTTCATTTCATCCTCACTTTAAGTGAATTTTAACTATGCTCTAATATGCCCTCTTTTTGAAAATGGGGCGTGATTAAAACTAATAAGGTTTATGGCCGTTTTCTGCTACGCTTATTTGTATTCTTATGCAAATTTTCACAACCATAACAACTAGAGATAAAAGAAATGGATCAATCAAAGTGGTTTGAATCTTAATATTGTTGTGTACCGGACGGTGGCACAGATGGGGGTAGTGGTGTGAGTGTAGACAACCGACGCAAATCGCCCCAGGCCAGCGCTAGATGAGCGGTCAACCGTGACGAGTTACGACGGTCAGCCGAAACGAGTGTCAACATGAAGGTTCGAGTAGGATCGGCGTCGTGAACAGCGCTCAGGAGCGTCACGAGGGATGTAGTCATATGACCACCCAGAATGGTCGAGCGACGTTCTGCCCTGTTCTAGAAGCCAGCAGGGACCCTATATAAAGAGTGGAGGTGTCGCAGTTAAGACGGTCTACAAGAGAAGGTTCACGGCAGGAGTTCAGAACACGATCGACTACAGCACAGTTCAACGGTGTGGTTCTGTACGCAGCATTACGACGGTTCAGTGCGGAGTACTGTCGACACAGTTGAGACGACTGGCGACTTGATCTTGGTCTGCGATCGAGTCCGACACAACGAGCGTAGTGTGTGAAGTCAGTCCTGAACTGTTGAACCCAGTGCAAGCCCGGAACAAGACGGAGAGGCCAGTGCAAGAGTTGTTACGGCGGAACGGTGTTATCGGAGAGATATTTGTACAGTGTACGTGTTGCCAATTGTACAGTATTGGCTGTTATTTATTAAACTATTAAAGCGTCAAGTTACTTTGGAGCCCTAAGTTGTCAAGTTCTTTAAGTTGGTGGTGTATGGTTCAGTTTGCAGAGAGCCTGGATATTGAGATTCGTAACAATATCGTTCAGTGATATGTACTAAAAAATGCTGGTTAAGTACCTTGATAAAAAAATAATAATGCAACAAAATATGATTGTAGCAATAGACTAGACTTACTAAGTTCGTACTTTTTAGATTCTTGAAATAAAAATCAAATAAAATAAAATTATCTCTACCCAAACAATGGACCATAGTAGAGTTATTCAAATACGTAAGTTAAATGTCCCTTTCAGACCTTGCGATATATGGGCAGAATATCGTAAGGTCATCTGCTTCTTTGTCTAACGGTTGACGAAGGTGTCTTATGGCCAGCATAACAACCAACCGCCTTTACTTTCACCAACCAACCGCCTTTACTTTCACCAACCAAAGCCTTTACTTTCACCAACCAACCGCCTTTACTTTCACCAACCAAAGCCTTTACTTTCACCAACCAACCGCCTTTACTTTCACCAACCAACCACCTTTACTTTTACCAACCAAAGCCTTAACTTTCACCAACCAACCGCCTTTACTTTCACCAACCAAAGCCTTTACTTTCACCAACCAAAGCCTTTACTTTCACCAACCAACCGCCTTTACTTTCACCAACCAACCGCCTTTACTTTCACCAACCAACCGCCTTTACTTTTACCAACCAACCGCCTTTACTTTTACCAACCAACCACCTTTACTTTCATCAACCAAAGCCTTTACTTTCACCAAACAACGCCTTTACTTTCATCAACCAACCACCTTTACTTTCATCAACCAACCACCTTTACTTTCACCAACCAAAGCCTTTACTTTCACCAACCAAAGCCTTTACTTTCACCAACCAAAGCCTTTACTTTCACCAACCAACCGCCTTTACTTTCACCAACCAACCGCCTTTACTTTCACCAACCAACCACCTTTACTTTCACCAACCAACCACCTTTACTTTTACCAACCAAAGCCTTTACTTTCACCAACCAACCGCCTTTACTTTCATCAACCAAAGCCTTTACTTTCACCAACCAACCGCCTTAACTTTCACCAACCAAAGCCTTTACTTTTGCCAACCAACCGCCTTTACTTTCACCAACCAACCGCCTTTACTTTTACCAACCAAAACCTTTACTTTCATCAACCAAAGCCTTTACTTTCACCAACCAAAGCCTTTACTTTCACCAACCAACTGCCTTTACTTTCACCAACCAACCACCTTTACTTTTACCAACCAAAGCCTTTACTTTCACCAACCAACCGCCTTTACTTTCATCAACCAAAGCCTTTACTTTCACCAACCAAACGCCTTTACTGTCACCAACCAACCGCCTTTACTTTCACCAACCAACCGCCTTTACTTTCACCAACCAACCGCCTTTACTTTCACCAACCAAAGCCTTTACTTTCATCAACCAAGCCTTTACTTTCACCAACCAAAGCCTTTACTTTCACCAACCAACCGCCTTTACTTTCACCAACCTACCGCCTTTACTTTCACCAACCAACCGCCTTTACTTTCACCAACCAAAGCCTTTACTTTCACCAACCAAAGCCTTTACTTTCACCAACCAACGCCTTTACTTTCATCAACCAACCACCTTTACTTTTACCAACCAACCACCTTTACTTTCACCAACCAAACGCCTTTACTGTCACCAACTGCCTTTACTTTCACCAACCAACCGCCTTTACTTTCACCAACCAAAGCCTTTACTTTCACCAACCAAGCCTTTACTTTCACCAACCAAAGCCTTTACTTTCACCAACCAAAGCCTTTACTTTCACCAACCAAAGCCTTTACTTTCACCAACCGCCTTTACTTTCACCAACCTACCGCCTTTACTTTCACCAACCAAAGCCTTTACTTTCACCAACCAAAGCCTTTACTTTCACCAACCAAAGCCTTTACTTTCACCAACCAAAGCCTTTACTTTCACCAACCTACCGCCTTTACTTTCACCAACCAACCGCCTTACCTTTCACCAACCAACCACCTTTACTTTCACCAGCCAAAGCCTTTACTTTCACCAACCAAAGCCTTTACTTTCACCAACCAAAGCCACGCATCCATTAGAGTTTGGTGGACTCAGTGGTGCCATAAAAATTTCGAAATTCAAACCCCAATTTTCACCGAGATTCTAACCCAGGACCTCTGATTTGAAAGCCAAGCGTTTAACCACTCAGCTACCTCGTCTTTCATTTAAATATAACAGTGATACTCTTACAAATCTAGGCGGTCATATCATAAGAAGGTTTCTTGAACAAAACACAATTTATCTCATGGGTAATTAGATTTTTATTCCAGAAATAAAACACTTCACAATATATTAACAATTAGCTTGGCACAAATTATGACTGCATTGAGTGGGCAAAGTATTTTTAAAAACTTATTAGAGAACAAAAAGTGTGTTATCTGTTCCCGCGAGACATATAATCGTAGTTAGCAGTCAGAGTCTGTTTTAGCATAATGCTTGTAAATTTTTGGATTTAATTTGTTTAAACATATGTAGAGTTTCGACTTCCGCCAAAAATCATCCAGAGGGTGGGAAAGGTCCACTATTATTCGCCTTAGTGAAATGCAAGTGGAAAGGCAGTGGGGTTATTATTACTCTTGTTCATTTCCAAGCCCCAATACCCACACGGGGGAGTCTCGCCACAAAGTGGAGGTTTGGATTCCTTCTCCTAGATGGGTTTCATCTTGATATAGTCCAATCTTATCTTCAATGGATAAACTAGTGTAAGTTGTGGTTTAGTTGCAAGTCTCACCTCCAAGTGACAACAGCTACTATCACAATGACTACTGCTACCAACAAAATCACGGAGCCAATGATGACACCAATCAACAAGGGAGACATTCTTTGCTCTGAGGAGAAAAACAATGGGAATGTTAATAGAGTGCTACAAATTGTTTAGATTAGATCTACGTTGGATAATGTGAGGGGAAAGTGTGGGGGCAAAACGTAAAAGAGAAATATGAATTGAGCGTGAGGGAAAGTGTGAGGGGAAAATGTAAAAGAGAAGTATGAATTAAGTGTGATGGGAAAGTGCAGGAGGTGTGATGAGACGTGTACGGTACAGTGAGATGGAAAGTGTGAGGTAAAGTGTGGTAGGAAGTTGAAGGAAAGGTGGAAAGAAAAGTGTGATGGGGAAAAGTGTGAAAGAATAGGTGAGAAGAAGTGTGTGGGAAATTAAAACAAAAAGTGCGGAGACAAGTGTAGGAAGATGTATACTTCATGGAAGAGCAGGTTTTATAAAAAGACTTAATCAAGGGAGACAAACAGTTGAGAGCTACAATACTAAACAGGGCTAACCCTACAATTAATGACACAAGAGTCCATGCCTGAGTCCAGTTGGACCTGTCTGGAAACCAGACTTCGCTAACTTGTGTGCACCGCCCAATGGATCAAGAAAATTGCATGTTGTTTATAACGTATTGTAACGAATCTGACTATCGAGACTCTCCGCAAACTGCACCACACGACACCGCCAACTTAAAGAACTTGACAACTCAGGGCTCCAAAATAACGTAATGGTTAATAAATAACAGCCAATAGTGTACACTTGGCAACACGTTTACTGTTTAAATATCTCTCCGATAACAACCGTACCGCCGTATCAACTCTTGCACTGGCCTCTCTGCTTCGTCTAGGACTTGTACTGAGCAGCCATACTGAACCGTCGATCGGGAAGTTCTGACTGACTCGACTCTGATACCTTTGCTCTTAATATAGGGTCCCCTATAGCCTTCTAGAACCGGATCGAACACAACTGGAACACTCTGGGTGGTCACCCGACTATATTTGACGTGACTGGCCTGAGTACTATTCACTTTAGATGTTTCTTGAAACTTTGTAGTTGACGGTCTTGGCTCGTCACCGTTGACCGCTCATCCAGTGCTGACCAGGGGCGATTTGCGTCGGCTGACTACACACACACCACTACCCCCATCTGTGTCACCGCCAGGTTTATTACAGTATAGAAGTAAAGAATGATTACATCAACGTCATATGCTTGCCAGTTGCTTCTGGTTTTCCAAATACAAAATTCCAAACCGCCCTACAACAAGTACAGCTTCCGTTGGTCAAGAAATAACTTGTTGGCAAGGCAACGCTTCATCTAAACTGTTGCACCGTCTAGAAAACATAAAAAGGGCATCAAAACTTACACTCAAAACATTACTAAATTTGAAGGAAATTTTTGAACAAAAGTATTTAAGAAAAACTGAAAAAATCTTGGAAGATAATGGCCACCCGCTCCATCAGAACTACGTAAGGTAGTCGCGAAGTGGGCGACTACTGTCAATCAAAACAAGAACAGAAAATACAAAAACTCGTTCGTACCTCACTGGGTCAGACTATATCAACATCACTCGTTGATCAAGAAACATGAAAGGACCAAGATGACTGCGTGTAGTCGCTGAATGAACTCTTTTTATGTTGTGTCTGTTGTATTTATGTGCATGTTTCCATTGTGTTGTCTTTATATGAGAAAAGAGTCCTTGTAATCAACTAATTTCCATAAGGATCAATAAAGCAGTCTTAGTCTTAGAAACGTATCAATGTAGTCTTGAGAGAATGAAAAGATTAGATTTAGACTTCTCTATGTTTATGTGAGACTAACATAGATAACCGCGCGCCGGTGTTTTGTATCTTTTCACTACATTTTTTAAAGTGAAGGCTGTAAGCTAAAATTATCTGACACTTATTTCTAGTTTCTAACACTGTAATCTTCGACTAGCATACCTCTCTCAATAGACTTGGCCACTGCAGTGCTGAGGTCTTGGTAAGAAGTAGATGTACTATCAACGGTAGCTAGGAAAAACAAGGTTTGAACAATGTTTTAGCATTTTATTAAGCACTTACATAGGTAGACAACCTCTGAAATTGGAAGCTAAATTAGATGAATACAGTCAACCAAACTAATATTTAAGGAAGCATTCTAAAGTAGAAGCTTACTCAGTGACGAAATCCGCGTGTGGACATTTTTTTAAATGTTAAGCATATTAAACAAGAGGAAAATGAAAAAAAAAAATTTTTTTTTAAAAGACATACCTCCTTTATATAACTCAGAGAGCGATTTCTTTGCTCTGAATAACATAAATGTTAGATTTGTAAAAAATGGAACTTTTAATATCCCGTCCTATTACTGCCCCCACCCCACTTTTCCCCGAGAAAGAATCCTGGTCGAATGTATAGATCTACCAGGCTTTGCAATATTCCAATGATAGGCATTTAGATCTAGATTTACAAGATGGTGCGCGAAATGTTCCTGAACATTAATTTATTCAATTCTTGAAGGAATACGGAAATATCAAAAGACATCTAGTCCGTTCAAGATAGATATTTTCTCGTTCTCTAGCCAAATTTAAATTTATTTTTTTTTACTTTCAATAGTGAGAGTCAAACCAGAGTTTTCCCTGTGTGGTCAACTAGCTAGTAAATCTTTTCCCAACAATAAACATCAACTGTCAAATTTCTAGGAACATCGTTAGAGCCATTTTTGAGATTCGTGTCCATCTAGGTTTATTGGAGTTTAATTAAAAGTTTCCACGAAGGTACGAGTTAACTTTTGGTATTGTAAACGGATTTTACTTTGATAAAGTTTTACAATATGACTAACAATTTTTTTTAGACAATTAGACAATTTAGACAAATTTGCATTAGACAATAAAATATCGGAGTTAAAATAATGTAGGTCAGATTTTGTATGTATCTATTTAATTAGAATAACTGTTGACTAGCATTTAAAATACACAAAT